>QEPC01011180.1:776288-825765 GCA_003113815.1 Sphenodon punctatus
GGCCAAACACGTGCTTGGGGTTTTTGACACCCGATCTTTGTTATGTGTGAAGACATCCTTTTTCTCTGTGACGCTCTGTGTCTGGGGCCTGAGTGATTAGACCATCGTAAATGGCTGCCTAGGCCCAGTAGATCTTCTGTGCCCAGTAAGTTTCGCCTCCCTTGCCTTGGGAACATCCGCTGCTTCTACCACTTTGGCAAGGCCCGGGGAAATGACCCCTTCTGCTCCAGCTGCATGAGATGGAGGTTTTTGTGGTGATTCCAATCACATCCCAAATTCAAGATGAGGAGGTTCTCCACCTCAGAATATTAAGAGGAAGGAGTCTCCCACACACCCCTTTTTTATCTCAGCAGTGGTAGCATTAATCTGTTTTAGCTGAAACACTAAAACAAATTTATTTTAAGTTACTTTAGCATTTCCATTATAAATCCTCCCTTTGGCCCTTTTCACACGAGACACACTTCCCCCCCCCTCCTTGCCCACGTGGGCGACTTATGGGACAAGAGGGCAGGCGTCTGTGTGACCGCCGGTGGAGATGGGTGGTGGAGCGTGTGCGCTCCACCCATTGCCCACGCACAGAGGCATTGCGGAAAACGGAGGTGCCTCCGTGCATGGAGATGGGTGGACCTCCGTGTGACAGGTCACACATGTGCTGCACACACATCACCACCTCCAATCATCCCCCTCCCCGCACTGCGGAGCCCTACGGTTCCATTTAAAAAGGGCCTTTGTCAGACATAATCTTTCAGGCTGAAATTTTTCAAACTTTGCTTTTGCTCACATTGTATTTGTCTTTCTTTAAAAGAAACAAAACAACCAAAAAAACCACACCCCACCCTTAAACAATTCAACATGTGAAGGAGGAGGGGAGAAAAATCCCATTATGCAGCTCTAATGCTGAAATAGCTAGGAAAGCCCCCTGACTATGTGCTTATACAGTGCCTAACATAATGGAGTCTCAATGTAAATGGAAGCTGTTAGGGCTACTTTAATACACATACTACCAATAATGAGAGGGAATGGGTTTTCCCATAAAGTCTTACAAGGAGTCTGTGCTCAATCAAAACACCCCTTTAGTGGCAAGTGGGAATACCATGCGCACGGAAGAAGTGGTGGGGTTGGAAAATATGGCTCATTGCTTTTGAAACCTTGTAAAAGTCAGGATTATTTTTGGCATTATATTGATCCCCTTATTACCATTTGTTTTTTTTAAAAAACTGATGTCTGCTAAACACTGCTCTAGCACCAGAGCTGTCAGTGACTCAATTATAGACCCTGATTTTATAACTCGATGGGAAAATGTGCTCTGGACTGAATTGCCGCCCAAGAACAAGCATTCTCTTTAGTCATTTGAATGAAGGAGTGGTGCAGCAGTTAATGATTTCACAACATGGTCCTTTTTTTGTGGGGGGGAGGGTCACTTATGCAAGTGTACTAGTTCAAACATGGCTCCCCGCCACCCCAAAGCTCAAATCTTAAAATTGTAGAATCTTAGAGCTGCAAAGGACCTTGAGGGTCTTCTTGTCCAAGGCCCCCCGCTTGGATGTACGACGTCTACAGCTGCAGCACCCCCCGACAGATGGCTGTCCAGTCTCTTTTGAAAACCTCCAGTGACTGAGAGTCTGCAACCTCCCTTGCCAACACTCTTTACTGTTAGGAAGTTTTTCCTGATATTTATCTGAAATCTACCTCTTTGTAGCTTTAGCCCATTATTTCCAGTCTTGTCCTCTGTGGCAATGGAGAACAGTTCCTTGCCATGCTCTTTGTGGCATTTGAAGAGGGCTATCATGTTTCCCCCTGATATTCTTTTCTTTACACTGAGGCCACTTTTACACAAGGCGCTTAGAAGCGCCTCCGGAGCCCCGTATTCAAAAGGAAAGCCGCGTGGGGAGTGTTTACACGCTCCCCGTGCTACCGGAAGTGACGTGCTGCCTGTTTTCTTCAGCAGCAGCAGCTGCAGACGTGGGGCTTTCAAAGAGGTGCGTTCTATATACCTGAAAATTGAGGTCTATAGAACGCACCTCTTTGAAAGCCCCGCGTCTGCAGCTGCCGCCACTGAAGAAAACGGGCGCACGTCACTTCTGGTAGCGCAGGGAGCCTGTAAACACTCCCCACGTGGCTTTCCTTTTGAATACGGGGCTCCGGAGGCGCTTCTAAGCACCTCGTGTAAAAGTGGCCTAAGCATACCTAGGTCCTTCCCTTGTAGGATTTGCTTTCCAGACCTCCTGTTATTTTTGTTGCTCGTCTCCACTGAACCTGTTTCAATTTGTACGTTTCCTAAAAATGAGGTATCCAGAACTGGACACAGTACTCCAAATCAAGTTATTACTTATCATGACTTGGAAACAATGCTCCCAAGTTGATGGTTATTGTCTAATAATCCTGAATATTAAATAAGGGGGAAGAATGGTCTTGCATGTTTAACATGCAGAACTGAGAGGTTTCCCCCCAGTTTTGGCCAAAGCTTGCCCTGCAAGTCACCGTAGGTGCTTGTCCTTCTGTTTCCTTGTTTGTTAAATGGGTTGACTGAGTGGGTGTTTTTGGGAGCCTAACACACCACTCTGAGTCCATGGGGCATTATTTTCAAAAGATTCTATAGTACATCTGTTTAACAATACTAGCTCCTTTTGCTACTGGAAGGAGCTTGTCATTATGTTCAATATCAATAATCTTAATGCTAAAGGCAGTGTCTTCCTCTTAGGCTGTTTTTACATGGACGGAGGTGGGTGGGGGAATGGGTATTTGGCCACGGTGGGTGGGGGTCTGTTTATACGGACACCCACCCACCTCCACCCATGGAACCTCCCGGTTCGGTTTTCCGGAGGGCTCCGTGGACGGAAATGGGGGTGTGATGGGTGGAGGTGGGTGTTGTGCTGAGCGAGCACGAACCCCCACCCATGCCGCTCGGTGTTCACACGGATGAACACCAAGCGGATACCCACCCACCCCCCACCGCTGACTGTTTACACAGATGCCCCCCCAACACCCTCCTGAACACTGAGCGGGGGGCGCTGGGGCATTCGTGTAAAAACAGCCTTAGGTGCAGTGTTGCCATCTCTTACAATTTCATTGAGACTATTGCAATATTTAGTGTTCATAAATCTCCAGCTACTGAAATCAAAAGGTTAAGTGAGGATTTTTGTTAAAATAATTAAGTTTGCAATTTTGCTGTAAAGAAAAGCTTGAAAATATTAAATGAGTTTCATGTTAGAGCAGGGGTGGGAAACCTTAGGCTTGGGGGGTCAAATGCGGCCTGCGGCTAGTTTTTATTTGGCCCCTTTCCAATTAAGTGACCTTTAAGGCAGGGGTGAGGAACCTTTTCCCTCCCAAAGATTTGAATTAGAAAGCAAATAAAATTAAGAACAGCTCAAATAATTATTTTATTTTTTATAAACCCTTGTCATTTTTTGGGTCCAATTGTAGGTTTGTGGTAGGCAAAACTACTGACGTGTTCTTTTATCCAGATCTTTTATCTGCATATTTTATGTTCATATGTATATTATTCTGTATGTGGTACTTCCTACCTCTTAAGTATTGCCTACTATTGAGTGTAGCCTGTACAAGAGAAAATTCCTTGATTAGCCAGGTAAAGAAATGTTATCCTTAATGTTCTGAATTAATGTGGTCCTTTCTATGAGTCAACCGTTTATCAGCTGACATCTTGATCTTCAACTACCTTTCCCCCTCATTTTACTTTACCATGATTTATGGATGTGGAATTACAAAAGCAAGAAGAATGAGGTAAGAAGATTTGGGGGAGAGGGGTTTGTTTTTGAAATTCTTAACTGTATCCATTCTACAGATTTATTCCACCATGTACAGCTTGGTTCCTGCTTGGAAAAATTCCTGCAACACCTAGGTGTATGGAGTTAAGGACGGCCTCTTATTAACTTCGAATTTCCTTGCTTTCTTTGCTTTTTCAGGTTTGAGTTAGGCCCCTTGATGTTATTTCAGAGTCCGTCCTTTTGATGGTTTAAAATGATAATAGTCTGTGTCATCTGCCCTTTAGATGGAAGGGTTATGCCTCATCCTTTATTCCCTTTGCTCTCCCTATAAAATCCTTCCCACAATGCACTCGAGCAGCTCGCAGGTGTTCACGCAGCTCTGCCCTCTCACATGCACAGCAAATTAGTAACAGAAGCTAATGGCCCAGCATGAGGCCATCAAAGGACTGACAATTCCAGCCTTTCCAAAGGGCTCTTTATGTCAAACCCCCTCCCCCCATGAGACCTGTCCAGCTGAAAAGACTATTTGTCTGTCCCTGTGTGCGGGCCTGCTACAGCAATGAGGCCTGCTGCTGGCCTCATGCTGGGACCCTGACTGTTGCTGCTAGCAACAGATAAAAATCACTGTTAACCACAGCAGGGCCCACAACACATCAATCATGTGGCCCAGATAAAGGCCTCAGGCCTTTGGCCCTATACTTCGGTTGTTCCTAAATAATTTCCAGTGGCTGAACATGCTATGGTGTAGGCTGGGTAATTCAGTCCAGAAAACTTTATTTCACTGAAAAACGCTTTGATTTTTTTCTTTTTTAAAGACTGTTTTTGTTCAAATAGATGTTTGTTTCAAAAGGGGGAACTTAGCCGATGAAAGAGGCGCTGTGAAAAAGTTCAGAGTGAGAATAATAAACAAAATTGCATGGCTAAATACAAAGTACCTCCAAATGGGCAGTATATAAAATAACAAAATGCACCTTTCTTCGTAGGAATCTTGTCACTGCTTGAGTATCTTCAATTTTGCATGCTTTTTAAATGTATTCTTATTGAAATAGAGCTTAATCAGGACCTGTATATATTATATTATATTATATTATATTATATTATATTATAGTATAGTATAGTATAGTATAGTATAGTATATAATGTGTGTATACATGTGTGTGTGTGTATATATATATATATATAAAATATATAATATGTAATATATAAAGTGTGTGTGTGTGTGTAGATATTATATATTTTTGTGTGTACTATGTGTATGTGACATCCCCACCACATTTTGAAAAAGGGATTTTAATGCCAGGAATGATATTGTCACTTGTAATACATCCCAGTTGATTTTGTTGATAGCAGCAAATCAAATTTGTAATTTTAAATAACTAAATAACTTTGACAGTAGCAAATTTTCTCCTTGGCACATCTAATTTCTCATCCTATCTTAATGTTCCGCAGTAGAGCTATAAGATATTGTGATGCTTGGAGGTTGGCAATCATGTTTTTTTGTTCTTGCAAGTTACTAAGCATTCAGAGGAGAAACCATTGCACAGATAATGTGGCTCTACTGCGGGTTTCAAGCGGAGGGAAATGGGGATATCTTTTGAGAAGAGAGAAATGCAGGAATCCACAAAAAGATAAGGCAAAGCTGGTAGGATAAAAACTTCAGTCGGCCTGCCTTCTGAATGAGCATATTTGCATACAAATTTCATGAGTCTACAATATGTTGTTTAAGATATTGTTTGTTTTAACATGAATTGCGTGCCAAATGTCCGGGTTTCCATGAAATGTTGCTCACTGAAGTTTGCACTTGTAAATGCAGTTAACACAGACCCTCTACTTACCCCAGTGTCTGTTTGTATAATGGGAGCATATCCCGGGGTTCAGTTAGCTAGAGCTTTTTGCTATACGTTATGGTTAACTTAGGGTGCATCATGAAGGACTCTGCCGTGCCATCTCAGCTTGTCTTGTGTGATTGGGTGTTTGTAAACAAGCATTAACACCAGGAGGATCCCAACTGCTGCTCCTTTGGGAGGCAGGAGGTTGCTAACTATCCACATCTCTGCTTCCAAATAATTACCATGAGATAAACTCAAACCCAGAAATAAGGGGTTGGATAATGTATTCTATGAAAACAAAGGCAATTATGCTCGTTGTAAAATCCCAAAGACACTGTATTTAAAGACACTTCAGCCTTTGTAGGTAAATGGCCCTCTAGAAAGTTCTAAGGGGATATCTCCAAATATGACCCTAATCCTATATCACTGCAGTGGCACTATATGCCATAGTAATCAGATACCCTAGGTAGCCTCTGCCTAGGGATCAGATACCATGCCTAGGGATCAGATACCCTAGGTAGCCTCTGCAACTTTGTAGTTGCATTCGGCCTTTTCTCTACTAGATGTCAAGCAAATGTATTACCACAGCTGCTGCTGCTCTCCGTCCACAAGTGTTCAGAAGAAAACAAACTTCTAGGGACTGCTTACACTCTTTGAATGTGTGTAGTATGTCTTATACACAAGTACATTTTCTGTTATCTAATAAATGAATTTGTCAATATGGGTGCAAAATGCAGTGTGGTTGGTTACATTTAAACAAGTATCAAATTTAATGCACATGCCTGTATCTTTTTTTTAATTGTTCAGATTCTCATTGCGATAGGATCAAATACTTGACTCAGCTGAAATTCCTTGGCCTGATATTCTGATCCAAAGATTTTTCTTAATAATAAATTATTTGTTTAATAATTAAACTCTTTTTATTTTAATTTTTTTAAAACTTTGGCTTATGAATGGGGGTGTTCGTTCATAATTTTTTTTTATCTCACACACACAATTACTGTGTGAAGAGTCATCTTGAAGAGCTGAAATTATAATAGCTGTGTAGTATCTTAAGAATAAAATGTCTGAGCTACTAACAAATATGTAATCTATCATTAAAATCGGCTACTGTACTGGAGGCCAGCAAGGTAGTTAGCATTGTAAAAAGGCGCCGGGGTTAATAACATCACGTAAATTGCTTGAAACTATAATTACAGATAAAAGTTATAAAGCACCTTCATGAGCATGATACCCCAAGGCCAAACCCGTATGACTCCCATAAAGAAGAATTGTGACTCTCCAGTCTAGTAGATTTATTTGAGGGAACTGGTGTAATAGTGTGTACAAGTAAGCTAAAAAATAAACTTTATTTGGACTTTTAAAAGCCTCGCCCAGAGCTGTTAAGAAAGTAAATGGGTGAGTGGGAAACTTCTGTCATTACTTGGAAACTAGGAAAGAGGAATAAAAAAAAGAGTTGAAACAAATGGTTCTGTTTTCAGTTGTGGTTCGTTCCAAGATTATACTAGGTCAATACATGATTAGTAAATGTTTTAATTAATGTTTATTTGATTGCTATAGAGCCAGAAAGTAATGTTTAATTGATTGCTACAGCACCAGAAAGTGAATAATTTGCTTGTTAAGGGATAGGGAACCTTTTTCCTTCCAGGGGCAACTTTGAAAATTAGTACAAGCTCCATGGGCTGCATAGAAGCTGAGGGCGGGGGTTTCATAAGAGGAACAGAAGGGTCCAGAATGATGGATCTGTTCCTTAAAGTATGTGTGTGTGCGTGTGTGTGCGCGCGCGTGCGCACGCACACCCTTGTCTCTGCTCCCTTTATCCTGAGCTATGTCTCAGTGCTTGTGGCAGTGACATAAGCAAGGACTTTCAAATTGTGGGGGTAGAATTTGCTGTGGTGGCACAACTAGGAGGCGGGCAATAGCAGACAAAAAGAAGAAAAACAAATGGGGGGTATTGGCCTTGAATGGGGGACACAGACCCCCCACCCCAAGATGCCCTTGGTTATGCCTTTGGCTTGGGGTAGCATCTGGATGAATGGCCCTTTTTAAATGGACCACTGGGGGGCGGGGCGGCACGGCGGGTGAACGGTGCATGGATGTGCGTTCCCACAGACACACACCCACCTCCACCCATAGAGCATCCGCCATTGGCACCCGTTGCTCTGTGCATGGGCGATGGGTGGAGCGTGGGAGTGCACATGCACCCCACCCTCCCACTGCAGTGTTCTAGCGGATGCCCACCCAGCCATCGCAGCATTTACACGGACGCCCACCACGTACGTGGGCGAGGGCGCCCATGTAAAAAGGGCCTAAAGGCCAGATCCAGGAACTGGAAAGGGGCCACACAGGCCACATTTGCCGCCGCGCTCCCCCTCCCCCTGAACTGAGGTTTCCAACCCCAGATATAGAGTCCACACGTCAATAGTTTGTTATAATCATGACTTGCAGTTATCAGTAACACCTTCCACTGATGTGCTTGTAACCATCTGTAGCACATAATACTCACATCTGTAACGTGCTTATTATAATATCTTTTCATCGTTTATTAACCCCTCATAATAAGGCTATACAATTTTTGTGTGTGTGCCAGAAATTTAATCATGGATGTGTACTTAAGACAGTGGCTTTGGGGCTAAAGTCCATATCTCCATACAGTTTTCTGTGTGAATTATTAATTTTAATTGCTTTAGTTATACTGAGTTGCCCCAAGTGCTGTATTTTGAATAGTTTGTTCTCTCTCTTTTGTTGTTGTTGTTTTGGATGAATAAACTAGAAGGGGTGTGCAGAAGGCACCCTGTTTATTTTCATGTTAGGTTTTGTTTGATGAAAACAATTCATTTTAGGGTTTTCATTGAAAACCCATTCACTTTTCTTTCTTTTCTTTGTTTAATATATATATATTTTTTTAATTTAAAAAATCTCTGCGCATGCGAAAAATGGCCATTGGACCATTCTGTGCATGTGCAAAATGGCGGTGATGCTGCCCAGTGCCATTTTGGAAAAGTACATGCATCTGCGGAAAGGCCCCTGCAGCCATTGTTCGTTTTAATTTTTAAACGGAAATGACTGAAAGCAAATGCATGCCATTTGCTTATTCATTTGTTTTTGGAACATTAGTTACTAAAACCAATGGGGCTCCATTCATTTTAGTAATTAATAAACATGATGGGATCAGAACCCAATGAAATTATTCCCTCCCCCCCCCAACTTTTCCCTAAAGCTCTTTGGTGCAGTATTGCTGAAAGTATAATGCAGGGAATGACAGAGAAGGCTGAGCTTAAATAACCCTTAGGATGCTTATCTCCCTTGGCATTAGTTTCATATCCACATTCATTACGTGAAGAGGCTGAGGAAACCGTTTCCTGTGACAAATTGGAGTGCAGTGTAGGTTGGAAAGGCCCGGTTCAATTTTAGGTAATGGTATACAATCATCTATACGGTTATGTTCAATGCATGGTTTAGTTCCTCATTTAGGGAAGTTTGAATGCATAAAGCCCTATGTAAAGCACCGTTATAACTCAACTTCTTATTTTTAGGAAGAGCTGCAGTGCATAAGATTACATCTTCCTTCCTCTTCCCCCTCTTAATAACATCTCTAAAGCCGCCTTCTCTGTGCACTACTATTTTGTCAGGGTTGGATTTTGAAGAAAACTAGCGTGCCAAGGAGGAGGGGAAGCAGAAAGGGAAAGGTATGCAGGCAAGAGATAGACAGTGGGGTTGGCCATTAGCATTCTATGGGAAACAGAGTGGCGGCGTACTCTTCCATTGAACAGCCCCGGTGCCCATGTTGGACTAAGAGTTTAAGTTTGAATGGAGAAACAAGTGGAGGTGGCCGTGTGCTCTTCATGATAATTTAGCAGACCTGCAACCAAATACCTTCCTGAGACTCATCCTGGGTTTATGCTGGAGAATTTGCCTATGGAAAGTCTAAAAGTACCTGTTGGTGGATGTTGTAGCTACTTGCTAATTGACCACCTTATTTGCAACCCCACATGCTGAGGGGACAATTAATTTCTCCTTATTCATTTGAATGGCAAAGTTATCTAACCCTGATGATGCAAATATAGTGGGATCTGCTACGGTAAGGTCAGATTGCTTTATGCTAAAATAAAACATCAGGTGTTGCCAGGTCTTTGACATGCAAACCTCATGCAAAGTACTTCCTCTTCAGTGCTAGGATCATAATCCCTCAGTCCTGGAAGCAATGCTCACAACTCCTTTGTGAGCCAGAACAGTTTTACTGGGTAAACTCAATTATACTGTGGAAAGTGTAGTTTGAATACATGTTGTCCTCTTACTGTGCATGGAGTTTTGCTCACCATGCTCATCCGAAGTTAAGATTTTAAATCAAAAATATTAACAATAAGTTATAATAAAGTTTTTCAGAAATGATGGAATCTTTCAGATTTTTAGGACATGATTTTCAGTTTTTGCCATCCAAAATCTGAGAATGTTGTAGTTCTTTACATTTTGATTATACCAAGTTTAGCCTCTTGAGTCAATCCCCACACCTGAAGGTTTACAAAGGCTTTTCCATGGACTAAGACATCTGTTCTTTCTCTTTTCTCCTGATGGTGCTCTCCCTCATTTCCTGATGGTCCTTCTGAGCCTATCAGCAACCTGATGGTTCTTCAAAGAGTTCTCCACATTCATGGTGATCTTCTCTCTTTGTTATTTGTTCCACTTTTTACTGTTGCCCTTCCAGCTGTCTAGCTTCCTTCTCAGTTGCTCCCAGCTGGAGTTGGTTAACCACTGGCTGGGCTGGTGATCAAAGGGGTGACTGCACCCTGTAACCACTTACAGACATCACTCTAGACATCACTCTACTTACAGGGTGGAACTCTGCCACACTATCCTACTTTAGTATAGGTTAAAATAGTCAAAAGGAGTGCAGGTTACATGCATGCAGAACTGTACATTTTGAACCTCTGCTAATAAGAACCTCATGCATAGAGAGACTGGTTTGGATGCCATCCCAAACTGAACTCTGCTGTCAAATACCCTAAAACTTAGGAAAAGTCAAGATGCAGATTTAATTTGCATCTTGTTTCCATCTCTGCGCGCAAAAAACATCAGCTAATGGACAGCAGTTCTGGTTCTTTCCACTCCTGGTGAAGGTAGCTTATGGCAAATGGACTTGAGGATTAGAAAGGTTCCACTATGCGTCAAGAATGGGATTTTCAGAAGTATTCAGTATTAACCTGATTCTGTAAGATCACATTTGAAAATCCCATCCTAAAGTTTTCTGGCAATATCTTAATCCCTGTAGGTCAGATATTTGGGAACAAAGGGGAAAGTTGTGTTATATCTGGTATGGGATCACAAATTATATTTTTACTTAAGATGCTCTATTTCACATAGAAAATCCTTTTTTAAAATTGGACAGATCACAGTTTCTGCTGAGGAAACCTACTTCCCATTAGACAAGATTCCTACTCCTGTTTCGACAACCAACTCAATTTTTTACTTGTCTGGTTTCACTGGTTTAGTTCAGAGTGTGTACTGCATGTCCCATACCATGCTATGCTTTATTGATAGCTAGATTTCGGTGCTGTCTCTAACAATGCAAAGATGGTAGCCTTGGATGAAACTCTAATGCATGCTTTGGTGGGGGGTGGAATACTAATCTTCAATATGAAATGGCATTTTTGTGGCAAAAGGCTTTGAACATCAGGTTGATCCTGCCACCCTATACGCTCACGTTTGGGTTAAATTTGAATGTTTTTAAAGCAACAGTCTGTGGCTTTGAGAGTCCGTCTCATAAAACAGCTCATTATTATGTGGGCAGTATTCAGAGTTTGTCAAAAGTTTGTGGTCTTTCTTTCTGCCCCGACCCCTCTCACTCCTTTCTCCATTATCAAAATGTCGATGAGAATGAGTGGACAAAAGTGATTCCCCTGTGGCTGTTTCAAACTACATAGTACAGGCTCATCCTTTTGATCCCTCCTCATGACTTTATTTCATTATCCCTTAAGTATAAGGAGGAAAGTTAATGACATCATAAAACCCAGAACTCTATAAAAGATGTTTCTGCTGATTTACTGCCAATGTACTAGCAGCATGTCATATAACTGCCCATTAAAGATGGTGAGCTGCTCTCCTGCCTGCAGCTTTCCCTTATCACCAGCACTTTTATTTATAACCAGATTATACGGATTGGGTGTGCACCATAAATCATAAAGCTTATTTTTATAGTGCATATAATTAACCCTTTAATTATTATATTAAGGTGCAGCTATCCTTTCCCCCCCTATCCTCAGGTATAATTAAGTATATCCGCTCATATTCATAAGGATTAATTTTTTAAGGGAATAAGAGTAGATTTCAGACTATGAGATATCCTTCCCATAAGCATTATCAGGGCCAGTCCAGATCAATGAAGGATCTGCATTTGTTGGTTACAGAACATCAAGCTGTAGCTAACCATCAAGGAGGTTGTGAGAAGGCATGTTGGAGCCTAAGGAAGTTCATTCTGTTGAGTTTTGCCCAGGGGAACGTCTCTCCAAAATCTTGAAACAGAAATTGTGGCTGATTGCTTGAGGAAGGCCCACCATGATAACCCTTTCCAGCTCTATGTGGACCTGCCACCTATGTAGCCCCATGTATCCCCTGGTTCAGCAAAGCTTTGAAGCCCATGGTGAACTTCACAGAACAAGTGAGTCATGACATGGAGCCAACGCTGGCCAAGATTTTCACAAGCGTATAGTGATCTTGGGTGCTTAAGTTTATGGATACTTAGCTCGAGATACAAGAAGGTCTGACTTTCAGAGACCCCATGGTTCAGTGGGTTTTGAAAATAGCACCTTTTGAAGGTGTTCCAAGTTAGGAACATACAAGTTGAGACATTCAAAGTTACTAGCCACTGTGGAAAGCATTGGTGAATGTGACTAGTCACTTGATTAAAAATAATCATGTTCTTTGCTTGATTATATTATATTATATTATTTATTATTAAAATTTATATGCCGCCCCCTCCTGCTACAAGCATCTCAGGGCGGCTAACAACATTAAAAACATATAACTAAAGTACAATTAAAACAACCTAAAACCCCCAGATTAAAATAACCCATACCCAAACCCTCCCTAATCCAACCCAATCCCCCCACCCACCCACTACCCGTCTCCCCCACCTCTACCCGCTCCTTTCCCCGAAGGCCTGGATGAACAGCCAGGTCTTACAGGCCCGGCGGAAGGCCAGAAGACTCGGGGCCAGTCGAGCTTCCTGTGGGAAGAAGTTCCACAGCCACGGTGCAACCACCGAGAACGCCCTCTCCGTTCTGGCCCCCCGGCTAACCCGCAGCACCCCTGGCAGACTGCAAAGATTGCCCCAGGACCCAAGGAGTGAGGCAGTCTCTCAGATAGGAGGGGCCCAAGCCATATAGGGCTTTAAAGGGTAAAACCAACACCTTGGATTGGGTTCGGAATGCTATAGACAACCAGTGCAGAGCTCGGAGCACTGGTGTTATGTGCTACCTCTGGCCTGTCCCTGTCAGAAGATGGGCCGCCGCATTCTGCACCAGTTGCAGCTTCCGAACCATCACCAGGGGCAGCCCCACGTAGAGCACGTTGCAGTAATCCAGCTTCGAGGTGATGAACTCATGGATGAGGGTGGCCAGGTCGGAGTCCAAAACATATGGCCGGAGCCTCTGCACAAGATGTAGCTGGCAAAAGGCTCCCTTCATCACCGCCTCTACCTGGCAATCCAGCCACGTTCTTTTAATGCAAATATACCATCGTGCTATCAATTATTGGCACTGGATCCTGGTCACGCAACAGTGAAATCAGCTGACTAGCCTTATTCTTCCCTAACTTCAAGCTTTTCTTCCTTGTGCCTGCCTACACGTTGTATGATTTTATTTAGTAGGCTGCTGATCGAGAACTGTTCTTCATCAAATGCGAAGCAAAAGTGAGGCATTGTATTCTTACAATAGCCAGTTTAACTGCCCTGCTTTACATGCATCGATTGCTTCCTGGGAGCGCAAAGAAAAGCATTTGGTAGTAGCTATTCTAGTATGTTATTCTCAGCTGTGAATTTAGAATTTCATTGTACAATATTGACAGTGGGTCATAGGAAAGCTACATCAGGAGGTATGTTGTACTGATAACATGCTGTCTTACTTCCGCCAGCCGGGAAGAACAGCTCTTTGATGCTGCTGAAGCTTTTCTCCTGGGAGTCAGGAAAACCAGATTTAGGGATGTCTACAACTGTTTGAGCTGTGGTGTGTGTGTGTGTGTGTGTGTGCGCGCGTGCGCGTGCGCGTGTGTGAGATGAAACAGAAGAAAGTCCAAAAAAGAAGGTCCTAAAGGATGATAGCAATGAATTACCACCTGGTGTGTTTTTGTATAGTCATAATTTATGAATAGGTATCTTTGAAGGCCCTAACAGTAGCCTCTTCAACATAAGGTAGAATGATAAAACTCATCTTCCTATTTTAATGATAAAGCTCATCTTCCCGTTTTAATTTGCAATGTATTTTTTATTATCCTCATCATCAGTCAGTTCTTAGTCAGTTCAAATTTATTTACAGTTATTCTCCATAATATCACAAAATACAAACCATAAAAGTAAATTCAAAATAAAATAAAATTAAAATAAAAAAAATAAATTAAAAAATAAAATAAAAATACCTCACATTACAGTAAATTCCTCCTTAAACGGAGAACAGACATAAAATAAAGAGCCAATAGATCTTTTGAAGCAAGCAAAAAAGCAATCTTATTTTTGAGTGAAAGCTAAAGCTTCCCTTCAAAAAGAGGGGTTATCCAGCACAGACTCAGGTCCTTGTAATATGGGCAAAAAATATAATATGCTCTAAGGACTGTATTTCATCTAAGAAACAAGAGCATAATCTCTTAGACAACTCAATCCGAATAGCTCCCCTTGTCATCATTTCTATAGCCCTTTCAGTGTTCAATGTGTTTTACAATCCTTATTTAGTTCACCCTCACAACATCTGTGTGGCGTAGGTCATCATTATTCCCATTTTACAGGTGGGGAACTAAGACTGAAAGTTAATGACTTACCCAAGTCTATGCAGTAAGTTCATGGCTAAGTTGGGATTTGAACCGTGGTCTCGCAGGTCGAATCAATTCTTGATCCACTAGGCTACACACATTCTATGTAATGGGTTGGAATTTACAATACATTGGTAGTCTTGCTAAAACTTTAAATTGTGAGGGATTTTATTGTTTAAAAAATTGATTTTAAAAGAGGTATAATGGAGATTAGACTTAAAAGGTGAAATTGTTTACTAAAATCGTCAATATCATGTTACCTAGCTGGCACTGTGTTAAACAGAGGGAGCTCTTTCAGAATAATGGGTTACACTGTTCTGAGAATCTAATCCTGTGTGTCTTTCTGAGACTGGGCTAATTTAAGCCTGCTACCTGGGTTTGGTTTGTAAATGCAGATGGCAGTAGTGCAGAAGCAGGCAGCTCAGTGTGTAATACAGACTTTATAAAACATGTGTGAAACATCCTAAAGTGTGTATTGCATTGGAGTGGTGTCTGATTGAAAGAAAGCTTGTAGCCACTATCAAATAACGCTGCACGTAGCCAGGGACCTGTGTTCACTGCACCAAAAAATCTTAAATTCTGCAACCAGTGAAGCCAAATTCTGCAAATTCACCGTGAGCATTAATATTTGCATAATTAACTTGATTTGCATAGCTATGCATGCTGGGAAGCAAATTAGCAACAGGTTTGACATAGAATCACAACTTTGCTAATCAAACACAACTCAAATCTTCTGGAATTTCAGCACCCCAGAATTCCTACCTCATTAAACCCCCAGACCTCCCTCACCCAAACATAGGGCCTTCAGACCTCACCCACCCACAATTCATCTCCCAGGGGCCTATTTACCCTCGGGTCATGGTCACACCTCCCGGACAGACGGCAGCTGCAGCAGCAGTTTTAGTTTGGGGTTAGGCGACAAGTTTATGCCTGAGCCAGGATTTAAAGATCCTGCAGACAGCCCCCACTGCAGTATCACTGCAATTTCAGTCTGACACTGCGAGGATTGGCTGATTCTGCAAAAATCACTGCAAATTGCGGCAACGCAGTCAACTCGGGTCCTTGCACATAGCCAATCATCATAACAAAAATGGACATTGTGTCCAATTGCCATCAGTACGAAGACATGGCCATCAAGTTAAAATCGGTTTTCAGCCATCCTGGCTCCAAGGGAATGAGACTAATTTTTCTCTCTTTCTGAAGATCATTGTTTCACAAGTAATGTTATGGGTGCTTTAACTTAATGAAGGCAATGGTGTGAATAATTAAAATTAGCTGATGAAAGAGAAATCAAACAATGCGTTTTTCCTCTGAACATTGAAGGAGCAATGCAATCTTAATGGAAAACCAAACAGACTGAATTTTTTAATATATTTTATGCTCATATAAAATTACTCCTGAAAGCTAAAGGGCTGTATTAGAGCAGCTAACCAGGTGTGGGTAGGGCTCTGCAGTTTGTATTATTGAACAGTGTCTGCTTGCAGGTTTCCTCTCCAGAATCCTGTTCTGACAGTAAGTGGAAGTATCAGGAAGCGAAGGGACTGCAATACAACCAACAAAACTGTGATAACGACAAAGAACATATGTCTAATTAGCTTTGAAGAAAGTTGTGTAAACACTACTGGTGAGCAGACAGTTGTCTAAACAATTACATCGAGGGAATTCATTAACCAAATAGTTGCCAAAGCTGAAGTTCAGAACAAAACAAAACAAATCCAATTTCTAATATCACCACTTATCTTTTGAATAATTTGCAGACAGCAAGCTGGTAACCCTCATGACACACACATGAAGTACAAAGCTCTCCTTGCCCCTCTTTTGCAGATGAAGCCATGTAAAGCACAGACCTCTTGGTGATGAGCCCAAAATCCCCAATGCCACTCGGGTTTTTGGTTACCCAGTGCTGCTTGATCCTACAGTGTACAGTCCCACATAGCAACACAGGCACTATCACAACCTTCTGGGTTCCCAGCCTTTCCCTTGGCTCCCAGTCTCTGATTCCTCTTATGTCCCTGGTACCCAGATGTGGCCTGGCTTTGTCAAGCCAATCATGGCCTTAGCCAGCCAACCCTGATGATAGTGCAGGACAGAGTGCCAATTTCCGTTCCAACCCCTGCTTCTAAGCCTTTGCCTAGCGACCTCTAGCCTCTGGCTTTTATAACCCTTCCTGGCGGTTGTCTTCAGCTGGTTTTCAGTTTCCGGCCATGCCCAGCTGTAGTATAGCGTATAGTACAGGCTTTATAAGACACACCTGAAAAATCAGAACGTTTGTATTGTATTGGACTGTCTGATCAAGAGGAAGCTTGTAACAAAAACAGACATGGCATCTAGTTGCCATCAGTAAGAAGACCTGGCCATCAAGTTAAAATGGGATTTCAGCCATCCTGTTTCCTCCAAGGGAATTAGACTAATTTTTCTCTCATTAGTCAATCAGTCCCCTTAAAGGGGCAGATGCCTAAGTATCTCTGGCTTGCTCCTGCCATTGCACTGACTTGCTTGGTCCTGCAGGGATTTAGGATGCCCTATTATAGAACAGAGAAGCTGAACAGTGTAGTAAGTGTCATAAAGCCCAGTTAAGATGCTTGTCTCTTCCCACCCTTAGACTCCCATGCCTCACTCATCCAGAATTTCCTTGGCTGGTAGAAACTACTGGGGATTTAACATCCTCACTATGTTGCTGCCAGTGCTGCCACTAGGTCTGCCAGTCTCACACTCTACTGACTCTGCCCTGCCAATTAGTAACTGAGAGGAAACACTACTCAAGAAAGGCCAGTTTTATGTGCCCAAGGGAAGAGAAGATGCCAGAGAACTAGATCATTGGATCACAGCAGCATTTGGTATTGGAGGAACCAACATTGCTGTTGAATTATGGTACCATCCACTTGGCTCAACATGTTTCAGTGGTCAGTAAGGGGATGGCCAAGGAAGTCCAGAAGGGAAGCAACCAGGAGGAGAGATACTGCAAGCATGGAAATAAGAGGGGGGCAACAGAATTTGGAGGACGGACAAAATCTGTTTTCTTGTTCTCTTTCATAGGAACTTCTCTTTTAGAGCAAGACAGCAGAATATGAAAAGAAGAATATTCCAATCTAATTTGGCCTGAGGAGATATTTGAAAACTAGGCATAAAGATTCAGCTAGACAGCAGGAATGGATGCAAGAGACTGCACAATTGTATGTTCTCTGACATTTCAAACCAAGGGTACTTTCAGACATGCACCTTTAACACTGCTTTAACATTTCTTATGCTTGTTGCAGGGCTGCATCAGGTGCCAATCCAGCCCTGCAACATGCATAAGAGACGTTAAAGTAGAGTTAAGGTGCATGGAGGAAAGTACTCTAAGTGAGGTAGTTTCTCCTTACAGCCTGCAGAGATCTCTTGGATAGAACAGGACAATGGCCAATTGACTCTTCAGGTACGTTGGAAGAACACGAGAATTTGCATTAGCAAGACTCTCAAAGTCACTGCTGTGCTGTTTTGCAATTTTCATGCTTCGGTGCTTGAAAGTACTGTTTTACTGGGATGATACAAAAAGTGATATAATTTTTGTGGAACAGGGCAACCATTTAGCCTCAGGAAATAGATGCCCAAGTCCTTATATCCTTAACAAGTGTCTTTAGAGCAGATCTTTCCTAAACCTAGCAAACAATTGCTTGTGGTAATTTCATTTCTGTTGAATATGGTAAGAGCTACTGCTGCTCCCTGCTCAAGGACACATTTATTGAAAGTGGGTCGCCAAGGTGTTGCATCAAAATGCAATAACGCTCTGTGTAAATGAAAACAAAAACCATTAGGTTTTTAACTGGGGAATTTCAAAATCTAATGTATACCCCATCTGGCAGCTGTGATTTAACTTACCATGGTGCAGAGGTCTCATTACTACACTAAAAGGGGAAATTTGGAGAAGATTGGAATCTGCTTAGAAGCGTTCAAGTGACCTATGTTCAACCACCCTGCACTCAGAAGTGGGTGGCTGACTGGCTGCATCAAATTATATTATTGCTTTTAAAATTTCAGGGCAAAGGGGTGTGGGGGAGAGGAGTGAATGGTTCAGCTACCACATGAAGGTGAACCTCCGGCTTATTTGCTCGATGTTGGTATAAAGCCTGTGCCATACACACAAGCAGCATTTTTTTTCCTATCAAGTGAAAATTTACAATCTTTGAAGCATTATATGAGATACAGTTGTTAGGCATCCGTTTATAACTTTTATGGCTAATGAGCCCTACAGTATTTTAAATGTGACCCAGCAGGAATATCACAGAAAAGAATAGAGAGGGGGGGAATGGCTCTGGGGAGTAAATTGCATGCGTCTGTTTTCCTTATGCTCTTGTGTACGCAGTGAGGTAGGGGAAGAAGAATGATTTTACACTGACAATTCATTGGTTGAGGGTATGTGTATTTGACAACACACAGCTCTGATTTTGATTAGGAGGGCAAGTCAGGTTTATTAAAGTTTACCCACCCAGTGGCCCAATTCCTGGCCCTCCCTGTGACCTTCCTAAGCACGAGCCCTCCCAAGGCTCCTGGCCAGCCTTAACCTCCCCCCAGCAAAGGTTGTGGTGCCACCCTGGTTTCTGATGTGTTTCCGTCCCCCAGAATGGCAGGAACCCGAAGAGGAAAAAAAATTTAAGAGTTGGTGGGACCAGCCCTCCAACCCCTGCCCATTCTGAAAACTTCTTGGCAGGGCCCTTTGTACAAGTGTCCTGAGAGCCGCTAAAAAAAAAATCAGAGTTGGTGGCAGAATGTTGGCCCTACTCCCTCCCCTGCCCACTCTGAAAATTTCCTAGCAGTCCTCATGCCATTTGCAGAGAACTCCGCCCTCTCTACAGAGTCCAGGGCCTGGGCTCAACTGATCCCCCTCAGTCCATGGTAGCTGTGTTCCTGATAATACTGATGGCAAACTAATATGAGAAAGTGCAACGATTTTGGTACAGTGTGAAACGGAGCTCTCCAAAGACCAGTCCAGCATGGAAAATATCATATGTGGTGATCACGGAGCTGAGCCAGATGACAAATGAATCAGAATTAAAATAAGAGGGGTAGTATGGTCCAGGGGAGTAGGATGGTGGATTGCAAAACTCAGGATCCCTGGATTCTCTTCCTAATTCTGCCATTGACCTGTTGTGTGGCCTTGGCCTCGTTGCAGCCTCTATTCCCCCTCATATCAATTGTCCCTCATGCTTAGTCAGATTCTTCACATCCACTTGGGGTATTTCCTGTGTGTTTCTACAGTGACTAGCATAATGGCACCCTCATCTTGGATGGGCCCTCTTAGGACTACTCTGCTACAAAAAGCAACCAATAAATTATGGCACAAGCACAGAGATGGATTGCTTTTCTCCATAACCCCCTTGGTAGCCAGACAATAAATCTCTATATTATTTTTGCCTGGATTTAAATTTGTTGGTGATTATTTGTAAAGTTACAAAGCTCTGTTGACAGGCAAGATTCATACAAATGGCTTGGGCCCAACATTAGATCCTTGCCCATCCTGACTGGTGACAGCCAGCCAGGAGACGTTAGGGCTGTTGCTGGCTGGGGTTGGCAATGCCTCTCTTCAGGGGGATCGAATGCTGGACACTCTTTAAAATGCAGTTGTCCAGCCCTTCTTAAGAAACCATCTTTAGATGTGGTCTCCCCAGTCAGCTTTCGCTCTGTCTCTCACCTTCCCATTTTAGGGAAGGTTATTGAACAGGTGGTTTCCCAACACCTCCAGGCTCATCTCAACGCTATCGGATTCCTAGACCCATTTCAGTCAGGCTTTTGTCCTGGGTATGGCATGGAGACTGCACTTATGGTCTTGTCGATCTGCGCCTGGAGACTGACAAGGGACCATCACCGTGTTGCATCACGGTCTTCTCAGTCAGCTGGGAGACGCTTTTTGGCCATGCCATTTGTGTGTCAAATGCATACAATAAGGGTGCAAGCAGAGGCCATTTTCTCGGATTTGGAGCTCCCTTCCCCTTGAGGCCCACCAATGACCGAGCCTCTGCCTCTGGGAAACAGTGTAAAACATTTTTGTTTAGGCGGTCTTTTAGTGACTGGGGATGGGTTGGAGATTAGGGGTGAATATACTTTGATTAGTTTTATAGACTTTTTAAAAAAAATTAAAAAATATTTTTTTGATGAATTTGTTTTATTATGTTTCTGGTTTTATCTGTAACTTACCTTGAGTCCATGGCTTTGGGATGGGACAGGATACAAATCAAAATGAATAAATCATAATTTTGCAGTACTACTTTATAGTAGACACATTCTTCTGGGGAGATTGCTCTTTTGTCTTTCCTGTGTGAAGAATTTCCAAGATTTTTTTCCCCGTAAATTCCTCCATAGATTCCCTAAAATATTACAGGGCCAGATTCGCAGTTCCATTGCGCTTGGCGTAACCCCACAATTTAGCCCTTGGCATTTTCACTTAGGAGAAGTGCCATTAGGGTCTATTTACGGCACATTTTCTACAGATTGTAAGGGGAGAATTATGGCGATGTTACCCAAGTTGCTCTCTAATCTCATATGCAATCATTAGTGGCTTAAAAAAATGATCAGACTGTCCAATCAGCCTGGAAGATCATGCACCAGTCATCATTTATGCATTATCCCTTTTCGCTCTATTGTGATTTCCACTTGGCCCGAGGGTAATACACTATCAGTATTAGCAATTTTCCTTGTAAATTAATCTGAATCACCTAGCAAATAATTACAAACCTCTCTTCCAAATCTATTATCTTCAAGTTTAAATGTGGGCAGATGGTAGGCTTGGGGGCATGTTTCATTCCAGGTACAGTATTAATTGATGATTTCTCACATTATAAACAGAGAACGGTGTATTATTGTTTGAACCGCTTTTATTTTTACTGTGTTTCTCTCACTGCTCATGCTGGATAAATGGCAGCAGGGAGATCTGAATTTTAAATACCTGACCAAATTTTGATTTAAATTCAGGAACTTCATAAATCCCCTCTTTGCTAGTCCACAAATATTCATTCACCATGCGGTAAGAGTTGATTTATTCCTCAGAGTGCCTGCCTTTGAGTAGAAACTGATACTTTCTCAAATAGTCCCGGTAGTTTAGGATTTGAACAGATTGTATGGAAGACATTTGGCTTGGGAATTTAAGGCCTGATCCTAAACTCACATGCACACAGTTTGCAACTCATGTGCAGTTTGTTGCAGGCAGCTTGCATGCATGCTGCATCATTCCCTATACAGGAGTTGTGAATGGTTTGTACCAGGGTTGCGTGCACATTTGTGCACAGTGCTCAGGGATTAGGATCAGGCGGTTTGGTTTTTTTGGTATACTAGAGTTGGGAGCACAGTCCATCATACATTAGGAAATCTTTTCAAATTAAGACACAATCTTATTTTTAATAAATGCTGAAAACCTGGGACCTCTGTAGATTATCCAGAACAGTGCATAAAACCTCGCCTTGATCATGCAGACATTATACCTTTTCTAAGACCGTCTCTGCCTAGATCGATAAATCAAGACAGCACCTGTCTAAAAGAGAAACAAGTTAAAACGGATTCCCTGAAAAGGAGCTAACTACGTTAGCACAGTCTAAATTTCCAATTTAAAACCTGGTATCTGCAATGCCTTTGGTTATATGAAGCTGGTATTTGCTTTGAAACCTATGGGGTTGTGTTGAACTGCTTGAACCTTCAGGTTAACTGAAAGCTCTTTAAAATGGTTTTGTTCCCTGAATGTATCTTTCATCAACAGAAAGAGCTCCTTCCTTCAAAACATTTTGTAATGTACAGAAACCTGACCTTATATTCATTCCCAGGAGTCGGGTCATAATATAACTAAAAGCACTCGATTCTGGCTGTGGTTAAACACATGAAATAACAACATTGTTTTGAGTCTGAAAAATGTCCACCAAGCGCCAAACACTTGGGGGGGGGAAACCCAACCAAAACAGCCACCATCGAGTTTGTTGTACCCAAGAATGTGTTGTTTATCAATAAGATCATCTTGAAACATTTGGACTGTGATTCGCAAACCACTTTCTCTGGAGTAATCCTTGGAGGGACTGGAGTAAGTGGAGGCTTTGAGTAAGCTCCATTGGAGGTGTTGGAGTAAGTGGTTGTAGATCACTGCCTTTGTCTTTTTGGACACCGTTTGGTTGATTGGTTTTGTTCCATAGCTGTGCTGTTGTATTCGCTACAGCACCTTGTTAGCAAAATGTATTTGTGTGCATGTTACTGAAGGAGTTTCCCTAGCCTGAATACACACTGTTGAACTGTACTTGCTATAGAGTCTTTCTGGTCGTCACCCTAGGTGGATACCCAGTCCAACATCAAGGCAAAATCCTACCCTCTTCCCTAAGACAAATTTTTATTTATTGGAAAAGGTCATTGCACTGCCCTAGCATGCAGTACTGGCCTTACTACAAGGCCACCCACGGTGACTGCCCTGGGCCCTGCTCTTTCTAGGGACCTCAAACACGACCCCTTTTAGGGCCCCTAGGGATGTTACTCCCAAGGGTGAGGTGACACTAGGAGCCTTCCATTTTAGTTTTGCCTTGGGACCTGCAAATTCTAAGGATGGCCCATGCACTGGAGAAGATTACTAAAAGGGTGAAATTCTACCATTAGATGATTATGGGACAGTCTCTCCTCCTCCTCTTTGCAGGCATAGGCCACTTATTTAAGTCAAAAGGCACTCGCATATTGCAAGAATATAGTACAGAATGAAGGTCTCCTGTTTTAATCTCAGAAATCAGTTTCTCCTTCCAGGGTCTGTAGGCCGTATGGCCTAGCAGGAGAGAATTCATTGGTAGATGGGGCATTGTCACAGGATTATCCTCTAATGCTTTGGAAGTGTGCATCCTAGCTTTCTTGCAAGATAAGTTTTAGCACACACAAATTATTATATTATTTATTTAAATTTTACCCCCCACCCTTCACCTAAGGCTACCAACTATATTTTGAAGGCTGTGGATTCAAGTCCTGCTTGGTCTCACACTGGATGGTTGCCTTCAGCCCGCTAACTGTGAATGGGTATTTGTTCTATTGGGCAGAGGAATTCGAAAGCGGTTGGACGTGGCACTAGCCACATCATTCTCTTGTGCACCATAGGCCACAGACTAGGGTAGCCATGCCATCCCTTTAAAAGAGGACACTTATGAAAAATACATGTTGCAGGGCTGCATTGGTTTCAGTGCAGCCCTGCACCATGTATTTTTCATAAGCGTCCTCTTTTAAAGGGAGGTATGGCCACCCTACCACAGACACTGGTGTGCCTTAAACACATCAGCTCGATGGGCCACCTGGCTTAGGATGGACTTGGACTTTTGACTTGAATGTTATAAATAGTATTTTCTAAGAGCATCCCTTCAGTACAATGAATGCAGATAGATTTAAATGCTTTGTAAAAAGGTGGTGGTAGGAATTTTTGGTTTTGCTAGAATCCCACACACACACACACACACTCCCGGTCAGAAGAGTATTTCTCACAAATGATTGTTTTCCAAACACATAATAGATATGCCAAAGCATTTGGCCCTAGTAGAGAGTAAGTATGAAGTGAAGTACTCTTGACAGGCAGGGCAAGAAAATTTATCTTACGACCTAAGTTTGCATGAAATCTTTTGAAAAAGTGGGAACATGATTGTGCATATAAACAGCACACATCATCCCTGGAAGTGGTGTGCTTGGAACTTTAGAACACCCCCCCTCCCCTCACAAACTGACAGTTAAAATGTTGCATTTAAAGCAATAAACAGAATTTTCAGTTGCTTGTCAAAACAAGCAGCACTTTGCTGCTAAAGAATCTAAAGATGCCTAACAATAGGGAGCACCTTTCAAAGTAACATCTTCATTATAAATCAGTTTCTTAGTGTAATCTTCTCATCCAAGAATAGTGTATTATTTCCCTCTAACACTTTTATAGTAAGTGGACATTAAATTAATGCTAAATGACAATGGGAATTCCTGTGGAATTATGTATTGTGCTGAGATGAATGCCAAAAGAATTCGGCATGATTAAAAAGAGAGAGTCAAGGAAGTTGTGTGCTAATGGATTGTCAGAGAGGGATGGGGTGAGTTGAGCCTTGCCTCATTGGAGGGTGGAGGCTGCTATTAGTGCCCTTTGATGCCCTGGCTCAAACTTGAACCCCAAATGATGAATGCAAAGATCTGCCCATGCCTACAGCTATGGGCAGGGTCTGTCTTAGAATTTGTGGGATCCAGGGTGAAGATAAAATGTGGGCTTCTGGTGGCCCCAACCTCTCCCCCATGACCTCAGTCCTTAAGGGGCACCTTCTGCCGGGCTCTGGAGGGGGTTGTGTTTGGGGTCCTGCTGAGAGGGAGTGGAGGCCCAGCACTCTTTGAATGAAAACAGAGTTACCAGAAGTAAAGAAAATAGTGGGATCCAGGGCAGTTGTCCTGGCACCCTGGAGTAAGGCCCATGGGCTATGGTACTGGTTTCCAAACTTTCTGCCTATGTAACCCAATTTTCTGTTTGTTCCTGTCTGGGGTTCTGAGATTACATTTCAAAGACACAAAAAGTATATCAATCAGTTCAGTCAATCAGTCTGTATTGCCACTCCACCCAGACATGGCATAATAACCCCATTGGAGATCCAGACACTCAGTGTGGGAACTACTCCGTTATGGAAAGCATCTTCTTTTCTCTTGTGAAATTCTATTCTCCATGTGCTTTTAGAGGATCCACTGCTGTTTCCCCTTGATATGTCCCCCCCCCCCTTTACCTTCCTCTCTTATGCTGTTTTAAATGGATTTTATATGGATTTTGTTGTTTTGTGGTGGTTTATTGTACTACTGTTGTAGTGCATTGGCAGGAGGTGTCATATGAATAAAATATATTTATTAATTTATTATTATTATTATTATTATTATTACATTGGCAGGGGGCACTATAGAAATAAAATGTATTAATTATTTATTATTATTACATTTAATTATCCACCATCCAGATGGAGGACCCATTTTGGAGCTGCTTCTCTGTAGTGCAGCCAACACCCAGACTAATTATATGTCATTTTGCAGCAGGAGTCAAAAGCAGCAGCAGCATGTATGTAATCACTCATGCTTCACTGGTGAGCAGGGCAAAGGAAGGAAAAGTGCCAGGAGCCCATGGGCCAGCCTGTCTCTCAAGGAAGTTAATGTCCCTTCTAAACATTTGTGTTTACAAATCTTTACAGGGTTGAACTGCAGATGAATGAGGAAAATAAGCCAGAGAAATAAATAGTGGTATGGGTGGGGTGTGTTTTGTGGATGTGTTTCATTGATAAGTATGTAAGGCACGGGTTGTAATTAAGCATGCACAACCAACGCAGGGGTAAAGGAAGCACCCAGTTTTCCAGCCACCTTGGAGCTGCCTGGGACAATTTTGCACAGGGCTGTGCAGTATTCAAGGAAGTCAGAGAAAGCTCTGCGTTAAGGTGTAGAATTGCAAAGACAGCAATGGCACTTGAGCACCTAACGTAAATAGCCCCTAAGTGAAGAGACAGGTCTACCTATCAAATAAGCTGAGCAAAGCTGTTGGCATCATTTTATTTATAAACAAGAGAGAGAATGAGGACGAAAAGCTGCTTCCTACTTCTGCAACAGTTTGGTACGAACATACGGCTTTGTTAAATTTTCACCCTGGTTCTGAGTTACAGGACCCCGATGGAGTTAACTTCACAGCAGAGAAAACGAGAGGCAGGCAAGGAGGGACAAGAAAGAGCAGCCTAATCTGGCATCGTCTTTGGCAGTGTAGGAGGTGTGAGGGCTTTGTGAGTGTGACAGCTTGGATAAAATGTGTGTTGTGCCTCTTCCACATAAAGCATAAAGAGTATTGATGGATTTCTGCCTCCCCCGCAACCCCGATCCGTGCACGCTGCCTCTGAAAATACCAAGTTCCATCCCGAGAGTGAAGATTGAAGAGCATTGTATTTATGAATAAATTATAAGATGCTTTTCTCATGAGCATTATTAACAGTCACTGGAAGTCAATAGATAGTTTTGGTTTTACACTATAAAGCAGTAACAGATAGTTAACATAAGGAACATGCTGTATCTCCATCCTTGCAGAAGAGAGGAGGAAGAAGTCTATTGCTTTCCTTTCATTGATGTAGCAAGCAGCCTCTAAAATGCTCCCTGTTGAGATTTCCCAGAAATTAAGTAGAGATGAGGAAGTGAATGTGTTTTTTTCAATTTCCACAGCATTTCAATCAATTAGCAAAGGAGAGATCAAAACACACCACTCTTCATCTTCCCAGAAATAAAAGGGATGCCATGATAAGGGCATCTTAAAAGATCTCGACCTGGAGAAGGCAGGAATCTCTGAGAATACTTTTGGGAGGGAGATGTGACAGCTGATTACCAAAGGCCGGACATTAGGGATGGGAATTTCAGATTCGGATAGAACCGAATCAGTCAAAAAAATGGCAGATGAATTTCTGTCTGAAAATTCAGATCTTTTTTGGTTTCAGCTGATTTGGATCTTTTACATTGATTTTGTTGTTCTGATCTTTAACATTGCGGTTTGTTCCCATTGACTTGAGGAGGGGGAATGCATGCAAAAAATCCTAATCTGAACTGAGATCTGTAATTACTAAAGAACCGAAAAATCCACATTCAAAATTTCCCCTTGGAGTCCCACCCCATGTGTCATAAATGCTCATAACACACCAATATGATACATTTCAGTTTAAAGTTTAAGCAAGGAAAGTTTCACTTTTCTCAATCAGAGTGAGAACAGCCCACGCTGTTGACATGTTCTGACATGCCCTGGCATGTCGAGGGCCGCCTGCATCTCCATAAATGGTGAGAACCAGCAAAAAGGCCTTGTAAGGACATACAGCCTGCACAAGCCTGAAAGGGGCAACTCCCTAATAGTGGCCATGGGCACCTCCCTGGCTTGAGATGCGGAGCCTTTCACATCGCTCTAGGAACTAAGATTTAATCAACATTCTTGACTCACCCTCTCCTCCTTCATTCACCCTTTCTCATTGCCTGAAGCTTTCCTGTATAAGAGACTCTTAGGCCGCTTTCAGACATGCCCCCCCATCTCATACTCTGGCTGCTGGGGGGAATGTGCAGCCAGAATATGCATGGGGATCGGCCGGTCTAAAAGCCGCTCTCTGCCCCCTGCATGCAGCTTTATCGGCAGAGACGTGCAGAGATACAGAGCTCAATTTCCTGCTCTACATCCCTGCGCGCGTCTGCTGGCAAAGCCGCACGGGGGGAGGGGAGGGCTTTCAGGTCGGCCGATCCCCGCGCATATTCTGGCTGCGCGGTACCCTCCACAGCCAGAATATGTGCGGGGGGAGGAATGTCTGAAAGAAACCTCTGTTTGTGCAGGGCTTTAGAACCATCTTGGCTAGCTGGATGGGTCTGTGTTGTTGGTTCTCCTGGACAGGGGCAGAGCTGGATCCACTGTCCCTGTTCCAGTCCCTAAGCAGTAAAAGCCTAGTGACCTAATCATGAGTGTGTGGCGTCGCGCATGTGTTACTGCAGCAACCCCTAAACCCCACAACGCAAGAGACTACACACACACACACTCTACCTGCGTCCCTTGCTAGCCTATTCAGGGGGCAGCACTGGGATACATGAAAGATCGACTCTTCCCCTATGTTCCATCACAACCCTTGTGGTCAGCCAGGAGAACCGTCTTGCAAGTACCAGGTCTTCGTGGCAGTGGAACATAAGGAGTTCTACTCCCTTCCCTCCAAGACCATAAAATCATTGAGTTGGAAGGGGACTTCAAGGGTCATCTAGTCCAAGCCCCTACTTGGCTGCAGGATGTCGACCGTTACAACATCCCTGACAGATGGCTGTCCAGCCTCTTTTTTAAAGCCTTCAGTGACAGAGAGCCTACAGCAACTCGTTCATTGCTGTACAGCTCTTCTGGTTAGGAAGTGGGTTCCCCCCCCCCCCGATATTTAACCAAATAGACACAAATCCATCCTCCTGTAATTTGAGCCCATTGTTTCTAGTCCTGCCCCCTGTAGCAGTGAAGAACAGTTCCTTGCCACCTTCCTAGTGGCAGCCCTTTAGATATTTGAAAACTATTATCATTTCTCCCCTTAATAATCTCTTTGCTAAGCTAAACCTATCCAGTTCCTTTTACCTTTCTTCATAAGACTTGCTTTCCAGATCCTTCGTCATCTCGGTTTCCCTCCTCTGAACCTGCTCCAGTTTGTGAATGTCCTTCTGAAAATAGGACATACTATCCCATCTGAATGTCCCAAAGTGGACATACTATTCCAAAGCCTGGGCCTGAGCATTTTCTGGAGGGGCTGCAAGACTTTTCCATTTGGCCTGGTGTTTGTTAGGCAAGGATAGGATTTTGTGGAGAGGTAGATTTTATGGACGTTTTTAGATTGTAAATGGTCACATGTTTTTTATGTATATAATTTATTTGTTCTTACCCACGCGGAGCCTAAAGGGATAGGGATGGTTATAAATTTAAATAAAATAAACTGGAAGTGCTGCTCACCCCAGCCTTCAGGAATGTGGAGGATGGTGCTTCTGTCAGTGGTACCAAGACCTGCTTAGCAGAAGAGGAGTTGGTTTTGTTTCTCAAAATATAACCCACTTGTATCTCAGACTTGCAAGGACTTGAGAAGATTCCTACTATGCTCAGTACACAGTCACAGTTGCCTTTCGGGAAGGATGTTATTGGGTACAGATCAATATTTGTTTCCAAATAGAGAAGTGTTGGGGTGGGGGCTAATTCCATCAGTACCAGGTTTCAAGCTATTTATTTATTCATTTGTTTATTTTAATTTCTTGCCCCACCCTTCCCGCCAAAGGTGGCTCAGGGCAGCTTACAATATTAAAATATACATATAAAACCATAAATACAAAACCATAGAACACCCTCCCCCAACCCCACACCATCCCCCCATACCTCCCACTCACCCGTATCCCCCACAACTCCCCACCTGCCCTCGCCCCCACTGTCAAATGCCCTTGTGAATAAGATCGTTTTACACTGCCTCCTAAAGGCACTCAGGCCCAGACATAAATGAACCTCCTGGGGGAGGGAGTTCCACAGCTGCGGAGCGGTGGCTGACAACGCCCTCCTCGTTGTGGAGACCAGATTGAAAACTGGTACCTCCAGACTGGCGTCCCCAGCTAATGGCAGAGGCCACGATGGGACATGGTAGGCCAGGCGATCTACCAGATAAGTAGATCCCAAGCTGTTTAGGGCTTTAATGGTCAAAACCAGCACCTTGGATTGTGCCTGGAAGACAGTAGACAACCAGTGCTGATTTCTGAGCACCAGTGTTAAGTGCTCCCAACAACGCATCCCCGTAAGGAACCAAGCCGCTGCATTCTGCACCAGCTGCAGCTTCTGAACAGTCTTCAAGGGCAGCTCGATGCAGAGCGCATTGCAGTAGTCTAACCTCAAGGTAATGTAGGCATGGATGATGGCTGACAGATCTGAATCAGAAAGAAAGACCACAGCCTTCTCACCAGATGGAGTTGGTGAAAAGCATTCCTGGCCACCACTGGCTCCTAGATTCCAGATGCAGCAACGGATCCAGGAACACTCCGAGGCTGCAAACCTGAGTGACCAAGGAGGGCCAGACCCCATCAAGAACCAGGGTCCCAATCCCGCCCCCTAAGTCATAAGGTTGGCCAACCATCATTACCTCGGTCTTGTCAGGATTCAACCTCAGTTGACTCGCCCTCATCCAGTCCCCCACAGCAGCCAGGCAACAAGTAAGAACCAAGACTGCAAGATCTGGGTCGGATGAAAAGGACAGGTAGATCTGGGTGTCGTCAGCATACTGAGGGCAGCTTCATATACACGTTGAACAAGAGGGGGACACGATGGAACCCTGTGGGGACCCCACAGGAGAGATCACAGGGTTACAACAAGCAGTCGCCCATCACCACCTGCTCAGACCTCCCTGAGAGGAAGGAGCAAAACCATTTGAGTGGTCCCGTGCACCCCTGCCAGGTCCCACAGTCAAGTCAGCAACACCTCGTGATCAACAGTGTCAAAAGCTGCTGAAAGATCTAAAAGGATCAATCTGTCAATCTCCATGCGTAGATCGTTGACCAAGGCCTATGGAGAAAAGAGCTCAGTAGTTCTCACAGTAGGTAAAAACAGACAGGATTTTGGTCCGCTGTGGTCCACTTTGGCCTGCTGTGGTTCAGGACGCAGCGGCATGGGTAAACATGTTCTCCTCAATGTTGGCTTGGGACTGCCCCAGAGAATGTAGGCAGCTAGGCCGGGCTAAGGGCTGCCGATGCAGGCCACAGCAGGCTAACACGTCTGTTACAGCACGCAGTACCCACCCCAGACTGGGGACTGCTATGGCTGGACTTCATCGGCTGCCGTGACTGGCTGTCATGGCGGGGAATGGGGCATTGTGAGGGCTGGGCTGGCCATCCACACGTTTGTTGTACTCCCAGACCGTGCAGCTGGCGGGACAGCTCCCTGGCCGTGGGCATGTCAGTTCGGTGACCTGACCCGGGCCGTGTCGGCCGCAATTTTCCAGCCCGGGGAGCAGTCCCCACCACTCGCAATTCTGCTTTTATCCAATGAATAACTATAGGTATTTATCCATGGGGGTTTAACTAGAGGTCCCTTGAGGTCCCGTCCAGCTCTAAAATAGTATAAATCTAGACTTCTGTTATCAGTGCTTCGAGATTAATGTTTCTCACCACTCAGAAATATAATACAGACCAAACTAAAATGTATTTGTAGTTCACATTAATAATTTACACCCCTTTAAAGTACTGTTGGAAATCTGCCTTCCATCCCACCAATCACCTTCTCGATGGCAGGTCTGTGGTTGTGGCTGTGAACTGGATTGAATTAAACCTGGCCCAAGTGAAAAGACTAGATTGGCTTGGCCCTATATAGTCAAAAGACCTCTTCTTACCTTATGTTCTGTTGCACTCCATAAGGTCAGCTGGGGGCGCCCTCTTGCAAGCTCCATCATTGTGTCAAGCCCTGCAGAGAGAGAGAGGCGTACAGAGAGGCAGTCTTGGTGGCACAGTTTTGGGATTCCCGTCCCCAGGAAGTTTACCAAAGCCGGAGCCTACACATTTTCCAGAAGCAAAGTAAGACCTATTTATTTGGACAGGCGGAGATAGGGTTTAGGGAGGACAAATGGGAGTGGTCTTATTTGGGATTTTCTCTAGCTGGATATCTTGACCTGGTTTTATATTTTTTTCATATGTTTTCAAACTGCCTCGAGTCTTTGGGGGAGAACGGGATACTAATCAAAATAATAATAAATGGATAACAGAGCCAGAGCCGTGAGACTCCCAGGTGTTTTGAGACGTAGCATAGTAAGACCTCGATTATTGGGGTCTTACCACGTCGCATTTCAAAACACCCAGGAGTTGCGCGCCACCGCTGTTTCTAATGGTGTCCGGACGACTTCCAGTTCACAGAAGAGCATCTAACACCCCCACCCCCCGCAGAGGTGTCCTAGAGTGGCGGGTTTAAACTGCGGGAGAAATCCCGCTTGTTTAAAAAGGCCCTTAGACTAATTATCTAAAATAATGACTCACTCTGAGAGTAGTGAACTCTGTCCAACCTGATCTAAATGGGTGAAGCCTGAGGTTGCGTTCACACACGACATTATGCCCATGAGAATTTTGCTCTCCCCGTGAAAAGGCTAAGTCACAGGATGTACTGGCTCTAATGCACTTTCACCTCACAAAAACTTAATAATAATAAATATAATATTTTTATTTATACAGTGGCCTGCCCTCAGCCAGATGGCACTTGGTTAGCCAGGAAATCAAGGTTTATCAAGCATGCTAAATCCCTCGCGTGCATTTTTCATGTTGCACAAAGGGATTAATCGTGCTGTCAATCTGTCTGCACCATAGAAGTCCGTGGAGAGCAATGCAGGATTTTGGGATACCTAGCAGCACCCACAGAAATGGAGGGTAACTTGTAAAGCTGGTGAAAGAATGTGGGCACACTTACCCAAGACTGGAATTGTGGTTTGTAAGAAATTGAAGAGGCAAGAGGAAAGACTCGTGCAAATGCAGTCACGTTCTTACAGTTAAAATGGCACCATGGTTTCCAAAGCATGTTAACTAATGCTGGTATCCGGTCCTATAAGAAAGCTGTTCTAACAGAACAGTTCCTCCTCCACAGTCTTCAGAAGAGCATGTTATTTTTAAAAATTATTTATATAGCACCAACAATGGGCCTGGCATTGAACCTTTGTGATTAGAGACAGGTCCCTGCCCTGAGCGGTTTACAATCTAGAGTGGATAAGGAAAGGGAGAAAAGGGGAGAGAGACAGAGAGAGGAATAGGAATACATTCATGAAGCAGAAAAGTTGCGGGTGCATGTGCTTATTAGCTTAGTTGCAAGGGGAGAAGGCTCCTGAAGGATGAGACAATGTGAAAAGAAGATTAGATTAGCAGTTTATGGGGTAAAGAGCGAGGGAAAGCCTGACAGAAGAGAGTTTTTAGGAAGGATTTGAAGGTCAGGAGGGAGGAAGCAGAGTGTGTGTACTTGGGTAGGGAGTTCCAGGCATAGAGAGGCAGCACAGGAAAAGAGGAGAGGGCAGTTTAGGGAGCAGTAGACTTAAAAAGATAAAGGTGTTGGCAGAAGAGGAGCGAAGTTCCCGAGTGGGAATGTCACAGGAAATGAGGGTAGAAGTATAGGGAGGAGCAAAACCCTGAATCACGTTGAAGGTGAGGACAAGGAGTTGGTGCTGGCTGTGAAGACAGAAAAAGAGCCGACAGAAGGGAGGAGAGGAGGGGTTGAACTTGATCACAGTGGCAGGTGAGATGGATGGCCTTGACAGCAGAATGTTGAGCAGATGTGAGAAGGTCAAAGTGAGAGCAGGGAAGGCCGATTTAGAAGGAGGTTGCAGTAGTCAAGGCAAAAGATGACCTAAGTGTCACTTCCCAGGAAAGTGAAAGCTCAGTTTTCAGACTTTGTGTTCTCTTACTTTTTCCTAAAAGACGAACTATAAGCTCTTCATGAGCCGATACTTCTGGTGTCAGTCGGCATTCGGACTTTTAAAAGTTCTTTTTAAAATAACACATGTTTCGCTGTTCTTCTGTGTTGGAAAAGTGGATTATCTTCAGACCAATATGTTGGAAGGAAGTCCCCCCCCCCCTTCATTCACTTCAAGTGTCCTGCAGGTCTTTCAGGCTGAGGTGATATCCCAAATGTTGTATGGCGCTGAGGTTAGGGGATGCACCACTAATGATGACATCACTATTCCCCAAAATAAATTTCTGAGAACTCTGTTGAGGTTACACCCCACCCACCCACCCCTCTATGCCTGTTATGGCATAGCCTTTCTAAGGCTAGAGTCCGACCTAGATAACGTACTTTTGATGGTAACTTCCCACGCTTAGGATACTGGTTTAAAATGTTAACCTATTCCCCCCTCCAGGTATCCTAAAATGTGTTATCTTGAAAATATTAGCCACTTTAGTGGATCCCAATTCCCATGGTTAAAGTTTGTCACCCATACATTTAATCAGCTTGGGTTGGGTTACTACATCATAGACAATTGTAGATTTTTTTTCTCTAGCAGAAAAGAGGGTGGTTACTCAGAGACTTTTTGATATCTCAAGGCAAAATGATTTTGCTGCCATTCAATTTAGGTCTGGGGCTCCACTCTATAGTTTGTGGAAAGTGGGTTTGGGGCTCGAAAAACATCTTTCCATGGACCTATCTTCTATTTTGGTTGCCACCCGTAGTAGATTGCATACCGAGCATATGCCATTGGCCATCTTGGAGGGTAGGAGATTCCAAGGGAACTGAGAGTATGTTCATATGGAGCTCGGGTTGTGGAGGACACTATCCTTTATGTGTTGTCCGCGCTTCTATTCAGTTAGGAAAGTATTCTTTCCCTTCGCTCAATTAATGTCTAAATACTTTTTAAACCATGAGAAACTTATTTGCTTATTCCTGCAAAAGGATGAGGACACTGTCAAGAATCTTGCCCTTTTTGCCCTAAAAGCAGAAGTCATATAAAGGGGTTGTAAATCTTGTTAATTTTATTTATGTTTGATACTAGGTTTTTATTTCTTTTTTTTTTCATCTTATATTCATTGCCACTAAAACAGATGTCTTAGGGATTTTACTTTTGTCCAATTATCTGTGCTTTGAAAAATCTTATTTATATTAAACGTATATTTTACATTGTTTTGAGAATGTTTATTTTATGCCTTCTTTGTAGAGTCATGGCGACAGGTTGCACTCAATAAATTGAATTGAACTGAATTGAATTCACTTCAAGTGAAGAGATTGTTTATGCCTATCAATGACAAAATGAATCTAAGGTTCATTTGTAGTCGTCCAAAACTATAGCTCAGCAAAGGAATTTCATCCAGTTTTCTTTGAGCAGTATGATGGCACTTACACTACAGAACCACCACTTCAGGGTCATAAACAGTGGGAACAAGAGAGTCACTTCAATAGATAGAGGCATTTCTGGAAAAAGAGTTTCTGAAGCACGTGCTGGAGTGATGTGGCAGAGCGTCTCCAGCACGGGCCTCAAAAAGAGTATCCCAACTCAGTATTTCAGGTAACAGCCTCTTGCTGAGGTTCAGTTTAATGAGCAGACAATAAAAGACCATAACAAGCAACTAAAATGTCAAACTCGTAGCCCCATATTTCTTATAACTTCTGCTGCGAATCGCTGCAATTCTGGGCCGAGGTCTCCTGTCTGGAACATAAAGAAAACACACCTCTGAGAGCGGTGTCTCTTTCAGCCAGACACCACGGTCAGCTGTTTTGGTTTGTCACCTGACCCAGGTACTTAACTCTCACACTTTGAGAAAGGCTAATAAGATGCAGCTGGAGGTCAAGTCCTCACCTCTTTAAAGGGCCACCTTATGTTGTGACCAGTGTTATAACTTCAGGCTTAAATTTGTAAGGAATCCTGGCTCCCGTTTGGCCTATATAAGCCTCCCACCCCCATGACTCTGGAATTGCAGGGAGAGGAAATGTGTGGGGGGATATCCCTCCTGACCCCCCACCCCCACATAATCATGCCCAAGATTGTGATGTGGAACTTTATCCTTTTCCTCTGAACTATGAAACCTGGCTAATGAGACTTGCTTGGGTATTGGGCCAGTAAGGGATGGGCAAATTTGTTTCTTTTCCTTGGGTTAAAATAATTTGGTAATACAAAAATTCCAGTAGGCTGTTGAGACCCACAGATTCCAGTAACAGAGCAGGCGGTGTTTGCAGCTAGTCTCTGCGGGGGCAGCTAAATGCATTCCGTGGCAAGTTTACCTAACTTATGTAGTGGAGTATTACTAGGCAAATAGTAACACCAGGAAACATAACAAACATTACTTGAAAGGGCTTCAATCAGCAGGATTTTTGTTTCTAACTGCACAGTAATAAATGCAACATATAGCGAAGGAGAAAACTAGGAGCAGTTAATATGTACTTGCTAGCAGAGATTGGCTGTTTAATCCCATAAAAGGACAGTATGCTCCTGTTTAGGGCTGTAAAAAAAGAAAAGTTCTTTCCACCTGACGTTTTCCTCAGGAAGCACCCTGTGCGTTTCATGCTAAATTATATTTTTGTTGCGTGCTAAAGCCCTGTGCTACGTCTGTGGAATTTTCCATTTCCCAGCTGCCCCTCACCCAAGCACAGGCCTGTGTGAAACTGTGCTGGTCTCTGGTGCATGCAGAGCCAGTCCTGGTGCATTTCCACAGCTAGTCAGAGCCTCAGAGGAATTTGCCCATATGGCTCACCACATTCCTTGTTTTCTGTGCAGTTACCCCTTGTGAATGAGTCAAATCCTGGTTTGTGCAGCCGCTTCCACAGAAATACAGCAACTGCTTGGTTGATTGTCTTTCCTTCCCACTACCTTTCCTTTTTCAACATCATCAGCATTTCTGTTATGAGGTGTCGTCCTTACGGCTGAGGATTTCCTTCCTGCAGGGTCGTGTGTTTAAGGTTCTGGACTGGGTGGGATTCAGAAATTCTGGGTTCAGTTCCTGGCTCCTGCTACCTTGGACAAGTCACTTAACACCCTGGTCCCCCATCTGTAAAATGAGGGTGGTGATACTTTCCTACCGCTCCTGTATTGGCAGGTAGCGAGGTACGGAAATGCTGTGGTTCTAGGGGACCATGATAAGGGAATGACTGTGTTGGAGACTTCCAAATAGTGTTCTTTAATCAGCTACAGAGCAGTATTGAGTAATGTAAGGTAAAGGTACTCCAGAGCATACTGTCTCCTCTGTACTTATACCTGCGTCTGACACCAGGATTTACCTCGGTTTCTCACATTAAAATGTCCGTCTCTCTTTCTCTTTCCATGTTCCGCCACCATGTTCATGACAGTGGCATCACCCAACTAGCTCTGGCATATGGTCCTCCCCCAAAATGCTGATTATTAGGAATGCTTTCACCAAACAAACTTTGGGCCATGATTCTTCTCTCTCTCATTGTCCAGGGATACCTTGCAAAAGAAAGGTAAGAATGGTTCACCGTTTCTTACTTTTCTGCTTCCTAGATCATGCTCACACATAACTGGAAATTGAGGGACAAATAATCAGAACAAATCCTGAGCTGGCATAGATGAGGTCTAACTTCGATTGAGCCAGTTTACACCAGCCTGAGGCCTGGGCTCATAATCCTGAACAATTATTTTACATAAGCAGTTGATTACCATGCTTTCGCAGCCTTCAGAACACAAAAGCACCCTATATGACTGTCATTAAATGACACTTACAGCCTTTGAACTTGGTTTACGCAGTGAGCAATACTAGCTTCTCAGCTGGCACAAATCAGCATGGCTTCATTGACTTCAAGAGAGTTGTAGTTTCCACTCGCTGCAGATCTAGCCCAACATGGATATAAACACAGCAAAGAATTCATTTTGATTTAATGCTATCTCATTGAACACCAAAGGAAGCTAGAATGATTTGGTAAGGTGTGTTATAAAGCACTGTATCCTATTACTGAACACATTATAAAGCTGAACAATGTCTAATAAGATATTGTACCATCTGGCCATTTCTCTCCAGAGACGCAAAAGGTAAAGGTGGCGTTTTTATGCTAGGAATATTATTTACAAACGAGGAAACCTGTCTTGAGAGTTTGGAAGCAGTTGTTATTCTGTGTGATTATTTATTATTATTATTATTTTACACAGCCTACCTCCCGAAACAAAATGACACCAGGTATTTGCCATTTGACCTGGTTTTAAGTACGTACTTAAATGCAGTTTAATTTTGCCAAGATTTATTCACAGTAAATTTCCAATTATTGCTCACTCCTTAACGGCTTCATTCTGGAAGCTTGAAGCATTTCCCCAGCATATCATCAGATGTTCTTTAGCACTATAAAATTAGTTAGAAAGTAATTTTCTTAATTTGGTTTCTTGCAACCAAATAAATGAAAATCCATCTCCAGCCGGAGCTGAGGGATTTAGGGTTTTTCCTTTATTAAAGAGAAATGATAATCTATAAAATATGAATGCAGCTGGGGACGAATATTAACTACTAAAAGGCTTATCTGCTATAATATCTTTGAGATGCTCCGGCAAGTAGAGATTCCCCACCGGAATCAGTTTGTGTTGTATTTGCAACTGGAAGTAAGGCAGCCCTTTCTTTAGCCAAAGGAAGGTGCTGTAAGGCTTGGATACATCTCCTGTACAGGGACATAGCTCTAGTAAGTGCGACAGGTACAGCTGCATGGGCCCCCACAATGCATGTGCATCTCTGGGGGGCTACAGGTAGCAATAGGACAAGAGGGGGCCATTCCATCTTATGTACCAACACCCCCGTTCCAACCTAGCTACACTCCTGCATCTGCATGAGGTATGGCCCATTTGCATAAGACTGGGAAGGGCAGGCCTAGTCCTGATTTAATACAACCGTGGTTAGCAATTCAGTAAAACATTTGAGCATGTACTTAACCGTACCCAAATTCAGCAAAGCGCAAAGGCATGTGACTTCAGCCAGCCTTACGTATGCATTTAAAATGAGCTAACCGTTTGTTGAGTAGGAATGGCCTCCTTAATTACTTTCTTTCTGATGCTGGTAGTATTCCATCTCTGGCCAAAAGAGGAATAGCTGGCCTAATTATACAACTACTGGAGGTGGCATATCACTCCTGCAACAGGCCCTCTTTGGGTGCTGAATCCTACTGTCCCTCTTTCAAGGGTGAAAGTCCCTCTTTCAGGAAAGAGAGAGAGAAACTGGAATTCAAATCTCGGGCAACTTTTTTCTGGTTGCCTCCCAGGAAAAGTACATAAGAGGGCATCAGGAAGGTGATGGAATGATGACAAATTAAGTGGAATGACCAACAGGAGAGCTTCTGTCCTGCTTTACGCACTTGGAATGTTGGGACGTGTGTGACGGGGTGGAGCTTATTCTCCGACGGAAGAAAGGTATTGGCCAAAGGGGCGGGGTTTGTCCCTCTGGCTACTAAAAAATGTTGTGAGTTACGGATGTGGCCTATTGATAACTTGGTACGACTGACGGAGGATGCAGTCGCAGAACATATCCTATCAAAAAGGAAGATGGAGGGCAGGGCATGTGTTTGGTCGCCTGTTTTGAGACACCTTAAAGGGTCCTCTTGGTTTTATTTTATTTATTTATTTATTTTATTATATTTATATGCCGACCCCCATGCCCACAGCATCTCGGGGCGGCTTCCAACAGTATAAAACAGTTATTAAAACATAAAAGAGCCACAATATCATCATTAAAACATTTTAAACACCCCCCCTAAAAAAATTCAACCCACCCTCCCCTCCCCACCGCCGAAGGCCTGGGGAGAACAGCCATGTCTTACAGGCCCGACGGAAGGCCATTAGACTCGGGGCCAGCTGTGCTTCCTCTAGGAGGGAGTTCCACAAGTTTTCAGTAGGAACAAACGCTCTGTGCTGCCTGAGAATGAGTCTCCTTTGAAGATATTGCATGTTAGTCACCTAAAAGCAGAGTCTTCTGAAAAACCTTAGCCTACAGGCCCAAATGTTAATATTCAGGCCCTTGAATTGGAATTCTGGAAGGGAGAGGGTTCTCTGTACTGGATTCCAGTTCAGGAGTATCTTTAGTTTTGATAATCAAATATCAAAACATGTCACTGCAGAGAAGACAGTTGCTATCTAGTGTTGATTTATCTCCGTCCCCCAAACAAACAATGCTGAGGCTCCCAACAGCCCGTTCCCCCTCTACACCCCCTTCCTGTATAAACTATACAGGGAAACAATAACGTGTAAATGAAGTGCGAAGGATTCACTTCCACTGAACTACATACAGAAGTGTTGCTAATTTTCCTGATGTTGTCTCCCGTTACAGGATATAATTACCTGATTTACTTGATTGCCTTCAGGGAATTTTTTTTAACTTAAAATTGTTTATACCGTTGCAAACTGATAATTTCATAAAGTGTTTGCTAATCTGCTAGAGGTTGTTTGTTGTGCATGATTTACTCAAACCCCCACCATCACCACCATTTTCTCTTCATTACTTCGGCTCTTAGTTATGACAGCGAGTCCTGTTCATTGCCTGGACGGTTGCAAACAGGTCGGAATGTCTCAGCATTCCTCTGCCTGCCTCAGTCTCATCCCATTCCATTCCCAAGGTGACATATTCCTCCGTATCAAGTGCAGAATTTTCTATAGTGTTTATAATGTCCCTGCCACCACTACGCTGCTTCTACAAGACAAGTCTTTTTATCAGTTCATCACACTGCGTTCTGAATTATTTGTTTTATCGACCAAATCCAAACAAGCTCTCCAGAGCGGGAGATGTATCTTCCTCTGTGTTTATATCATGCCTGGTAAAACAGAGCCGTGATTTTGAATAGAGCTTATGACCGCTACCATAATCCCCCCAAATGACTGGCAATATTGCATACAAATTAATGCCATAGCACCTTACTTTCTCCTGCCAAGCTGTGTCTGAGGGTGCTTTCCCATGTTAGTAGTTACTGTGCATGATTTGCCTCCGGGAAATAATCAGGAAGACAAAGCATGTGCAGGGTTTGTAATGTGGGACTGCTGCCCCCCATGATGCATTTTTGCTGGTGTTCCTGTGGAGGATTTCCCGACTCTGCAATCCTCTGAAGGATTGCCAGCAAAAATGTATCAATGTTACAAACACTGCACACGCTTTGACTTCCGGATTCTTTTCCAGAGGAAAATGGTGCGTACTCGTAGTAAGTAATGTGGGAAAGCGCCCTGAGATTGCATCTGGATTTAGTAAAAGCAGGAGGAGAAAATGCAAGGCCATCTTAACTGCTTTCATTTCCAGTGGGCAAGGATACCTAGGGCTGACCTTAGGGGTAGGGTCGGCAGAGCCGTGGCTCCCAGACCCCATAGTTTTTAGGCCCCTCATGTCAGCGCCTGACTCCAGCAATGCTCTGGGGCCCCCGCTGGCATGTTGGTTACGGTGGAGGAGTCTCAGGAATGGTGGGAGCCCCCTCAGTGCTCCCAAAGGAGCAGTGGAGGCTCTGACAGCATTATCGGGGCACCTGAGGAGCAGCAGTGGAACAGACACTTCTGGTAAGCCCTAGTCCTTCTCTGGTGACCCACCCTCCTCCTGTCAACTGCCTGCAGACACCCCACCTGCAAATTCTAAGGCCGGCTCTCGGGATACCACGGTCTTTTTCACCAGATACCATGTTTTGATGATATTATCAACCAAGATCGCTTCCCAACATCTTAAGCAGTTGAAGGGGGGAACAAGCCCTGCCCCCTCTGCCAATAAACTCCACCTCTCCAAATATGCTCTGTGCTTGTGTGCGCACACACCCCTCCCAGCATTCCATGTGCATGAAAAGGAACAGAACCTTTCCTGCTCCCCATTCCACTTAGTTACTTGTCATTCCCTCTTCTCCCCATTGTCCTCTCAAGGGCTTTTCCTTAGGGGCAACTTGGAAAAAGGTGCTTGAGGCTTAAATATCGTTCTTTGAGGCCACTTTCAAATAAGGCGCTTAGAAGCACCTTCTGAGCCCCGCATTCAGAGAAAAGCCGCATGGGGAGTGTTTACACGCTCCCTGCGCTGCCGGAAGTGACGTGGTGCCCGTTGGCGGCGGCGGCTGGAGATGCGGGGCTTTGAAGAGGCACGTTCTGAAAGCCTGAAAAGTAAGGCTTTCAGAATACGCCTCTTCAGAGCTTCTGGTCTCCAGCTGCTGCCAACAACGGGCAGCATGTCACTTCCGGCAGCACATGCGGCTATCCTCTGAATGCGGGGCTCAGGAGGTGCTTCTGAGCACCTTGTTTGAAAGTGACCTTAGTCTGTCTCTCTTTCCTGAAAAAGGGATTTTAACCTCTGAAAGAGGGACAGTGGGATTGAGCACCTAAAGAGGGACTGTCCCTCCGAAATAGGCGCTATTGGGCGATATGCAAGAACCTCCCGCCAGAATGTCTGCCTCTACAATTATTTGGTGGAAACAGGATATTTTATTTATTTATAGCAAAATTTATATGCCGCCCCCTCCTGCCTCAGGCAACTCGGGGCGGCTCAGAACACCTTAAAAACATTTTAAACATTAAAATAAACAGAAATGATTACAATTAAAAACAATATAAAACCCTATCCCCACCTACCCTAACCCAACCTACCCAACCCATCTCCCTCGGGAAAGGCCTGGCGGAACAGCCAGGTCTTACACTGTCTACGAAAGAGGGGAGGCCGGCAGCCAAGCAGATCTCCGGCGGGAAGGAGTTCCACAGCCGCAGCGCGGCCACAGAGAACGCCCTCCTCATAGTAGACACCTGGGAAACCAGGGGGACCCCGAGGAGAGCACCCCCAGCTGACAGGAGAGGCCGATCCAGGACTCGGAGGGTGAGGTGGTCCTGCAGATAGGCGGGGCCCAAGATGTTCAGGGCTTTAAAGGTCAACACCTTGAATTGGGCCCGGAAATCTATTGGCAGCCAGTGCAGAGAGCGAAGCACCAGTGTTATATGCTCGCGTTGGCCCATCCCAGTCAAGAGACGGGCCACCGCATTCTGCACCAGCTGCAGCTTCCGAACCAGCACCAAGGGTAGCTCCACGTAGAGCGCCTGGCCGTAATCCAGCCGAGGTAATAAAAGCATTGATGACTGTGGCCAGATCCGAGTCTGAGACATACGACCTAAGATGTAACTGGTGAAATGCTCCCTTCGCCACAGCCGCCACCTGGGTATCCAGGTGGAGCTGTGGGTCCAGGAGCACCCCCAGACTCCAGACCTGAAGAAACCAGGGGAGGACGGAGGCCATCACTCCCTCATCCTTCCCCACAAACATCGCCTCTGTCTTGTCAGGATTTAGCCTCAGGTGGCTCGCCCTCATCCAATCCCCCACAGCGGACAAACACCGGGTAAGCACCGAGACTGCCGGGCCTGAGTTGGAGGAAAATGAGAGAGATAACTGGATGTCATCAGCATATTGATATCTCACTCCATACTCCCTAACAGCCTCCCCCAAAGGCTGCATGTACACATTGAACAAGAGAGGGGATAAGATGGAACTTTGCGGTACCCCACGCGTGAAGCCCAGGGGGGAAGATGAAAACTTCCCCCAGCATCACACGCTGAGTTCTCCCAGCCAGGAATGAGTGGAGCCATTCAAGAACAGTCCTGCCAATCTCTGCCTAGTCCCGCAGCCAAGTCACCAACAGCTCATGATCAACGGTATCAAATGCATCCGAGAGATCTAAGAGGATCAACGGGGTCGAATGACCCCAGTCCAACTCACGGGAGAGGTCATCGGCCAAGGCCACAAGCGCAGTCTCCGTACCATAACCCGAACGAAAGCCTGACTGCGAGTGATCAAGAAAGTTAACCCAGTCCAAATGCCCCTGAAGCTGCCGAGCCACCACCCGTTCAGTAACCTTCCCTAAAAAGGCGAGGTTACAGATTGGTCGATAACTAACAAGGCCGTCAACGTCCAAAAATGGTTTCTTGAGCAGGGGCCGCACCACCACCTCCTTGAGACAGCCCGGCACCCTGCCCTCCCCAAGGGAGGCATTGACTATCCCAACCAGCAACAGCCCCAATGTCTTGCAGCTAGCCTTAACCAGCCAGGACGGGCATGGATCTAATTCACAACAGGTGCCTCGAACAGTCCCAAGAGCATCCTCCACATCCGAGAGCGACAGTGCTCGAAAATCATCCCATAAAACAGGACAAGAAGGGGCTTCTACTGCTTCTGACCCATTCTCTGCTAAAAAAAGTCGCATCAAAACTGTGGTGAATTTGAGCGACTTTATCTGCAAAAAAGTTTGCAAACAAATCAGAACGAGCATTTGATGGTTCTATGTCCTGGCGGAGGGAGGCCGGACTGACCAGCCCCCTCACCACCCAGAACAGCTCAGCCGGGCGGGAGTTAGTGGATGCAATGAAGGTAGCAAAGAAAACCTTCTTTGCTGTCCGCACCACAATAGTATATTGAGGCTTTGTTCTTTATGGGGGGCCTCTGGCATATGTATGTTGAGGTTTTCCTTTACATCAGGACTAGCTACATGTATTGAAATGGAGAAAGAGCCTGGCTTCATATATCTTTTAATGCTCCTCACTTGATCTGAATGTGGTGACTGGTAAAATAAGCATTTCTGCACTGGGCAAGAAAACAAATTTCCTCTCTTCAGAAAATTAAAAGTAAAGCGTAGCTTAGGAGCAAATGTTGCAGTAGCCCCCTGTTGTTCACCACTACTTGCTATTAATCTTCACTGCCTTTCAAACAAAGAAAGCATATTTTGTTTTGCTAAAGGTCAAATAATCACAGTAATTGCATGGACACATGGGAACCATCTTTTCCCATCAAATGTCATTTCTGTGGTTCATATTTGAAAACAAGAAACAAAAGTGAAATGGTTTAAAGATCTGGTTTTATTTTTTTTTAAAAGAAGCATTAAAGAGCAGCATGTGCGAATTGGCCAATATTATTTAGCATGTTTGAAGTGTAAGCACTGCTTCTGTGTTACAAAAAGTTGAGATTACTAAGAGGGTTGTGTATGTATTGCCTATCAAATGCATGAAAAGTTCCTCCTATCATGTTTTCAGGAAGCTTTGCTATTCCCAAAGGTGTGTTAATACTGCTACAAACTTTGCATCCTGCTGGAATGTTTTGAACTCATGCAATGTCTCAGTCCGTAATCCTGTTGTATAACATTTCCAACTAAAATGACCATCTCTTTATGTTTTGGCAACAAATTTGTAAGCGCTGATCTGCGTTTGTTCTTCTTTATCTTGCTCCATCCTCCCTCTTCTGTATCTTCTCCCCTCGTCCCCATTTGAAAATACTGCTTTCTGAATTTTCCATCCTGTTCTGTTCAGGCTCCTACATTGCACCTGCTGTTATGGTGTTTATTTAAATTTATATCTCCCCCTATCGCAAAGGCTCAAGATGGGTAACAACATATAGAAGTACCTTGCCATTGTGCATTAAAGACTAGGAATGCTTACCATCAGCTCTCCTGGATTAGAAACCCATGAACACATTTTAACTACCCTGTTGTTCTTCGAGTCAGGGTGGTTCAAGTGTGGTTAAATGGGAAGAGCGGTCAGAAGAAGCGTGGTCTCATCCAAAGAGTGGTCCTAGCATGTCTAATAAAAGATATTAATTAACTACTTTGTCTCTATCATAAGCAGGTTAGCTACTTCCAGGATATCCAACACTTATTGAAGAAGCTCATGAGAACACACCCCATCTGACATGTCTACCATTACACACATGTAGCCAAAAGGGACATCTGAAGTTGCACATGAAGTCATTGACTTTTTACATTCTTGAAGGAATGTGTAGCCTGAAAGCTTGCATATTCTTGCCAACAGAAGTTGGATCCGGATTACTTTGTCTCTGTCTCTTATATTTGGAACCAACATGGCTACCACACTCTTGATAAAGGATGAAAAAATAGTGTATTTCTGGATGGAAAACAAGTGGACTAATACGAAGAAAGTACTCTTGATTATAGTAGTTTGGTAGTTCTTAATAGCTTTGTTTGGTGGTTACAAGATCAGACGTTTGTGGACAGATACACTTAAGAAGCAGATCAGAGGCATAACTAGGTTGGAATGGGCCTTGGTGCAGAAGATGGAATGGCCTCCCCTAAGGCCCTCAGAAAATCATCAGTGGGTGCCATTCACTCATTTGCCTATGCACACATCCATATGAGCTCCCAAGGGCGTAGCCATAACAATGGACAGCAGGTGCAGCTGCACCAGGGCCCCCACACTTCCTGGTATAGTTGCATTCCCCTGCCACTAGGAGAGGGTAATAGGTAGGGATGGGAATTTTGGTTTTGGATTAATCCGAACCTGCCCGTAATGGGGCAGATCGGATTAATGCGAAGTAGGCCGTAAATCGGCCTGCCATTTGCAGTTCCTAAATTTCAGTTCTTTATTTTCCCCGTTTCCCAGGGCCCTGGAGTGCTACTTATCAGCCTCAGAGGGCTTGATTGAAGCATCGCCACTGCTGTGAGGGCTCCAGCAGACTCCCTTGCTGTGGCGTCTTCCCTCCTCCATATCACACATGTGCAAAATAGCAGCTGCCCTTAACGAAAAAGGACAGCGGCCAAAATAGCATAATTATCATTTTGGTTAAGGGTGGTGACCATCTTGCACGTGCACAAAACGGTCCCAGTGGCCATTTTGCATATGCACGATCTGGGGGAGGGAGGATGCCATGGCGAGGACGGAGCCCCACAGCAGTGGTGGTGCTTCAGTCAAGCCCTCCGAGCCCAGTAAGTAGCACTCCAGGTCCCCAGAGGATGGGTGTGGCGGGAAAGATGGGTCTTGTGGGTGGGGGACACTGTAATTCCAGGTGGCTGTCCTTTTCCAAAAAGGGGGGGGACATATGAGCATGTAGTAGCAAAAACAAGAATACACGACAAAACAACAAGCTATGAACAAATGAAATTAAAAACTAGAGATATAAAGTATATTTACGGAATCTGAATACAAAATGAAAACTCTAAATATGACAAACTATATACAATACAAAGAATTAAAAGTTTTTAAACTATTGAAAAATACAACCCAATATGACTCAATGCAACCCTACGCGTAGGGGTGTAGAGCACCCTTCATCAGGGGTATGTAATTCTAAAACCTGTAAATGGAAAAAATATATCAAAAGAAAAGATTTACTTTATAGATCTACTTTTTTTTTCTTCTTCTTTTAATTTGGTTAGTCGCTTGTTTTGTCGCTTTTCCAAAACGACGCCAACGCTTCTGACGCTATTTTGAAACCGGGTTCGTACGTGCAGAACGGCCCAGCAGACATTTTGCACAAGTGCCAGTGTTTTTTATTATATTATATTATTATTATTATTATTGGTTTATAGATTTTTTCCATTTTATGGATTTAAATACAGAACCAAAAATCAAACCCGTAATTAAAAAATCAGTAAAAAAACCCAACAACAAACCACTGTAAACCGAAACTAAAGAAAGCAAAATTCTCACTGGTGTCCCAGCCCTAGTAACGGGGGAGCAATCCATCGTCTGCACCTGGCCCCATTCCAATCTAGCTGTGCCTTAGTTGGGCCTCCCCGGGTCTTAGGCCCCTGTGCAGCTGTACCACCTGTGCCTATTGTAGCTATGGCCTTGGAGCAGTTATTCCACCATTGGGGAACTGCTACGGGTTGTTTAAAATGGAGGGTTAATTACTGCTATTCTATAGCTCCTCTAACCATAGGCTTGAGCCTGGCTGGAGGATGCATTATTGCCCTTGATTATCATAGAATGAATAGTCAACTAGGCCGCAAAGCAGTTTCTTTCTCCCCCAACCCCCCACCCCTTAGTGTTTTTCCTGTTGCTGCGTGTGCACCCCAGGCACCTGTGGTTCTTTTAGTTGGTAACTGGCACTTGCCAGATGACATGTTACTCCGAAGATGGCATCTGTTGCCTTCAGGCCGCATGCTCCTCCCACTCAGGCAATTGTGTGATCTGTAAATAGCTATTAGGCTGGCATGGCCTAAATTAACCGCAAATTGACAACTTGATTGTAAAACACGTTGGGGGGGGGGGGGGATGACCTAGTAATTAACAGGATATTTCCATAAAGGCATAACTACCATTTGGCTCTCTGCTATTTGTGCTTCCCTTTATTTTAATAACACCCCGCTCCTCTAATTCCAAAACAAATATTATTGTTGGAATCTTTTGCAAAAATAAAATAAAATTTAATTTCAAGCCATCCTTGGAAAAATAAATGATTAGACTCGGAGTCGGTCTCCCCCCCACACCCCCACTCTTCCAGGGAAAAGACGAGGAGGTATTTGCACTGCGCACCCTTCCTTGAGTAGAGGTTTTGTTTCTTTGTTTTAACTTACGAGATAGCATCTTAATGCCACTTTGCTCTTCAAAGCTCAAGGCCNCCCCCCCCCCCCCGCCGCCTTCTTCCCCAACCCCCCCTCCACCCCAGTGAAATAATGGTACTGATGAGCTCTTATCTTTTTGTCATGCTCCTGCCAGCATGGGAGACAAATTGATTTATGTATGTGGCATCCTACTCCTGATAGTGCCATAATTTACCACTAAATATTGCTTTGACACAATAGTTTTGTAACAAATACATAATGCATATTGCTCTACTCTCCCTCCACCTCAATCGGTTTTTGAATTAATGGAGTGAGACTCCCTCAATTCAGAGGAATCTCATGTCCCATGCCTGCGTGGAGTCTTGCGGAATACCAATCTGCCGCTTCTCCTTGCTTTCCCTGCTTAGTGTCACCTTGAAATGAAGCCGACTCCCCCATTCGAGTTTCTTCCCCCCCCTCCTTCCTTGCATTGTCAAATGAGGCGGTTCTTCACTCCTTCACAAGGAGCGATGCTTTACTCACAAAAGCCTGACTTGATTTATTAGATAAAGAAATACATTGTTTAAAAGGCTGGAAGGCTTTTCATGTCCTTGTGCCCAAGCTGAAGTGCTTCTCGGGAGGCTGCAATCACTGATTTCATTAACCCAGAGCAATACAGAAAATGCAAAATTCTTAATGTATAATAAGGATGTGCACTTTCTGCCTGGTCTGGCGGATTTGCTCTAACCCCCACCCTCAATCCCCTTCCATTTCCCCCTGAAGCGCTAAGAATGTGGCTCTGCATCTTTGACAATTACTGCGGTGGGTGAACAATTTCTAGTACCAGGTTTAACCATCCCATTCATATAGATTATGCCACTGGAATCATCTCTGTACTTTGTCCAGCACTTGGTTTTAAAGAGCAGAGCAAGTAGAAGCAAAGGTGAAATTGGAAAGTAGAGAGAAAGGGAATGCTTTTTGAGATTCACGGCTTGAAATGCAGGCTTTAACTAGGAACAAGGCAAATTGACCTTGCTTAAAAAGCACTCGGAATATGACATAATTAACTTTTTTCTCCCTTTCTCTGTACACCTGAGGTGGTGATAAACATTGCTGCCTTCAGAGAAGCCTTGAAGGTAAGGAAGGAAAGGTCAAGTTTTTATTGTAGCTATGAGTATTTTGCAGGACGAGGGGAACCTACCTGAATTTGGCACCAGTTGAAATCTTCTACGTTTCGATTTAAGAGGGTGTAATGAGCCATTCTTGTCCCCATATAATATGAGAATAATTTGTTTAAGTATGCAAATGCTACTGGAATTCTTTGGATTCTTTATCTGTATTTCACTTGTCACCCTTCTTCACCGTTCCTCCATGCTTCCTTTCTGGGCAAAAGGGTAGAAACGTCTGCCTCTGCTAAGGCCAGCGGTAATGCATTTGCAAGGGTTAGTGACAGCAGTGGTTCTCAAGGGGGCAGGGCGTGGAATGTCTTCTGTGTGGGCATGAGAAGGACCCCCAGCTGGCAAACACCTAGCTCCACTCTGAGTTAGGGGAGGAAACAAAATAATAGGTGGCAAGGGGGGGGGGGAGGGAAAATAATTAGGAGTGAGGAGAACGAGCACATAACCCTGCTGCTGATAGTGTTCTGGCAGCCCAAGAGGACCAAGACGGGGCCCAACTGGCCAACATCTAGCTTTATACCCTCAATGAGCTAGAGAGACTCTCCAAAATAATGGGGTGGCAAG
>QEPC01011180.1:825941-936246 GCA_003113815.1 Sphenodon punctatus
GGATGAGGTGGGGATGAGGGGTTTGGTGGGTGAGTTGTTAGGCATTTGGTAGGTAGGAATAGGTTGGGAGGTGGATTGGGTGGGGTATTATTGGTTTTTTGTTGATTGTAATGGTGGTTTATTTGGTTTTTATGATTGTGAGCTGCCCTGAGCCTATGTGGGAAGGACAGCATAGAAATATAAATAAATAAAATAAGTGTGTGGGGTGGGGGCTCAGATACCAAAGACAAGAGGAAGGAAATGTGGGTTCAGAAAGTTTGAGAACCAAAGGGCTACAGTAGGGAGGCCAGGAGAAATCCATGGAGAAGCCCATGTGCCCCTTGAGCAAGGGTAGCAGCAGGGATTGCCAAATCTCATTTAAAAAGATAAACATACCATCCTAGACCACCAAATTGCTGGTTCTTCCCTCACCCTTCCTCCCCTTCTGCACCACTCAAAAGATAATCATGCAACTACTCTGCAGTTCCATGGCAATTACTTTGTAGTTACCTAATAATAATGGCTATTTGTTCCCTGCAGGTTTTATTTTAATTTTCAATCAAGCCGCAGTGCTGCAAAGAAAAGAACTTCTAAAATGATTGTGGGCTGTACAGCCGGCCTGGCAAATGACTACATATTTCTGTCACAGTTTAAGTTGTCAGAGAGACTTCTCAACCTGCATTCTTCAGAGCAGTCCTGTCAATTGCATTCCTTTGGGATGTTAATGGGGAATTCCAATCCGCTTGTACCTCAGTGGTGTGTTCTCTCTCTTCTGCTGCTACCTTATGTTGTCTATTACGAAGATCTCAGGGCAAACAAAGCCCTGACACAGACATGAATGAGATGTTTTTGAGATGAGTAATATTATTTACTTGCTGGTCAGTTTCAGATGCCAGTCAACCAGGAGCCCAGTTTCTCTCCTTGTCATGCAGTCTGCCTCACAGTGCCAGTGCCCTAACTCCAGGCTGTGTCCAGTCGTCTGTCTTGGTACATGCATAAACCCAAGTCACATTGCTCCTGCTGCCCACCCCTTCTCACTGCAAGCACTTCTATATTTGTTCTCTACTAACCACCACACGACCCTGCTAGTCTCTTAGACTAATGCATATGCTGATCTAAATTGCTTTCCCCCTTTTGGCCACATGAATTGTGGTTTGGCCCATGGAAGAAGGACTCTCTCAGCAAGTCTGTGCTCTAACAGCTCTATTTAATTGGCCTTCACTTTTTTGGCATAGACCCATAATCCTCTTCCAAATCGCCAGTGGTCAACCTTCTGACCCAGTTTGGAACCTGTACCCACTCACGTTACTGCTTCATCAGAAGATGGGGGTGAGCATGGAAAGATTCTTCCTTTTTGCAAAGTTGCGCCCTTCACAGTCACAGAATTGTCAGCATTGTTCCTCTGCCCAGATGACTCTTGCTGCATGCGCCTACCTGCATCTTGGTGGTGATGCTGTTTGCTTGCTGGACGGCTGTTGTGCCAGCTGGCAGGTGTGCTGACATCTGTTGACTGCTTCTCCCTTTACATCATCCTCATCTTTCTCTGCCCAGAACCTAGTCACCCTCATTCTGTCCCTGGTCTCTGCACTGGGGGCTCAGTGCCAAACAACTTTATCTTCTTTCCCTCCCCACTCCCCCAGTTTATTACTTTTTAAAAGACCTGAACATTAGTCACCACACGTGGCCACAGAAAAACTTGTGCTATGTCCACATTTCTATTCTGCTTCTTTGTTTTCTCTGCCCCCCCCCAATTTTTTTTTCCCCTGTAGGGAGAAGGAGATGAGGTTGCCCTTGCAATATCTTGCCGCCTCTTCTGATCACAGCGTAGGTCTGAGAACAAATAATAAAAGACACTGAAACTAATAGAACGAAAGCTGCATATGGTGTATTTGGCTTCCTGTGCACTCAAAGGATTTTATTGTACAATCGCATTGTATTAAGATATGCCAATCAGAACCCTGCCTCCCCCCTTAGGTGAGAGAACATTTGATGATACTGTGAAAAGAGAATGGTAAATCTTTTAAGTTACAAAGCGACCAATGGAGTTTGACCCATAAACTAAACCCCCCAAAAGAAAGAAATGAGATGCAGATCTCCTATCCAACCATGATGTCATTCTTCAAATAGTTGATGATGATGATGATGATGATGATCAACATGAGCTCTTATTGGTGGAAACTAATTGCCTGGGAAAGATGTAGAAATCAGTGCTTATTTTTTTTTTTTTTATTTAAATTTGCTGGAGCCCACCCCTACCCCAGAGCTTGTCAGAGCAGGGAATGGAACCCTAATCTCCAGCTAGCAACCCAACCACTGCATCATCCTGCCTGTCTACAGCTGGATATAAAACAAGATTACTTGTGATTTAGGAAGTGGGGCAGAAAAGTCATTAAGAAAAGCCAGATATACCATCCTTTTTTTTTTTTCTGGCAGTGTTTCCAACCCTGAAATGGCCAATATGGGCCTTTTCCTGGTCTTTCACATTTCGGGGTGCACACTTCTATTGGGAACATTTCCTAAATGCCCACTCTTCCCTGAAGGCTCAGGGCAGCCTACAACATAGAAAAAATATAAAACTCAGTAATATTAAACTATATAAAATTCCAATTAAAACCTATCCCACCCCTGTGCCCCCAACCCTATCCCTGCCTGCTAAAAGCCTGGCCAACATAAATAGGTCTTTGCCTCTGGAAAATGCTCAGGCTTTGGCGAACTGCCAGGAGAAGGGAGTTCCAAATATATGGCACAGCTGTGGAGAACACCTCTCTGCGGACCCTTGCAATATGGACTTGGTGGGATGCTAGAACTTGCAAGAGGGTTTCCTGGCTGATCTTAGAGAGCATGATGGTGCCCTGCACTTGGCAGGACCTCTCGTCTTCACAGATGTATTCCCAGAGCTGAGGAAATACCGTGTTAAGTTTTAACTAACTGAACTGCGAAGTTCTTTTTGTGGAAAAGCTACTTTGTTAATTTTGGAGGCAGGGACTGAATAATTTACTTATTTATTTAAATTTCTATCCTGCCCTTCACCAGATGGCTCAGGATGGATAATGGATATGATCTGCGTGGGGAAATGCCTGCCTTATATTTTTGCTTGCCTGTGCTTGTTCCTTACAAGCCCAAAAGTGACAGGAAGGGGAAGGAGTTTTGCAGCAAGTAATAAAATAGACTTAGTTCTCACTTTAATACTCTTGAAGCAAGAGTTGATGGGAAAACCTTTGGGATGCAGAGTACAAAAGCTGGCTGACATCCCAATCCAGGGAGTACATTAAATGGCTTTAACGTCTGATCGTATTTTTAACTTCCTTATGGCACACGTAGTGTGGGAGGTTGTTATTTTAACAAAGTGTTATGAAGTCATGTTGACATTTTGGTTGATTTGCAGAATCCCTTTGGCTTTATCAGGTAATTCAGTCGCCTGTAGTATTCAAACCAAAATTAGAGATGGTCAAAATCTTACTCGTAAGATTTTATTTGTATTTCTGATTTCTCCTGCAACCATAAAATGTGATTTCCTTAATAGCGAAACTTGAGTAGTATTCACAGATAGCAACCAATATTCGTTAGTGTCCATTAGCTTCGATGGGCATTGGCTCATACCTTGCATAAGCTGGCGTTTACGCTTTTACGTTGCAAAACTAGAATAAGAGGTAGGAATGAATGAGATTCTCTCTAGCACAACAGATCGACAATAAGGATCCATCCTCTGTAAGCTGTGTCAGTTCTGCTTTGCACATTACAGGATCTGACACCTTTTATTGCATCAGATAAAAATGCCCAGGGCTTTCGCCTTGTCAAAAAACCAGTGATCCAGAAACAGTCGTCATTACACATGGCTGGAAAGATTAGCTATCCGAGCCCAATAGCACTTGTAGATTTGGAATACCAAGACACATTCATTCCTACCATCTCCTCTGTAATAGTCAGTAAATGACGCTGTGGGGAATTATGTGGTGCTTCTAGCACTTGATGTTCTTATCTTTGCTAAATTAGTACATTTTACCTGAATCTCTTTCTTTTCTTCTTCCAAAATCATGGCATCAATTTTCTCTTAAGGATTGTCTAAGTAGCCAATATTGAACCAACTCCTACTATTGCTCTCTCCACTCCAAGAAATCCCATCTTGCTCAGTAAAATTATACCATTTAAAGAGGGGGGAAATAGCCCAGAGTCATCAGCATTATCTCTTCAGTCTTAAGAATACCACTGTCTTATCACTCAGGGAGTTGTTGAGCAATTCACCATTCTGTCTCTGTACAAGAGGAAACAAAACAGCTGGGTGCCAGTGTGAGGAACATTCATTATAATGCCAACGTAATTAAGAGGTGCTCTTAAATGATAACTTTGCTGAGCTTTCAGGTGTTTCTTAAGTAGAATGCATACTAACGAGGTAGTATACAGTATATATTATTGACAGCACTGGCTAATTGCTACCCTACAAATCATAAAAGTTTAAGGGGGAAAGACTACAGTAACTGGCAACATGGTGAGTTTTCCAGTTAACTCAAGGAGATTTGATTGGATTTACAAGTTATAGAAGTGTTGCCAAATGGTTGTAAAAAAAGACAGGCGTAGCCCCACCCGCTTGAATTGAAGACAGAACGTTATGTAGATGGGTAAACATCTTTCAGGATCATGTTGGTCAGGAACAGGAATTGAAGGATTTGACGTTCTCTTGCAATCCTGTGTCTCATCAGTGAGCAATGCTTTGTTATTTCTTAACTGGAAGGTGCTGTTTTCATTACAAACAAATCAAACTCAACTCACTTTTTTAAAGTTCCTACTTGACCATGTCTCCCAGCTGACCTCTGCTTCATGGTTCTGATATCTGGAAAATATGGAAAAATCACTTGGCCAGAAGGAAAATCTAGAAATAATTTCTGCTCATTACAAATAACGTGGCCGATCCCAAGCACTGTGCAGTGTGTGTGCAGCACACGCAATACATGCATACGCCTACGTGCACAACTTGCATGTGCCTCACGCAGGGCCCCCACTGTGGCGAACATGTGCATCTCGCACATGCCTATGCATGCGGGGGTTGCGATCGCACCCAGCTTTTAAGCACCTCGGTGGTTGTAATTTGCTATTTGTAGATGATCCTTTATGAAGCTTGAAGCAAGGATGGCCCCAGTTCACAAATGTGAACTTAAAGGTCTATCTTCAAATAAAACCCAGTGTTTTGTTGATTAGGTTGATTCCTTCTTATCCCTGAGCAAGATGAGGGAGGGTAGTGGCAGTAGTGGTGAGGAGGAAAGAATGAGTGTCAATGGACTATGCTTTCAACTCCTGGATTAGAAAGAATTCTGTGAGTATACTAGGATTCTCTTTATTTGGCAAATGCCATAAATGAAATGGATTGATTGATACTGTGATTCTCACCCCAAATATTGTTGCCTGACTGGCTAATATTATCAACTCATTGATGGCTTATAAAACTTTTTTGTATGAAGAGGTTGGGGAAGTTACTTGGGATCTGCCAGTTCCATTGACTTCAATCAGCTTTAGGTGGAGGGAAACAGAGCTCCTGTTTCATCATCTGTAAAATGGGGATGGTAGCAGGGGATCTCCCAGGGCCACATGGGGCGCTTGGGTGTCACTCACAGGGAATTAGCTCACCCCCTACTACACCGTTTCAGCCTCGAGCCTCGGCTGAATCCCCCTCTTCAAAAAAAGGGGGTACCCTCTCAGGACACACCACAGGTCCAGAGGGTCCACAGTCCTTTATTAGACAACCCATGTCCGGTGTAACTGGGGCTGCCGGCTCAGTCGCCTCCACCATCCAGGTCCATGTCCCTCTTCTCAAGCACAGGAGCACCACAGTAGCAATCCTCCTGGTCCATCTAGCCAGGCCTCCAAGCCCCTGGCTCTGGTCAAGCCTTCCCTAGGCAAGAGGCTCCCTCCTGGGCACAGCCTCTCCCACCTGCCTGGGTCCCTCTGGTTCTTCAGCCTTCAGCACCTTGGATAGCATAGAGCAGGCAGGCTTGTTCAGGGAGATGTTGTTCCTTCAGCTCCCTGGCAGAAACTCTCTCCTTTCTGTCGTCTCTCCTTTTATACAGGCAGAGTGGGCGTGGCCAGGCTTCTTCTACTCAGCCTTAAAGGGCCACTAACCTGCCCACTCTGTCCCAGGGTTTCTCAACCTGTTCCCCAGCTATGGGGTTGGCTCTGCCATCCCCTTGGGTGTGCTCAGCCCTCCAGCAGACCCCCTCAGACCCCTTCTTAAAGGGGCAGAAGCTCCACAGGACTGCTCCCTGCTACAGACATAATACCCACATTGCTGTATAACCCTTTAAGATCCTCTTATGAAAGATTTTATATAAGGGTAAGATATTCTAACTTGTTACATGCCTAGGAAAGGGCCCTGTGTAGCCTGAAAGCCTGAAAAAATCTCAACTACCTGTTCGCCCAGCCCTTTGGGGAGGGTGGGGTAAGGGTTTTTTAGCACCCCTACCTTATTTACTGTTTAAATGGAGGTCCCAAGCCCTGTTTTAATAATTTTATATATGATTGTTATTGATGGTTTTAATTGTTTTTATGTATTGTATTTTATTGTTGGAAGCTGCCCCGAGCTGTTTGCAGGAGGGGCGGGGTACAAATTCATAAATAAATATAAATAAATAAATAAAAATCTCCATCTCAAGGTATTCTTGCTATTACTGGCATCCCTTTTTTGCATAAAAATAGCCCTGTGGATCCATGTATCTTTCTGAAGGAAGGGGCCAGTGCTATTCTAATCTACAGTGTATTTTGGTATTGGAGATACCTTAAGGGTAAAAAAAGCTAGAGAGATACGATATCCCATCTCTGTCCGTTCAGTGGTTAGACTTATGCTGTGTAATGTTCTACTCCCGCTTTAAAAAGTCAAAATTTGAGGGCAGTTCTTTTATTTTCCAAATAGATAACTTTATTGTTCCATATTTCTGAACCCAGCATTCGTCAGCTTTGATTATCTGGCCGTAGTTTCTTGTTATCTCTTTTTGGTTGTTGATAAATCCATCCACTTACAAAGCTTAAATGTGTGCACCACGCTCTGAAGTAGTCAGGAATGGTCACGTGTCAGGAAGCTACCACACTTCCGAAGCAGGGACAAACAATATCTAAAGTATTTATGCGGTGGACCTTGACCATCTTAATATTTCCAGCAAAGCATGCAGACAGTCCAAGTACAATACAGCCAAGTGTACTGTCTAATAAGGTTGTATAATTTTGATATAACAGCCTAGCTCTGTTGTACTATTAAAGCTTTAAAATATTAATGCTCGTTAATGGTGTCACTCAGCCATTTTATATGATTAGTTTTAAGCCTCTCTTGGGTAGGGAAGAAGGGGAATTTTTAATGAAATGTTCCCTGCTCATCTGACCTTCTGTATTACTGCATGAATGCCATTTTTATGAGGCAGGTTTATGACGTTCATTACTCTGCTCCTTGAGCCACTTCATGGCTGCTGTAATTTTTAAAGAAGAGATAAAAATAAGTCCGTTCTTTCTTTGCAGTCAAGAAGCACTGCCTTCTAGCTTTGACCTTTAAGCTGTCATGCATGGATTAATCACATTTCTGCTGGAGATTGTTTTAGACTTAATACTAGCTGCGGACTGATTAGCTTACTTGCCTTACTGGCTCTATCTTAAGGAGGTTTGTCAATGATAACAAAAGCTGTTTTCCAAGCAGGTCTTGGTTTCTAACCTATTACCTGCGTGTGCATACTTTATCTATAATATATTTAAAAAACCTCTCAGGGGTGGACAAAGTTCTGAAGCCCAAGAGCTGCATACCAAAATGTTCATATTGCAGAGAACCACAAGGAGACACTTGACATTGATTGCAGCTTCCCCCAATCCCAGGGAGAGGGCAGCATGGCTTCCCTCAAATCATTTGCCACCCTCCTCACATCCATAATCTTGCTCCCAGGCAGTCTGGCGAGTTTGGGCAGCAGTAGTAGTGGCTCTGGGCACACGTTTCCTGCTCCCGAGCTCCCCATGACGAGGCTCTGGCAGCAGTGGGAATGGTGGCTCAGCTTCTCTTGCTCTTGATGAAGCTGCATGGACACACTTTAGGCAGCCTCTTATGGTACAGGTGCCCAAGAGTCACATGCAACACCCAAGCCGCCATTTGCCCACTGCTGCATTATGTGTTGTGTGTCCCCTATTGCGCCTACTGGCTAGGGAGATAATTTATTCTGGATTACACAGAAATTAGGTGACTTTGTGAAAGTGGCATAGTGGGTGCTTTTAGACAGACAGCAGCCCCGTCTCAGCTCTGCCGCATCCTCGGGTAGCCCGTCCATCTAAAGGCGCGCTTCCAGATGTGCAGGTGGAGCAGACTGCCCCTGCTTTGGGGCACCCCCACCGATGGCACTCTAGAACATCCTGGAATGCCACCAGCAGAGCAGGCTGGCCAAACCCAGGACGCTGGTCTGAGGCGGTACTGCTGTCACTCTGCTCAGTGAATGGCCGCTGCAGCTGCACGCTTGGCCGGGGGTTGCCCTGGTCAACACCATAGAGTTGCAGGTGCAGCCTAGAGCATAGGGTGATCTGCCTTCAACTCTATGGTGTGGGGAAGGGGGCACCACGTGGGCAGGTTGTGGGCTGTGGCAGCTGCTGAGTCTGTTTAAACTCAACCCACATGGGTCTGCAAGCAGGCAGGTATGGGGATGCACCCCCAAACAGCTCTGGGGGGGGGGGGGGCCCAGTCCCACGTCTGTCTGAAAACACCTAAAATGTCAGTGGGAATTATGGGGACAGGTTCCAGGAGTGCTGTTCCTATTTTTTCTCTGCCACTGACAAAACAAGTTTCCTCTCTAGGAAAAAAAAAATACTTATAAGAAAATGCAACCGATTGTAGTATACAAGCATTTCTAAGTGGGAAACTATTGTACAGTTGCCCATCTCTAAATTGCAGCACTGAAATTTCACTGGAAACAGTGAGCAGCTCTGTTATAGTTCTTTGTCAGAACAATGGCAGGCATGCATGGAGCTACTGCTGTTAGCAGCAGCACAAGGTTTTTGACCTTTGATAAGCAAATCTGGTGGCAACACAACTAGGTTACCCAAGACTGGCAGAGACAGGGTATTTCATGAGTCAGTGATCATTTAAAGAAAATGCTTGGAGCAGGAAAAAAAATAATGCCTTTTCAAAATCTGAGTGGGAAGGAGGGGGCTAGCTCTAATTTAAAGGTGCAAAATGATGAGAAAGCGGGGAACAAGTTTAGCAAATCAGAACTCCGGGGAGCTTTTTAAAAAACACTTCCTAGCAAACATTTGCTTTTCCATTGTTGTTGGGGTGTTCCTGCAAGCACTGGGGTAGATAGCCTGTCCTCTTAGAGGCTGAGAATGGTGTATTCCATTCCTTCTTTAGCTAGTCATAAGGTTATGATTGCTATACTTTAGGGGCATAGCTAGGATGGAATGGGTCCCCCACCCCAACAGCCTAGAATATCACTTCACAAGGAAGCATGAGCCTCCCCAGATTCACAGACCCCAGTGCAGCTGCCCCATGTGCCTCAACTACAGCTGTGACTTTGTACTCTACACTTCTCTGCGGGGTATGTCTAGGGCTCAGAATGCATCATGCAGTAGATATTCTGCATCTTTCTAACCAACTGTTTTTACCTGATTGTCCCACCTCTTGAGGCAACAATATTGGCCCCACCCAAACTCTCATCAAAGACCCTGAAAGTAATTCCTCCCTGACACTATGTGGGAGAGGCCAGAAGAGTGAAGTTGGTTGGACTCCATTGTGCAGGGAGGAGGTAAGAAACTAGTGAAGGAAGTTTTACTGTATATGCATGAAACTGGATCAGATTAAAGGGACACACAAGTGGTGACTGACTTGTACATTCTGTTTTCTACCTCACTTTCTTCTAGGTAGAAATAGGTGTATGGAGGACACCTAGCATGTACCCACCTTCTTATTGGGAGGAAGCAATGCACATCCTTCTAGGAGGGTATTTTCAGTGCTCAAACATGTTTCAGGGTCTCCTAACTCCGCTATACACTCAAAATACCACCCTCTCCCCATTGCCATGCACACACACTGCTCAGAGAGTGTGCGAGAGCCAGTGTGGTGTGTAGTGGAGAAGGTGCTGGACGTGGATCTGGGAAGCCAGGGTTCAAATTCTCCCTAAGCCATGAACTCACTGGGTGGCCTTGGGTAACTCTCAGCCTCAGTTCCCCATCTATAAAATGGGAATGTGTCTGTCTGTCTGTCCCTGTGTTCCCCCTCACCCGTGTCCATCTTACGTACCTGCCCAGTGGGCTGACAATCGGTCTTCAAAAATCTGTGACTGTAAAGCGCTGCGTACTCCTAGTAGTGCTATAGAAATGAGTAGTAGTAGTCAGAGAGACGATAACGCTATCATTTACCTCCCATTGGGCTGGGAATGGTGGAATCCCAGCAAGGGGTCAGATAGGCTCTAAGTGATAGGTTGTTTTTAAATGGACCGCCGGTGGGAGGGGCAGGTCCGTGTGCGGCAGGTGGAGTGCCACCGCGGTGGCCATGCGTGTTGGAGGGCGCAGACAGGCACCCACCCACCACTACCCATCTACACACACAGAGCAACCCACTTTTTTTGCTGGTTGCTCCATGGGTGGGGATGCGTGGCTCATGGAAGCACCCATCCATTCACCTCCAAATTAAAACGTGGCACTCCCCCGTGTGTCCACTGGGTGGACATGAGTGGGAGCATCTTGTTTAAAAACAACCATAGAAGTAGCCATGGGGTAAGAACCTAGACTTGATAAATCTTGAACTTGAGTTCATAAGTATGGGAGATGCACGATACCTCTGAAGTTAATGCAGAATAAATCAAAGCATTCTGTAAATAGAGAGGTTCTGGCTGATAACATATTCCATGGCTGTCCATCTTCTTGGCCACTCCAGCCTGGATCAGATCACGGCAACTTGCTTCTGGACCAGATGACACAAAAATCTCTTAGCGTATGGCCGGTGTCCCCTGCATCTATAATCTATAATCCAGGGTTAGTAAAACCCTGTCCAGACTCATCAATACAAACTGTGTGGTGAGTTAAGCACGCAGAGTTTGGCTCTGTTACTGCATGATGCCATTCTGGACATGTATATCCTTAAAAACAAAATACTGCTATTCAATCAAATTGGATTTTTAAGGCCACAGGCTGGATGGAAGGGTCACCAGTTGGGCAGCCCTGACATAAGCCAAAGCAGTTTGTATCCTGAGACAGCCATAAAGCTGTAGCATATGTATCACATAGGTGTATTTTCCTATTTGATGTGTGTGCGCTAGTGAAAAGCAAGGAAGTCTAATTCTAGCTTTTAAAATGTCTATTTTACTGCACATACAATCTGTCTTAATGTCAGTCACTATATTCATGTGACTAACCAATTCCTCCCTTTCTCTGCAGCTTTGTTCTGGGTATATCTGAGTGATTTCCAAGTACCCTGCTGCAGTATAGAACCTGAAATTATTTTTAAACGTTCAAGAACTCCGATTTCTGTGTGCGTTGTGACCTGTCTTGCAATGCCGCATTGTAGGTTATGGAGTCACGTTATAAAATACAAGGTTGGCAGCTTGTCTCTTTCAGAATGGTGTGCCAGGTATTTGTGCATTATAAGTGCATACAGGCTGCCTGGGCTAGAGTGACAGATATACTAACTGTACAGCTCTCCTCTTCAATTTACTTGTTTGTGACTGTCTGACTGTTCCAATAGAGCACAGTTGGAAAACCAGATTATGTATTATGTAATTTTAATAATCTGATATGAGAAATGAACAAGTTCCTCCTTCCCTCCCTATTTGAACTGTGTGACATCTATCTAAGCAGGTGGTTGTTTTTCTTTCCTTAAAAAACAAACAAGCAAAAAAACAATGAGATTTCTTTTCTTTTTTTTTATGCTATGAGAAGCTTTGAAATCCCAATTTCCTATTTGCTCTCCTGGTGAAAGAACACAATAACCAAACATTGACTAGAGAATCATGACACCACTCCTTTGAATGTAGTACCTAGAGTACCCATTTTACTGATGGGGAAACTAAGAAATGGAGAAATCAAGTCTGTAAAATGGTCAGAAAAAGGGGGTGAGGAGAAGGACTTTTTTTTGCCCAAGCTGAGCTAGCTATGGCTGAGCAGCTATGCATAGGGTCCCTTTGCAATGGCAACAGTCCCGATTCCAAGACTGGATACGTTCTTGGAGGATTGGTCTATTAATGGCTATTAGCCAAGTAGGTTGGGGGACGTACAACTCTGAATGTTGGGAGCTAAGAGTGAACAGCATGGAATAAACCACTCCATTATGATTCGTTGGGTGCTTCCTCGAAGCGACTGAGTTTGGCCACAGTTGTAGACGGGATGCGCTGGGCCGTTGGTCTGACCCAGTATGGCACTGCTTTAACGTTCTTATAACTATTAAGGGTGACCAAGTGGAACTCTGTTGATGGCGCACACCAACTGCAAGCATACAGGCCTGGAAATTGACTTAATCAAAGCCCCACACTTTATCTCAGAGTCATTACTAACCCCAGGATTAGAGCTCGGGGGCAAAAATTCCCAGTTGCACTAAGCACTGAAATTGCACTAACATCCACCTTAAGGTTCCTTTTTGCTACCTGCCACAGTTTAGTATAAAGGCCCTGAAGTAACTCGGAATCCTGCTTGAGAATGATTTAGCCCAGTGCTCAGCATATAGGCCACCCTCCTTCTCATCTCCAGTTCCCGATGACAGTAGTTAGCCACATCACCTCTGGCATTTGTAGCCCTGCCAAGTGGTTGCTGACCTTTCCTGCATTGAACGTGTTCATTCAGTGACTTCCTCTCCAATTCAGCAGCTGCAACTTTAGCCTGCTCTGACTTTACCTACTGCCAAGGTAGCAGTAAAAGTTTTGTCTGACAAAGGTTACACAAACAACACGATCTGATCAGCCATGTCCTTCTGGCACCTTTTCTTTTATGTACAGACTGGACGGAAGCAAAGGCCAATTGAGTTCTGTCCGTGCAGAATGTCGCACCGATGCATATTGAGGTTTGTGTGTGCGCCTCCTGTGATCTCCATTTCAGCAGGTAGCTCAATGGCTTTGCCTTAATGCAATAGACATTCGAGCAAAACCATAAACCCCCAAATAAAGATCATTTCATGTATTGGAGACCTTTAGAAAAAGTGAACCAATAAATGCTCCTGAAATACATATATTCTCCATGTATCTGGGAGAAGTAATCATTCCCATACAGCAAGCACCTGTTATGCAAACCAGTATTGTCAGTTGACAGGTACATGTCAATTTCTGGTCTCCCTGTCCTCCTGGTTACTGTAGTATATATATATAGCTTGTGCTGGGGTTACTTGTCTGTACTCTGGAAATATTCAGGAAAATGGGACTCTTGCTCGTAGCTTGTGTAAGTGAACATACTGGTGTCTTGCAATTCAGGATAGCAACACCTACTAGTTTCCACAGAGGTTCAGCAAAATATTCTGTTGATACAACTAAACTAGACTTTTAGATTTCGTCCTTAAGAAAAATAATTAAAAGCCAGTCTCTACGCGCTTCTCCCCTTGCTTAAGAAAAAAAAAAGTGTGGTTTAGTGATTAGAACATGAGAATGGGATCCTAGCAGCCTAGATTCGGTTCCAATGAACTGTGTAAGTAGGTCACTTACAGAGCAGTCCTCCTGAGGCTGTTGTGTTGGTGCTAGCCCCAATGTTGGGGAGGGCCTTCTCGGTGGCTGCTCCACGGCTGTGGAACTCCCTGCCGGTGGAGGCCCGTTTGGCCCTAAATCTCCCCTCTTTTCAACATTGTAAGACGTGGCTGTTCTGCCTGGCCTTTGATGGGGAGGATGGGTAAGGTGGGGGGAGTGGGTTAGGATGGGGGCTGGTTTGGGATATTTTAATTCCTCCTTGTTTTTGAATGTTTAAGTGTTTTATTGATGAATTGTGAGCCGCCCAGAGCTGCCTGTGGTAGGATGGGCGGGGTAAGAAATTTTAAAAAATAAAATAAATAAATGTTCTGGGGCTAACACTGGCACAGCAGCATGAGGATTTTGCTACCCATGTCTGTGCTTTTTTACCCTTCTGTAAAATGGGCACGTGAGCAATATTTTCTAAGTCTTTGAAGATCCTTGTAAGGCCTTTATAAGGGTCACATTATCCAATCAGTTAATAGCTAGTTTACTCAAAGCTCCACACTATTTCCACTATCTTATGTAGTCATGTTTCATTACTATTTTGAATAATCTTGCAGAATATCCTACTCTCTTTGCAAGTACTGGAAAATAAGCCCAGCCTTGTCTTGTAGGTGCATATTACCGTGCCAAGGAGAGGGACAGGGTCAAGATTTAGTTTGTCATTATCTTTACAAGAAAAGAATGATAACCCAGCACTAGCAACCCACATCTCTAAGATGATGGGGCTTTTTAATCATCAAAAACCATTCAGTTTCCTTCCAGATGTGACTCTTAAAAACATGATACAGCATATTCCAAGGACAGAAACGATCCTCCATCAGTCCCAACCTTCTGTTCCCTTCCTTCGTCACACCATCAGCTGGACAAAAAAATCCTGGAGGTAGCAGCAGTAATATCTAATTGTGGTGGCCTTCCCATAGTACAGTATATCATGGGACGGTCTCTAGCAAAGCTATACATTCCGGCACTTATCTACCCGGAGTTTCCAACTATCTTTAACTTTTACTGAAAAAGACAACACTAAATGACAGTGTCTGAATAGATCTCCTTTCTGCATACGTGACAAAAACCTACCCTGCATTTCCATGTTGCACCCCGGTTTGAAATTTGCATGAACCTTCCATGAATTTAACCGTCACCTTCTTGAGTTTACGGAGTTTTTTTTTTTTTCTGTAAAGTCAAATGCATTTATCAACCTAGAGTGCCTTCATTCAATTTACCTAAGCTTCATTTCTCCTTGTAAGTAAATGCTCTGTTTTGGTGGCTTATTGTAGAGTACAGTCAGTTACAGTGGGCATTCGTTTTTCCTGTTCTCATGCACTGAGCAAGTTGTTATGCTAAGGCACAAAGCAGGATAAATTCAGTCTATGTTGTGCAAGTACCTATCAGCACACCACTAATTAACGCTATTTTTATATTGATTCTTGAGATCTGGCACACAGCCTTTCCCTTTTAATTTGTAGTGTAATTTACAAAACCAAAACATTGTTTTTTTCGTTCTTTTCTTTGTTTCTCCCCTCCCCCCCCCCCCAATTTGTTGGAAAACAACTTAGTAGCATCAGGGGCCGCTTGCATGCTCGGTGAAATTGAAGCCAAAGGGTTCAGGACCTGCAGAACCAAGCCAACAATGGACACACTATTTAATCTAGTTAATAACTAATTTATTCCAATGTTCCTCCTGATACTGCTGATAACAATGACCAGAGTTAAAGAATATATCTTTGATTTTTCACGTGGATCACAGGAAATTAGCATCAGTACCCAAAGTATGGAACTACTGTGCGGAAAGGTCACATAACACAATTGTGGTAATTTATACTGTGTCACTGGAGCTTTGCACTGCTATTACAGACATTCACCACAAAGCAATAGATGGCAAAAGACACTTAATTCTCTTTCATATTTTGTTTTTCCTGAAGAATTCTTTTAAAACATATTACCTTCGTAAATGACATCAAGCCAGGTGAAAGTAATGGCCAGTTCTTGAGCAGAGCAGTTCTTGTTCATTTGCTAGGGAGAATCCACTAGCAGAAAGGTTAATGCTAGTGAAAGATTGAACCTGCTTGACTCTTGACTTCGATAGTTGGAGTATGAAGCACCAAGAAAGGCAAACATAGACATGCAGAAAAAACTGCACTTTATCGGTATCTTGGAATTATGCAAGAAAAAGAAACACTTGGGCAGAGATGATGATATTTTTCTTGTAGATATGCTTGAAAATGACATCATAATATATAATGCCTCTTTATTTTTAATTATTTATTTAGATTTATATTCCACCCTGTCACCTGAGGCTCAGGGTGGCACACAATAAATGCATAAGTAGGAAAACAAATATAAATACAAAACATATAATTAAAAACACCCTCCTCAAATCTATCCCTGCCCATTAAATGCCTGGCCTAATAAATAGGTCTTACACTGCCTCCGGAAGAAATTCAAACCAGGACTTAGTCAGACTGCTAAGGGAAGGGAGTATTTTATGGTACTGGTTGTCTACAAAGCGTATCTTTTCAAGGGTGAAAGAGATGAAATTCAGGACTAGTCTCTGACTATACAAGGTGGGGAAAATGTTACGGAATACTGTCCCTATAAAACCATAAAAATCAGTCTCGTGCAAGCTGTGTAACTCTAGAAATCCAGGTATAAGTTAACGTTGGCCACAATCCAATGCTTTGTGGCTCCCGCACGGAGCTGCGTGCATGCACACACAGTTGTGCACGTGGAATCCGTGTGGAGCTGTATTGACTGCACATTGTGCTGCACGCAAACTGCACGCACGTGTGCATGCAGCTCCGCACGGGGATCTGCACAGCATTGGATTGCTGACATTGTCTCTTGGAGCATGTTTCTTTTCTAACTAGTCTCCATTAGGTCCTCACTGTGTTTTTCTCCTCTCCTGTTTTGGGTCCTGTGGACTCATCCTCACTTGGGACCAGAGCGAGATCATGACCATTGACACATGACTCCTTATACCCTTAATTGCACTCCTCACAGAGCTGATCATGATCCCATTGCTCCCACTGGGGAATAATTACTGACGTCAGTCTCAGTGGCTTCAACAGGACTATTCCTGTAGTTCAGTTCTCTCAAGTGGGAGTAAAGTGTCACAACACTGACCTTCAGGGGGCCAGAGCCACCAAACACCAGTTTCATACAGCACCAGAACAGATGTTGTGTGGCTTTTCCATGTAGCTTTCCAGAGATGTGATGGAAATTATATAGGATACAAACAACTCGGGAATGAGCCCAGCAGAAGAAGAGATAGGATGGCACCTTAGTGACTAAGTGTTGTAGAGAGGCGTAGGTTTTGCAAGCAACAGCCTGCTTCGTCAGATGCTAGCAAAGAGGCATGGATTGTTAGGAGGGCCCCAGAGAGACGCTCATTCTGTCTTGGGAACAATGTCTGTCTAAGAATTGCTCCACTACCATGGAGTCTTGTTATTTCACAGAGACCTTCCTAGAATTACTTTTTGGTGCATTATTTTTAGTTTCAAATGTATTATGGATTCATGCAGCTCTTATGCCACAAAGCTGCGGTGTAACTTGTATATCCTCCATAAGTGTTAAATCTCACTCATAATTGCCTTAACTCCATCCTGGTTTTAACAAAACTGTACAAAGTTCTATGTCCCGCATGCAAGTAAAAAGCACCCGATATTCTTTAATCCCCCTCCCTCACGGCCCCGTGACCAGATTTGGACCTCTTGGCCACAAACCACTCACTCCAGAGTAGCTCCATGGAAACCCTCCTGGCCTATGTTATGAATATGTAGGAAAGCCCCTACACATGTATGTATCCAGAGCAGCAGGACCTCTCTTCCCCTACCTATCCTAATTACTTTTTAAAATGCAACATCGTAATTTATAATTCCTCTTTATTGTACAGTACTGCTTGTCTACAAAGCATGCTGAGGCTCCTTTCTTTATTGGGGTTACAGACAGGTTAACTGAATTGTGTTACGTTAAAGACAGCTTATTTTTCTTCTAAATCCTGGATTCTGTAATTGATTTAATTGATCTAAATTTGGATTAAACAGCAGTCAGTCTGTTTTCCCTCTTGAACTGTTCTGTGTTTTTGTCAAAACTCAGTTTTGTCTTGTAAATACCCAAACATTGGCGTGTTGTTAGAAGGGAGGAGATCATCCCAGGACAGTGTAGATCAGCTGTTTTAAAGTAGAATTTGCCATTTATGTTCTGAAAAGACTTAAACCTGAGCTTACTTCCCAACAGTTCTGTAGGAAGGACAGTCCCACTTTCGGTGCTTAATCCTACCATCCCTTTTTTTCAATGGTCAGAGACCTTCTTTTAGGGGAGAGAGATGGTAAAAAAAACACACTGTCCAAGGAGGGAAACCGCAAGCACTATGGCCTGGAGAGCCATCCCGCCTCTAAACAAACATGCAGGCAGCCACCCCTGCCCTGCTTCCAGCATCCTGCCCATCACCATGACAGGCAGCCATGGCAAACAGCCATGGCGACCCCTGCCCTGAGGCAGGACTTGAACACACTTGGGCCGCCCTTAGCACAGGCTGTGTCCTCAGAGTTTGTCCAAGGACGCAGCCCAGACTAACCACCTACCCGCCATAGGCTAATATCTGACAGCAAGTAAACATGCATGCCAGTGAGTCCCAGGCCAAAGTGGGCCACCGTCATGGATATTTTTACCCATAAGAACATAAGAAGTACCATACTGAGTCAGACCAATGATCCATCTAGCCCAGCATCCTGTCTCCGACAGTAGCCAATCATGGTGACTTCGGAGAAGCACCCAACAGGTCACAATGGGGATCCATTCCCTGTTGTTTTCCCCCAGCTCCCATCATGTTCCTTGATCCTGTCTGGCTAATAGCTGCTAATGGACCTATCTTCCAGAAACTTGTCCAAACCTCTTTTAAACTCAGCTATAGTACTGGCCCTTACCACAGCCTCTGGCAGTAGATTCCACAACCCAACTATACTCTTGAGTGAAAAATATTTTCTTTTATTTGTTTTAAACTTGCCACTCATAAGTTTCATGGAGTGTCCCCTAGTTCTAGTACTAGCCGAGAGGGTAAATAACTGCTCCATGTTTATTAGTTCCACACCACTCATGATTTTATAGACCTCTATCATAGCTCCTCTCAGTCGTCTCTTCTCCAAACTGAGGAGCCCCAACCTACCAAGCCTCTCCTCATACGGGAGCCCTTCCATGCCCTTGACCATTTTTGTTGCCCTTCTCTGTACCTTTTCTAGTTCAGCTATGTCTTTTTTGAGATGGGGCAACCAGAACCCAGAGGCAAAAAGACCATTATTTAAGCCTCAGGCACCTCTCTCCTTGTTGCTTCCCAGGAGAGTTTTTGTCCCTTTTTATGAACTTGGAATGTTGGGAGGTGTGTGTACTCCATGTGTTACTGCATGAAGGGGCGGAGCTTATTGGCTGAGAGGGTGGGACCAGTCTCTCTTTGGTCGCTCAAATTGTTGAGAGATATGCTTGAGTGTCACTGTGCGCTTCTTTTGGCTTCATTTGGGCCTCTGCAATGGATGATGATTGCGTGGACGGATGTCTTTGTAGAATTGAGCTCATAGTAATTAATATCGGGAGTAGCTGTTGTGATCATCATTACTGGACACAGAAGACTAATGAATGTTCATCATTAAAAGCAAAAACCAAAACGACATCTAGTTAAATGCAATGGCTTGTCTCACGACCCTCTGAAGAACTGATGCATCCGTAGCTTCCTTTTAAATCCTAGTTACTAGGTATACCTTGGTGATTAATATGTGTTCTCCATTTAGAGGGTAGGAGGAAAAGAAAACTACAGCTTAAAATGAGATCTTGATCTACAGTGTCTCACTGGTAGGCAAGGCGAGGGAGGAATTGAATCAGGGGTAGCCAATCCGAGCATTCAGGCTTCCCTTTTTTCCAGTACAACAAGCTTTTAGGTCTCCCTCCCAAAGCACTTGTTTAATTACAACTTCAGGAACATAAATCCTGTTATTATTTTAATGGAAGGAGCTGAGAGTGAAATAAAACTGAGCCAGGTCCATGTCTTTTCCTGGCAACTTGTAATTTCATGGATGGAAAAAACACCTGTTCAGCAGGGAATCCTTATCATTATGTTTTAGATTTCTCCATTAATTTATTTTATAGTTGTTAAGCATATATACAGACGGGAAGCCATGGCACTCAGGGAGGGGGGCTCTCCTCACTCTCTCCCCAGGAGGTAGAGTTAGTTTGCAGATTCTTCATTAGTTTATAGCAGACAGCTTTAGGGTTTTCAGAAGCCAGGAGCTGCTCAGGAGGAGGGAGACTTGCAGATGTTTTTTTGACGCATGTTAAGTGCAATCTCAATGCATGGGGGCCTAGCTGGGATATTGACGTTTAGGCTTCAGTCCCACAACTGATAGCGTTGGAGCAGGCAGCTGTGTTACGAGGTTTAGCAAGTCACCCACGCACCATCAGAACCTTAAACACCAGTGCAAACTATTGATCTGGAAGATTAGATGGTGGATTAATTCAGGGCAAACATCAGATGTTATTGTCATAAGGCAGGGGGTGCCACCCATCCAATATGTCATATGGACAGACCATATTTCTCATGAATTGTCCATATGGATTCGACAGGACTGTGTAGATAGTGTTACAGTTAGTTATCTATTACAAATGAGGGGGCACCAGGAAATTTGGAGGGGGCCTAGCCCATATAAGCTCCTCTCCTTTATGACTACAGGCCTGCCCTGTATTTCAGCCTTCTCAGGGGTAGCAACCCTGCCCCCTCTGTGTGCTGATGTCCTAAACTGATAAGTGTCTGCACATTTTCTTCTTTGAGTCAGGTGTAGGGTGACCACCTCTCTGGGTTTCACACAGAGACTTGGGGCTCCAGGGAGAGGCCAATTTCCTCCAGGTCAGCCAAGAGCCCCACGGTAATCCACAGAAATCAGGACTTCTCGGGAGGCCACGTCAGAAAGGGGGCTGCCCACAGGGATATCTCCATTCTCTTTCTGATGTCACTGGGGCATCCTGTCTATGGAGCATCATGATGCCGTGACGCTTGGTAAGGGACGGAATTATGTCAGAAAGGGGTGCAACAGCCTCATTGCTGTGCCCTGCAACGTGGTCTCACACCTCCAGTTGAAATCCTGGAGCGAGGTGGTAACCCAAGTCAGGCGCTGGGGTCCTTTCTCTTACATATGTCTAAAAACCCCTGGCACTAAACCAAGTGCGGTTTCAAAATAAGGAATTCAGAAGCAGCTTCCCCCAGTCTCCACTCAGCAAACCACACACCTGCATGAGGGCAGTCAGAGGGCATGTTTTTGTCCTTTTCAAAGTAAGTTTACTGGTGGCAAAAGGTTCTGGGATGACGGCACTGGAGACTTTTCAGCCAATATGGGGTTAATATAGAGAGCCAGTGTAGTCTAGTGGATAAGATGTCAGAATGGGACATGAGACCACGGTTCAAATCCTGTCTTGACCATGAGCTTACTGGATGGGCAAGTCACTAGGCCTCAATTCAGAAGAACTCTCTCAACCTTAGAAGCTTAGTGACCTACCACACAGGGTTGTTATGAAGGTCAAAGTGGTTTATCATCCTTATCTAGCTGAACACTGTCTTGGAAAGTCATAGATGAAGTAGTAGGGCATTATTATTATTATTATTCATATAGCACTGACAGTTTCTTTCGAGTCCTGTTGCAATGCCCAACCCATTCCTCATGCTTCTGCCAAGACATCCAAGATGCCATATGGTCTACTTACTGCCTAGGAGAGTTGTGCTTTGTTCAATGTACAGAAAGATCAAGGCAGTCAGACTCTAGAGCACCAGTGGTTTTCATTCTCTGCATAAGGAATTTGAGGTTTTAATAATATATTAAGCAAATACTTCCATGAAGTTTATTAATGTGTCCCAATCAGATCAGAAGGAGTTGAGACCAGTCATAATTGAGACTTTAAGCCCTAAAAAGCAGCTTTTTAAAGGACGTTCTGCGGTTCCAGATGTTTTGTGCTGCTATTTGTTTCGCTTGTAAACAAGCCACCAAAACCATTCCCTGTGATGATTGAAAAACCGCAATTACATTGTTGTGGGGATTCACAAAGGGACTCGGCATACTTTTGTGATTTAGAGAGGAGAAATCTCTCATTCCTTCTCAGAGCAGATCTCCAGATTTATGGCTCTGCTGTGAAATGCTCTGGGAATCATTAAAGTGGTGACAAAGAAAAGTGATTTCCTTTATAAAAATCAGGAGATGGGGGGAATAGGAGGTAAAAGGACTTTGATTTCCTGTGTTTGTATGGGCCAAATGTTCATCAGAAGTTGCCTTCTTTTTAATTTGTTTTTAACTTTTCAGTTCACCATCCCTAAACATCCCGGGAATAACTATCCAGAGCGAGTGTGTGTGGTTGCTGTGTCAGGCCCAAGTGACAAAGTGGTTCGAATTATATCTTTTATTGGACCAACTGTTGTTGATGTAAATAAACATGTTTTCGGGCCACACAGTGGAGTGTAGCCAGGAGAAATATATAAAATGAGTAAATGTAGGGCAGGAATATATGAGGGGGCATGAAATAGGTGGGACTGTATAGGACAAGGGCCGTTTTTACACAAGACGCTCCCTGCATGTCCACTCATTGGATACGTAGGGGAGTGACGGTGTAAAAGTGGCAGTGTGTGAGCACACGCTCCCGCAACCCACCCATTTCCACGCACAGAGCAACTGGAGAAAATCCAGGTTGCTCCATGTGTGGAGAGGGTGTGCACCCATCTGATGCCTCCCCCACACACGGCCCCTGCAGCAGTGCGCACATGGACCGCTGCCTGCCCACCACAATCCATGTTAAAACGGCCAAGGTAGCAGGTAGGAGGGGGGTAAACAGTGAGAGATGTGCCAGACGTTTAAAAACAGCTATAAAATTATATATTAGTGTAGGCGACAAAGAAACAATAGGTAGTGGTAAACACACAGAGAGGACAAACATATTTGGGGAGTATAGTGAGAAACTGCTTACCAGGTGAAGGGAATACACCTAAAGGAACCGTGTTCACAGTAACACAAAGGTTGAGTATTCAGCTGTCCGTTACAGACAGGACAGTTATAGTTACTATGGCACAGACGTACTAAACTCCTAAATGTTGCCCTACATGTGTGCTTGGGGTCAGTAGAGACCACCTCTAAGGACAAGAGGATAGTTCAGTCTCCATGATGTCAGCTGTGTCATGACCCTGTTTCTAGGAATGGGTGGGTATTTTAGTCAAGCTGGTGACTTCGAGGTGAGGAACTCTGTATCCTGTTATTAATCCCTTGAGCCTTCCTGCCTTTATAACAATCTTATCTTGTTTTGCATTTTGTAATCCCTTCAGACAGCACAGGATTTATAATAATCTGGCTCTAGGGTTGGCAAAAGATCTTTTCTTCAAACTTTTATTTCTCGGGTCTGGGGTGGGCTTCTTCTCCACAAAAATATAGAGCCCATCCCTCTCCTAAAAATGTTGAGCTGAGGATTTTCTTCCCTGATACCAAATTACTTCTCAGGAATCTAAAGCAGGGGTGAGGAACCTCAGGCCCAGGGGCCAAAGGCAGCCCACAGCTAGTTTTTATTTGGCCCCTTTCCAGTGCCTGGATTCGGCCCCTGGATTCGGATCCTACCCCCAAGCAGTGAAAGACCGAGCCCAGGGGACAGGAGCAGAGACGAGGGCATGCACACAAGAAGTGAAAACAGACATGCACATAACTCCGCTTTAACACGGCTTTAACATTTCTTATGCATGTTGCAGGGCTTCATAGGGCACCCTCTGCAGCCCTGCAACATGCATAAGAAATGTTAAAGCGGTGTTCCGTGCATGTCTGTTTTCCGTCTAAGGATCGGAGACAGATCTATGGCACGAATCCATGATTTGGAACCTCCTCTTCACGAGCGCGCCCCTCTCAAACACTCCTGCCCCCAACTTCTCTGAGGCCCTCAGAGCTCGTACTAATTTTGAAAGTGGCGTCTGGGAGGAGAAAGGATCTAGAGTCAGGAAATTGGCCAGTGTGTGTGTTGAGTCATTATAGCACTTCCTCATTATCCTTTGCCTTTAGGTTGAACTAGGCACATGGATTTTTTGCACAGCTACAGTTTTTATGGCGGCATTGTGTTTTAACTATTTCTGAACTGTCTATTGTTGTTTTACTGTTTTATACTGTGACTGACTGTTAGCCGCCTCGTGGATATAAATGTATTTAATAAATAAACAAACAAATAAACTAAGCAACCGAGGTTGGCTGAGGTTACATTGAGTCATAAGCACTGCGTACTTGGCGAGCTAAAAGCCCTGTCCTTGGCAGCTGGCTAGTAGTCACTGTATGGTTAGAGCGGAGCTGGGAAAACTAACCACATGAGGCCCCATAAAGGGTGGGACTTTGGGGCAGGTGCTTCACTCACTTTGTTCTAAGGTTGGGTCTACGGAGGACATCTCTCTGAGGAGAATGTGGAATGTCTGCTCCTCCCCTGCCCTGAAGTGTAGTTCCTAAAACAGGCCTCAGAACATGATTATGACTTCACTGTTCAGCACCAGTTTATCCGTTCATGTCCATCAGCTCATCCTATTAGAAGCTATCAGATCTCAGACCTGTGAATCGCATTGTAATCTACGTGAGCATCTCGGCCTGGCTTGCAAAACCCTGTGAGCTCATGTAATTAGAAAAGTTAAGGATTGGTTTCAAAGGTTTATGTGTTTATTCCTAAACCTAATGTTTTCAGACATGTCGCATCCACTTATCCTTTACAGAAGATTAACAGCACAGCCCATTTAAACTTGTAAAAGCAAGCTGCTTTTAAATTAGACAGAAGCATAAAAAGCAAGAAGTTGTGGGTTTGCTTTTTAAAAGGGAACTGTTAATTTTTTTCACACACTATAATTTCAGAATGGCTCGCTTGATTTCTTTCAAATTTTACAAAGCATAGCTCGCAGGTTAGTGGGAAACAGGCTTTAGACTGAAATGGCTCCTGCAAACTATAATTAGGTGGTTGTTACTAGAGGCTTTACTGGACCTGGTTTAGAGTCTGCATTACTCTTTTTTTAAATTTTGTTTTACCAAAGTTGAATTTATTATAATGTCTGGCCATAATGAAACCATATGATGGGTAAGGATATTACCAGTCATGCTAATAATTTTCTCTGCCTTAAAATGCTGACGTTTGTGATAAGCTATGTTCTGTTTATAACTAAGAGAGTTAAACTCATTGTATGATTGGTTTGAAGAATAATATGAGTATTGGTTCTTATATACGTTCAACTAGATGCAAATATACTTGTCCTAATCTTATTATGGGCCAAGTCCTGATATAATATTCCCTTAAAAGAGTAGAGCAATCTTTTGTAATGGCATGAATTCCAATATTAAAGCGCTGTTGTGTTTAAGCCTAGACAGAAAGGCGACCAGTATTGCTGCATTGCTATATATCATTGGATTACCTGGTTTGTGTTTTTACATTTGGTGTACCTTATTATTTTTATGATAATGGTGGTAAACCACATTGTTTTATTTGTATTTTGCTATTTGGGCATGGCAAAAGCTAGAGCCGTAATAAATAAAAAATAATAATAATACTCTTTTTTAAAGCACCAAGATATTCTTAGTCTAGAGAGCGTGGCTGCTGTGTTGGTCCTTAAGGTAGTTGAGATGACCTCTTTTATTGGAGCAGCTTCTGTTGATGCAAGTATGCAGGCTTTTACACCACTCAAAACCTTTCCCCAGGCACAGAGCTCTTCTTTGAGGCGACTGTGTTCTGACTTATTATATGCCTGAGGAAGGACTCTGTGGTCTGAAATCTTGCATACTCTCACCAGCAAAAGTTGGGCCAATAAAAGATATCATCCGAACTATATTATCTCCATCCCAAGTTATGCCTCATAGACTAAAGAAACCGATCATGCTCCATTTGCCATTGTAAACCTCCAGTATATGTTCTAGTTCTGGGACTTGAAGAAGGACTTAGTAAATCAATGTGAAATATATGGTGGTTACTGTAATGGTAAATCATGCTGGCAGGGCCATTCTCTAGACAACATAAAGCAATATCTGTGATGATTTGTATATTGTTGTCAACTGTGCTTTTGGTCCTAGACTACTCTTGTGCTATTGATTCATGGGCAGAGAGGAAGGACAAATTGGCTTTCTTCCTGAAATAGGCCCTTTTTACACAGACACTCTAACACCGATAAAATGGGGGTTACATTTTATTATACATGGTACAGGGTAACACTGCAGCCCTGCAACATGAGCCCGTTTCGCACGAGATGCCTCCACCCAGTTTCTTTGGGTGGAGGCGTCTGTGTAAACACTTGCGGTGGGCGAAGGTACGTGCATGCTCCCGCACAACATCCATCTCCACCCACGCACGGAGCAATCGGCAGTGGAGTCTGTTGCTCCGTGGATGGGAGGAGATGGGTGTTGTACGGGAGCATGCACACACCTACACCCACCGCAAGTGGTGGTTACACAGACGCCTCCACCCAGCGAAACTGGGTGGAGGCATCTCGTGTGAAAAAGGCTCATGTTTCAGGGCTGTAGTGTTGCCCTGCACGATGTATAATAAAATGTAACACCCATTTTATCGGTGTTAGAGTGTCTGTAAAAAAGGTCATAGACTTTTCCAGCCAACAACAACTATAGAAGACAAAGAACGTGTTTTCATTTACCTGAAAATTATCTAGATTAGTTGACCCTGGCAACATTTACAGATTTCTGCATTCTAGATTAGCTCTGCCTCAGTTTTGGATTGGTAGGCAGTACCGAAATGTTGTCATCCCTTGACCTATACACTGAGAGCCAGTGTGGTGGTGTAGTAGTAGTAGTAATAATTCCTTTATTGATACGACCAATTGATACGATTTATTTGTAATCTATACAAATAAAATCAAGAAACAAACATACATCAAGCCACAAGAAGAGTACCAAATAAAGCTTCAGTCAATACAATACTAAACTAAGGGGGGCATAAAGCAAAAAGTTCAGCAGCACACAACCTGCATAATACCCCAAGCTAGACCATCAAGGGACCGTCCCCAAACCAGCTCATACGTAGGTCACCAAAGCCCGCTCCCTCCTCCTAGCGAGGAGAAGAAAATTTGCTGCCCTGTACATAGTTTTCTCATTTGAGTTTGCCAAGATGGAATTAAGCTTGTGCTCAAAATTCCACCAGGAGGTCGCTCTACCAACCAACCCCTAAAGCGGTAGCGAACATTAGCAGATAAAGGGCATTAATGAAAGGGGTCCTCGATCCGGGTTGAGCAATCACATATCCTTTGCGAGTATGGGATACCGCTCAAACGCCCCTCCAGTACTTTAGTAGGCATCAACTGGAATCTACCCAGTGTTAATGCTTTCCTTAGCACTGTGGTGGTGTAGTGGTTGAGTGCAGTACTTGGATCCTCTTGGAGAGCTCAGTCACATGAAAATCCCCAGCTTTGTGTCCATATGGAGAATATGGACCCTCCTGGTCCAAGTACTGCACTAACCACTACACCACACTGACACACTCAGTGTGTGGTACAAGTGATGACAACATTCCAGTACTGCCTACCAATCCTAAGCTTTCCTAAAACATGTCTTGGGACTTTCAAAATCATGAGGTTGGCTAATATTTGGTAAGGTAGGGAGAGGCCCCCTGTTCAAGTCTCACCTTATCCATGGGCCAGTCAGTTTAATCTACTTCGCAGGGTTGTGAGGTTTAAGAGCTGAGTTAGTTAAAAGAGACTACACTTTTTAAAATTTAAGGTAAAAAAAAAAGGTTTAAAAAAAGACTACGCTTCATGTTCTTATTAGACTTGGGTTTTTTGGTCCTTTTGTGCCAGTTTGGATCATGTTACAAGATTTTTCTCTGCAAAACAGGGAGCTATAAACTTCCTCTTCTATTACACACCAAGATTCGTGACTCCAGGAGCTGGGGCTTTGCGAGACTGGTGATAAAAATCACGAGTGTTGGAAACACTGATATTCTGTCATTGACATCATGTGACAGCTTAACTTTGTTGGCAGAAAAAAGGAAGGCTCTTGAGAAGCTGCATTGCCTGTTTTAAAAGACCTGAGACCAGGGGCACTTTCCAACGTGCATAAACATGCAGAAAAGTGCCTGATTTGCCTTGGCGAGAAACTTCAGGAGGCAAATCAGGTGCGGCTTTGGCGGCAATCATACAGTGGATGCAAAGCCCAAAAATCAGCTTTATCCTCCCACAAGATCGCCACCAAAGCCACGTGACTTTGTTTTCCCATGTGACAAAAGCCATGCCTGCTTTGCCTCTCTGTTTGTCACAGAGACAAATCAGGCGCTTTCTGCACATTTATGCACGTCTGAAAGCACCCCAGGTCTAAGCACATGTGATGCTATGACAGTCGCAAAGTTGGGGATTGAGCCAAAGACCTTCAGAACTGAAGATATTCGTCTCTGCAGCTTGATCTAAAGACCTCAAATTCATGTATACTCTGTGAATAAGGAAAGGAGGAAGCTATGTAAGTCTTACCTTGTGGCTTACCTTACAACATGATTTTGTGGGCTGCCAGAAGTTTAGACTTTCCTTTTGTTTGGAGCAAAGGAAGAGTTGATTTGTAGAATCTCTATCAAAAGTACCTCAGAACCAGTAAAAAGCCAATGGATGACCCTGTTAATTAATTGCAGATCTCACAGAGACAAAAACAGGGATGACTTCAAATCTGTTTCAAGAGTATGAGTAACAAATAGAAATAAGTATTGCTTGATCATGCCAGGATAGATCAAAATTTCATATAAATATTTTACTTTATTTATACCAGATTGAGGTAAAAAAACAAACATCACAATGTCCAGTAGTCTTCTGTAGGAAGGCCAGATTGCTTTGGGTGATCTCCTTTTGCTTGGTAATGTAACATTTGGGAGGGTGGATCATGGCATTTACAAGACTGGTATTGAAAATGTTTACTCTTGAAGATGACTTGAGCAATCCGAGATGGAATACAGAAGAGAATGCTGTCCAGATCTCCCTTGCAAAAACATACACCAAGGCAGATGGTAACGTCCTCGCTTAGGGAAATGCCAAAGCAGGATACTTAAGTATGTGCCTAACTTCAAAGACTCAACAACAGGCATACTGGTGTGGTTAAGTGTTGTGCTGTACTACTAGCATGCTTAAACTTTGCCGTGTGCTTAAGTCTCTTCCTTTAATATTTATTGTATTTATTTATTTATTTATTCATTCATTTTTATTTATCTCCCGTCCTATCCCCTGAGGCTCAGGACAGCTTACAACTACATAAAATACAAATATAAAATAAATAATGAAAACCCCCCACAAAACTAAAAACGAATGAGTGCAGGGACCCAGGCCCACAGACGGTAATGCTCCGACCATGACAACAGTGTTCTGCACAACACCCCCAATAATCGGAGCTCCATTATCCAGGCCAGTGCGAAACATTAAGTTCAACGTGTGTCCCACCTCATACGTCAGGGCAGATATTGTTTGGGATAGACCCATGGTTGTCATGGAGGCCATGAAATCCTGCTATGGCCCTAGAAGGTCAGCCTCAGTGTGGATGTTGAAATTACCCAGAACAATAAATCTCGGTGTCCTCAACACCACCTCCGAGACCAACTTGACTAGCTCGGTCAGGGAGTCTGCTGTGCAGCGAGGTGGTCGGTACACCGGTAGAATCCCCACTTTATTGGACATGTTAAGCATTGGATACCTTATACTGGTCCGATGTTCCCTTCAAATCATCACCACTCTGCCCTTCCCCCACCTCCGACCTGAGGCTGATGCTGCACCAAGTCCCCAGTTGGCACCAGCTGGGCCAATACAGGCCCAGATGCCTCATCCAGCCAGGTCTCTGTAATACCAGGAAGGTCAGTGGCTTCGTCCTGAATAAGATCAAAGATGACAGCTGTTTTATTCACCACTGGCCTTGCATTAAGCAGCATCAGCAACAGATTGGAGTCACTACTTGATTTGGCCCCCATATATCATGAGACAGGAGCAGAGAGGGGCAGGGGAACAGGCACCAGTTGCCTCCCCCTGTACCCACAAGATCTTAACCTCCTCTCCCTGCCATACTTCCCTCTGCCCAACACGACCCAAATGGGGTCCCTTGAACTCCCCTCCCTGAAGCAACTCCACCCCCAACCCCCAGGAGTCTTAATGGTTTGATTTCTGTTACTTTCATTTGCTTTGCTCTTTAAACTGGCTCTGAATTGTGCCAGTGGGAAATCTTAGGGGAACAGGCCTGTTGTAGACACAGCCTAGCAGAGGAGAAAGAATGCATTCCTGCATGTGCTGTCCATTGGCACCATCGCTAATAGTAGTAAATTTGTAATTTTAAGACACATGCGCCGGTGAAGATCTAGTGCTGTGTTTTTCAAAAGGCTCTGGGGGGCTTTTAAACTAAACTGTGGTTCTAGGCAAAATATAGCTAATAGAAAATAGTTTCCATCAGTTTTCAGGATATGTCATGTTCAGGTTTACTGGAGCTCTGTGGAAGCTGTATGCACTTGTCAGAAAGGCAGGGGGAAGGGCTTCCCTCCTTGACTCTTTCTTCCAGCCACCCCACCCCATACACCTTCCTAAAGCTGTCATAAAAAGTATCCCAAGGTGGCTGTTACCGAGCTCCCCTCCTGAGAGATGATTAAAGCCAGATGAGAGACAGCCCCCAAACACAGTCCCCTTTGTTAGAAAAAACAAAGGTCTTGGTAATTGGATTCACATTGAGTGAGGCACTAAAAACAGCAAAGTAACAAGAAAAATCTGCCGGGTTATGTCATAAGTGCCAGGGTGGGTGTTTTGTTATTTTAAAAGAGCATGACCATCTCATTTTTTTTTTAAATAGCTTAGTCTGGTATATTAAAATGGGAGATGTGGAAAAATCCTAAAAGAAATTTTTGTTTTACACAACCAACCAGGAGAATGCGGGACATTGAAAACAATGGGATATGAAGCAGGTCGCTGAATCTAAAGAATAGCTATAAACCCAAGTCGCTATTTTTATCCATTGGCCAGTTCTGCAGTGTACGATGGTGGAACATGCCTTCCAAGAGCCTTCACCGAGGGCAAAAGTCAATGCCAGCATATCAGTCATTCTCATCTCAGACCTCATTTATTTGGGTCATGTATAAACTGTTTGGCTTCCATTTGGCCACACAGGCACTTTCCGTAGTGCAGCAGCAAGCGTGGGTAGTTGGGAATGGGTTGTTACCAAATTCTGCAGTGGAAGTGCTTGGAGGTGGGGGGAGGTGACTAATAAACACTGACCTCAAGAGGAGAGTTGCACTAATGTAAGATTGTGCTGTAAAGGTACCTGACTCTGCCTTCCTGACTGGATAGTTAGTTATTTGTTTATTTATTTATTTATTAACATTTACTTTCCGCCCTTATCCGAAGGCTCAGGGCGGTTTACAAAAGCAGAACACAAAATAGTAAAAATATCAAATATAATTTAAAAAAACCTAAAAGTCCCTCCCCTCAACCTCCCCCTCCCCACCCCAAAACCTCTGTCCCTGCCTGCCAAAACCTCTGCCAAACAAAAAAAGGTTTTACACCTCCTCCAGAATATGCTCTGGCAGACCTCGGCGGGGTGTGTGTGGGTGTTCTAAAATACAGGGGCAACAACCAAGAACGTCTCTCTGTGGTCTCTTGTGCAGACAAAATTGATCGGTGGTACACGCAAGAGGGTGCTCCCAACCAATTTCAAGGGCCGCAATAGAGCATGGAAGGAAAGGCGGTCTTTCAGATACATGGGGCCAAAGCCATTTTGGGCTTTAAAGGTCGAAACCAGCAACTTGAACTGTGCCCAGAAAGCTCTAGGAAGCCAGTGCAGATTATGGAACCCAAGAGCAATGTGCTCATGGCGACCCACCTCAGAGAGGAGCCGGGCTGCCGCATTCTGCACCACCACCAGCTTCCAAACAGTCACCAAGGGAATCCCCACTTAGAGTGCATTGTAGTAGTCTAGCCTCAAAGTAATGAAAGCATGGGGATGATGGTGGCCATATCCAATTTAGAGAGAAAAGATCACCGCCTTCTCTCCAAATGTGATTGATGGGATGCGCTCCTGGACACCGCTGCAATCTGACAACAACCCAGGCACAGTCTGGAAGCACACCCAGGCGGCAAACCCGAGTAACTTGAGGGGGCCAGGGACGCCCTCAATAACAGGGGTTCCAGTCCCCTCCAAGTCAAAAGATCAGCCAACCATCATCATTTCAGAATTGTCTGAATTAAGCTTCAATTGACTTGCCCTTATCCAGTCCCCATCAGCAGCCAGGGACTGGGAAAGCACTGAGACTGCAAGACCTGGGTTGGATGAAAAGAGAGAGAGATTGAGAGATCTGGGTGTCATCAGCATACTGATGGCATCTCACTTCAAGCCTCCAGATGATCTCTCCCAGCGACTTCAGATGCAAAAGGGGAGACAAGGTGGAGCCCTGTGGGGGACACCAAAAGGGAGGTCCCAAGGAGATGAAGAGCAATCTCCCATCACCACTCACTGGGTCCTCCCTGACAGGAACGAATGGAACTGCTCAGGAGCAGTCCCGGGCACCCCTGCCAGGTCCTGCAGACCTGTCAACACCACCTCATGATCAACTGTATCAAAAGCCGCCGAAAGGACTAACATGATCAACAGGGCACAATTCCCTCTGTCAATCTCCAGGCATACATCATCAACCAAGGCCACAAGCGCAGTCTCTGTGCCCTGGATGAAAGCCTGAATGAAATGGGTCCAGGAATCTGAAAGTATTGAGATGAGCCTGGAGCTGCTGGGCAACAACTCGTTCAGTAACCTTCCCTAAAAAGTGAAGGTTACGGTCAGGCCGATAGCTGCCTAGGGAGTCAGCATCCAAAGATTATTCTTAAGTAGGGGCTGGATCACGGCAACTTTAAGGATGTCCCAAAACCTACCCTCCTGAAGGGAGATGTTGACAACCCCAGCCAGGACTTCCGGCTGGTTTTCACCAGCCAGGACAGGCAAGGATCTAATTCACAGCTGGTTGCCTGCACTGCTCCAAGCCCATCCCCTGCATAATTGAAACTGATCCAACCAACTTGGACATGGCTGAGCTTTCACAGCCTCAATATCTGACTTTGTAATCAAAGTAGCAGCACCCAAGTTGTGGTGAATATGAGTGATTTTATCTGCAAAATAATTAATAAAAGCATCACTGTGGGCAATAGATGACTCGGGGTCATGGTGAAGACAAACCAGATTAAACAGGCCATTCACCACCCACAAAAGCTCAGCTGTATGAGACTTTGCAGATGCTATGATAATGGAGAAGAAAGCTTTCTTCGCTGCTAACACAGCCATGGCATAGACCTTTAAAAATTATCTATGCTGCAATCAATTGACTTCAGCATGAATTGAGCGCCAACTGCACTCTAACCACCTACCCTCCCACTTCAGCCTCCTCAGGTCCTCCTTATACCAGGAGGACCTATGCTGTCACAGCAGTGGGAGTGGACGCCTGGGTGCAACTGTGTCAATGACCCTGGTCAAGATGTCATTCCATATAATGACCAGGTCATAAACAGATTAGCCATCAAGGTCAGTTGGTATGTCCCCCAGAGAGTTCTGGAAACCAATCGGATCCATCTAGTCATCAGTGAACAGTAGAGAACAGTTGATCATGATATTAGGTCTTAATTTGTGTGTTTCATAAGCAGTCCGTGCACAACTACATTGGCTTGAAGTGAGCACCGGACCAGCCCATAGTCTCATCTGATGAACCTGGTACAGCTACAGCTTAGACAGGAAGTGGGATTTGTTTTGTCAGTTACAGAGACTGGAAACCGTGGATGAAATTTGATTCTCCAGAAGATGCCACTAGCTGGTCTCTGTTGGTTGGCATCTAGAGGATGCTGTGCAAGCTCGTATGGAGTGGTGGCAGTGGGATATCAGGAAAATGTAAGTGTGGCAGACACGCATGGCATGTGGTGATGGAAGGCTAGATAGGTAAAATGCCCTCTGCTCAGGACAATCTGCAGAGAATCACGGAGTTCCTTGACTTCAGTTCAGTATGCCAAGATGTGCCCACATGACGTTAACAGCATTCACAACTTGCTCTTGCCATCCTGAAAATTGTAGCAAAAAGATTGTGAAGCCCATAGCAAATGTATAGAAATGGCAGTGCCAGTGTGGCTTTAGAAATAGTAGTGCCGGTGTAATAATTGGTACAGCATCTAGGGTTGTTATGGCGGGGGAAGGTTGGAAGGGAAAGGAGCAGAGCTTTGCAGCGGTTGAAAACACATTCCAAGTTTGTCTTTTCTCTGGCTTCGTTTGTGCTTGCAACCTGAAGCCGCCAGTAATGCGCCAGATGTGCAAAAAAGAGCAGCCGCTCCTCTCGCTATCATAGTCAGCCATACTTACAACAACAGCGACTTGTGCTTTGATTGCTTGTCTAAAACTAAAATTCAATTATGCAGTGCAGGCAGGCTTTGCTGTGACACAGAGGGTTAGAAATTAATGTTAACACTGTTTCTGGTTAAGACTTTTTGTGTTGATAAATAATTCATAAGGCAGTTAGCTCTTTGAGCCTGACAACACAAGAATATATTAATACAGTAGACTCAGCTAAAGGTCAGCCCTGAACAGTGAAGCATCTGAGACATCTTTTATTCATTTTCTGACACAGACTCATTAATTATTACCACATTTGAAGGTCTGCACAGGAAAAGCGCTAATGAGAAAAAGGATATTGGGTTTGATATCTGACACTCGCTCTTTGAAATGACTTTAGGAAGGGTAAAAAAATCAGAACAATACAAAACTGATAGGCCAGGTAAGACCTTTTTTAAAAAATGAAAGAGACCGAAATCATTTGATATGGAGCAGATGCCGCTGGTTAGAGATGGGGGTAACTCCTAGGTGAGTGCGGTTATGTGATGTTTTCAGAGAAATCTTCCCACTGTGACACATACTTTTAAAAAATAAAACATTCCACACTCTTTAATTAAGCATGGAACCATTTTGGATCTTGTTTGTGTTGGACTAGATGACCTTAGGATCCCACCTGACTCTAAGATTCTATGATTCTGCTGCCTTTGGGGTTTTCTTCATTTTTCATCTTACATGCCATTGCCTTTTGCATGCATGGGGTATACACATGGCAGGTTACAGATGGCTCCGAATAGGGACAGATGTGGTTTTGTGCCACTGTCATCTGTTCCTTTTTTTCCAGACAGATTGAATTCCTTGCAGAAACCACTTTTATCTCCTTGCTTATGCAATAATATATGCTAGACGGAGAGATTTGCATTTTCACTGAGGGTTAAGGAGAAAACTCTATTCACAGGATAACAGGTAGCATCTCGCACACCACCAGTCAAATGGTCCTGGATCCTCAGCAGAAATATAATGCTAATTTACACCAGCTGAGGCTCTGGGTGCATGACTATGCATTTATGGGGTCTGATTCTTATAGGTTCTTGGAAGATCTTACATCTCTGGGTTTAAACATATTTAAAAATCTGACCAACTCGGTGTAAGCTACCAACATGTTCTATGGCAGTGGTGGGCAAAGTTCCCAACCCTACCAACGTTTTCCTGTGGCCTAGACCCACAAGACACTCGCACATGCACCTGTACACATGCGCGTGCGCCTTTCCAGTTTTGTGACTATCTGGCTGCTGAGATTCTGAGGAGCAGCTGTCATTCAGCTGCTGAGATTTCAGGGCAATGAAGTAAGACAGGACCATTAAGGCAGCACAGAACCCAAGACCAACCTACGCAGAAAGACGTGCCTTCGTATAAAGGATGTGACTTAGTATAAAAATAAATAAAAATACACCATGTCTCCACTCCTAGCAATGTAAAGTTATAGACTTTCACTTTAGAAACTGGAGGGGGGGGGATAAGACAATAAAAGATGAAACTCTGCCCAGTTGTGTCTTGGAAACTTAAAAATTTAGAAGAGCCAAAGAGCCATTCTTTAACGAACCCTCCAAAACCAAGGGACATACGGTTCTTTCGGGCATTGTAGAGAATGTTGTACAGCTGGGTTCTAAACAACCAGATACGTTGACAGACCATCAGATATGCCCTCCCGCCTGCCTGACCTACACACACCCTGGTGTGAGAGCAAAACTATAAAAGGGCTTTCCCCTTTTATCAAGCCTCTGGTAACTAAGGCGGCAAACTCTCTTCACTAAAGCATTGAATGATGTTTGAGGGCTGTGAAAATATTAGCATGTAATGTAACATCTCCGGAAATGTATTGTTTGCTACAGCTGTGTATAAATTTGTTTAATGGGTCTCTAACTCACCATCAGACTCATAAAGGCAGCCACTGTACAGGCTATTAGGCTGCAGTAACTTAATTGCTCGTTAATTGGGTAATTAGTGCTTTGTTTTGCTTTAAAGCCTAAACACTCATAAAAAGTGAATTAGCTGAGTAAACAAGAATGGAATTTTCATGATATGCTGTCCCAGTTATTGCACATAATTAATCAACCTTTTATTATAATTCTTTTTCTTTTCTTTTTTTTCCTCCTGGTGTCTGCATCAGGTAGGTGAAGGGGAGGGAGGAGACCCACATAAATCCTTATGCCCTCTTAAAACCCCCAAAGAAAGTACCCAGAATTTCGCTCTTGAATCTGCGGCCAGGAGTTTAAGAAATATTGACTAATCGTAGGAGGATCATTGAAAGGGCTGTTTGTGGAAACTGCCTGGTGCAAACAGATCCCAGTGCCCATACAGAGCCCTGTAGTCTTCACAACTGGGCATGAGGCTCCGCCCATAGGGAACAACTTGGATTTTTAGACTTCCTGTATTTTAAGCGATGTTCTTTATTTCAGAACCCCATAGCTGCGTAGAGCTTTTTGAACAGTAACCCACAGCTTCATGGAATTTCTTAAAACTGTCCCAACAGCTAGTGATACAGAATCCCACAGCTCTCTGGCAACCCTGGGGAGGGAGAAGATCAAGGAGGAGTCATACATCCCTTTCCTATATGACAGTGTGGTGTAATAGCTAAGTGCGCAGTACTTGGACTGGGAGGGGGGGAACCCCGGTTATAGCCTCATCTTAGCCAGAAAATTACTGGGTGATCTTGGACCAGTCACATAATTCTCTCTGCCTAACCTGCCTCACAGGGTTGTTGTGAGGATTAAAAAGTCGTTAGTGTCAGTTAGTTCTATGTAAAGCGCTCTGAGTGCCATTGGAGGGGGTGCTATATAAAAATAAGGACAATTATTATTATTATTATTATTATATGTATGTGCTGTCCATGGTCTTTGTGTATGGTCTCTGTTGCTGTAACAATAACTCATGGTTTCTGATGTTTAGAACCTTCTAACACCCCAGTGAAAACTAAATTAAATCCTGTCCCCTTGCCCATCTATGGCAGTGAAACATGAGACTGCTGTAGATTCAGATCTTATTTAAACTGCTTGTCGCAGATGCCAGGAGTAATCAAGCTGTGGCTTGGGAGCTGCGTGCAAATCTTGGGCAGTAGTGTGGTTCTCAGCCCGGACCAGTCTGGGACTCCATGCTGCCTTAATGGTCCTGTGTCTTCATTGCACCAGTCTCCGCGGCTCAATCTCAACTGCTCCTCTGAACCTCGGCAGCCAGAATGCCAGAGCACCTGCTCCATCACCCAATCATGAAGCAAGAGAGATTCATGTGTGCATGCCGGTGTGTGTCTTCTTGTGGCTCTCGGCGATGTAAAGAGTAAGACTTTCATATGCAGCTCTTGGGATTGGGAACTTTGACCACTCCAGGCATAGGCCTTTTGTGAAGAAAGGACAATAAAATTGTATCCAATTTATTTTTCAATGTCTATTTCTAGTGTTTTGTTGAATTTCATATAGGTAATATATACACAGCACAAATGGGCAGAAATACAGTATAAAACAAGTTGCCAAAGTCCAATATGAAAATCTTCAAAACAACACACTTCCATTATATAAAAACAATCCTGATAAAACAATACTCTCCAGTGTTTTCTTCATCAGTTTGCCAAATGGGCAAAAGTAATCTCTGCTCTAATAATTCCTGGAGATTTGGAAGTCAAAAATATTTCAATTTCCCCATATATGGTTAAAAATTCCACACCAAATTAGGGGAAAGCAGTGTTCTTTAATGGGTTATAGAAATAACAATCCTATAATGAGAGAGATCTCCCACTGCACCAGAGTTAGAGGAACATATGGGGTTCCCTCCCCTTCAGGGAAGAGTTAGTCTCTAATTGTTACAGATGTATAGGTGAGGTGCAAGACACCTAAGCTCATAATCACATAGGATATTTGTGTTGAACATCAGGGAGTTGAAACCAGGTCTGAAGCCCCAGCATATCTACATACCAAGTGAAATATTACTTCCCTGTCTTCCTACATTTGCACCTGTTGAAGTCAATGGAGTTAATGCTAAATTTACACGAGTGAAACCAGGATTTATTCCAAAATGTTCACTCAAGGCGTGGGGCATTCACCTGAGTAAGGACTGCATAAGGACTTTGCTCATAAAGAGAGTACAGATCACAGTAAGGTGAGAGCCAGCAGTTTTAGTCTTTTGGTATTTGTGGTCATTGACGTAAACGAAAAATAACACTAGTGCATAAGTAAACTCCTCTCAGTGCTGTGTCGTTGAGGTTTTATGAAGAACGGTGCTCAACCACAAACATGTTTTTCTAGCAAGCTGATAAAGGAGGCATCTGTAAAGTTTGAAGCATTACAAGAACTTTGAACTAGAACTCTTTGAGATAGTCCAAGTTAACTGCCTCCTTCGTACACCCTTGTCCACGTGCCTAGTACATACTTCAGATCCCAACCTAAACATTGCTCCAACTCATGGCTTCTGCAGCGGTCCATTTCTGCATGGATCCTTTTCTTTGGGATTATCAATTGACTGATGGTTAGGGCAGGGGTGGTGAATGTTTTCCCACCTAGGACCTACTTTCAGAATTAGCACAGGTTCTAAGGGCCGCATAGAAGTTTGGGGCAGGAGTGCTTAAGGGGTGTGCTCTGGAAGAGGAAGGTCCAGATCATGGATCTCTGCCATGCATCTACCCCCTATCCCTGTGTACATGCCCCCGTCTCTGCTCCCTTGTCTTGAGCTCAGTCTTTCAGTATTTGTGGTTAGGAACTGGATTCAGGAGCCAGATCCAGGGTCTGGAAAGGAACCAAATAAAAACTAACCATGGGCCTCATTTGGTTCCAGGTTCCCCACCCCTGGGCTAGATAGTCCATTCAGTTCTTTAGACAGCTTCAAGTGGACAGACTTTCTGAAAGGCTATATTCTAGGTGTCTTGGAACTGAAAGCTTTAACAGCTAGCACAGCACTTCAGCAGATGGAGTTTGCTGCTGTATAGAGGTTGCCAGCATTGGGATGTTGGTGTCTGATACTTGCTGAGTTGTTCCTAGACTTTTGAGTGGCAGGAGACGTGTCTTTGTGGTTAAGAAGAAAAGAACTAGCATTCAGCTGACCAACCTGTCAGAATATCAGCGTCTTTGAAAAGGCTGCATTTCATCCCATCTTATTAATCATGGCTTGCTTTCATTAGTACACTTTCCTTGAAGGCCCAAAGAAAAGGAGAGGACGAGAAGACAAATGAAGTATGCAAAATAAATTGAAAAAAAAAAAAAATGCCTACTGAAAACTCTTTAAATGACACCTTTGCCTATTTTTGCCACTTGTTCTGTAAAATTGGCCTTCTGATTTTTGCTTATGCTTGACAAGACTCAATACTTCCCCCTTCCCATGTAATATTGGGTGATTTCAGACATGACGGGGCGCCTATTGGCCCCGTCACGGAATCACCTTTTGATTCCCCGCCGGAATCAAAAAGTCACATCCAACAGACATTCCGACTGATTCCGATGAGGAATCCGGGGGGGGGGGGGCTGCACGGCGCAACGTGCGGCTGCACAGCCCCGCCCCCACGCTCCCCCAGCCGTCCGCCCTCCTGGAGACAGGTGGGCACAGCGGCCAATCCGGCCACTGCACCTGATTCCGACCCAGGCCATGGTTCAATTAACCATGCTTTCGGAGATGGTGCCCAGACCATCTTCAAAAGCGTGGTTATTTTGCTTACCGTCGGTGGTTCACCATGGTGAACACCTGGCGGCACGCAAACAGACGTTACGGGACCATCCACCACCACGGGGATTCACCGTGGTTGAGTGTGGTATCGTAACGTCTCATTGTCCCCTTCCTTTTTATAGCATTACACTTATGCTTTGGAAGAGAGTAGGAAAAGTATTGTATAATTTCTACCATGCCTAATGCTTCCAGGTTGTTAGGTCTCTCTATTCCTTTGCAGACATTTTTTCAGTCAGCAATGAAATATTGACTTCTAAAAAAACTATACTGGAACTTTTGGAAATTGGCTGAATGCCTGGGATTAACAAGCTTCAATCTTTTTTATGAACATATATTATGCTGTGTGTGAAAAATGCCTTTCCCCCAAATAAGAGTTTATCATCCATTTATATGCAGGTTGATTTTTTTGGCACATGCTGCAGAGAATATATGGTGGGTTTCCTGTTAAGGTAACCACAGGTCTGCACAACTCTTGTCTCTCCCCTGCACGGCAAGTGAAAAACACACAAATTTAGCCTGAATGCGGTATGAGTTTGCAGAGCAGACTAGTGCAGAAATGAAGCAAACTTGATTTATTTTTCACAAGCATACAAGTTCTGCTCAGGTTATGGAAACTTGACTTAGTCAGTGCCTATTAAATAGGCAGAGAAGAAAGGGGAAGATAGACATTGTAAGCAACAGTTTTTTAGCAAGTTTGGACACTGACTCTTTTGATTTTGAATTTATAGTCCTATTAGTGGCAGTCAGCATCCATATTGGAGCCAGCAAAATAAAGAGCATCTTTGTAGTTAAGGCGCCTGGGTTTTTTCTTTTGCCTTTGATGATGCCAGAACATACATACATACACGCAAATAAAAGGCAGCTTTTGGCCTTCCTCTTTAGTTCCCTGGCCTAAATAAAAATGTTTTCATGCCACTTGATCTTCTCTTTGCCTCTAATTTCTCCATTTGGCACTGTCTCCTCAGCATGAAATGGTTGACTTTGAAGCGCAGCATCACCAACTTACTCGAGCATCTTTTCTTGTTGTTCACAAAGCAAAGACCGGCCAATTTCTGCCTCAGACAGGAGCCCTGAGCTTCTTTTGACTTTACAACATGTTGCCCTCCAACGTCAAACTGGCAAGCACACATTTGTAAAATGGGGCCTAAAAGAGGAGCAATTTTATGGTGATGGTTTTGACATGTTTGAATGGTACTAGAAACAAAAGACCTTGTCTTGGCAATTCCATAGGAGTGGGGAAGCCAAAGGACAAGAAGGATTTAGAGCCTTTGTGAAATCCTTTTGCCTTCAGAGTTCACCTCAGAATCCTAAAAACGGGGGAGAGGCAAGCACTAGAACACCTGCTTGTTAAACTCTCTTTCGTTTCACCTGATGGTCCAATTTAGAGAAAACCATGAGGGTGACATTACAGAGCTTTTCTTTTCCTTTCTTTTTTTCCCTGCCCAGTAGCACAGGGTGATTGGATGTTTATAGTCCGACCCCATTACTACTAGCTTAATAGGAATTGTGGCATATTTTATTTGCTGCCTCCTTTGTAGAGTCCCATACCAACTATGAGATTCAGTGACTAAGAATTTCTTGTTAGTCATTTCAATCTGTCGTTTTGGGGGGAGTTTTTCAACAGTAGCTGTGATGGATGGTAAAGTCCATAGGAGGAGTTCAAGGTAATAAGCAATTGGAAAATTTGCACACACTGGCAAATCTGAAAGCACGGCCCTGGCAGCTGAAAAAGGCATATTTTACCCCTCTATTTATACAAGGTCAGATAGTGCTAGATATCTGACTCCACCTCCTTTACATTCCTTCTGCAATTCATTAAGCGGCTTCATCCCACAACCTATTATTATAACTGATGATTTACACAGCACCTTAAATATATGCAGTATTCAGGACAAGGCATTTAAGCTCTGATCCTGCAGAGCTGTATTTGCATGCTTAGCTTTACACACTGTGATGTGAGTAGTTCCATGGCAGGCAGCACATTAGTCTGTGCAGGCTCAGGGACGCTGTCCTCAAGGTTATGGTTTAAGATGGAAGCAAACATTGGGAAAAGTTCACTCTGAGGCAGTGAAGAAATTATTGGTGAGGAGAACTTTGTAAAAAGAGTTTCTTCAACGCATGGGTTTCAAGAAAAGGTGAAACAAATAGCAAATTTTATATGCTCATGAATATTATTTTCCTACTCCGATAACTAGATCAATGTCTGAATAAATACAACCAAAATTAAATGTGTTTGTTCCTGGGTTTTACGGTATCTCAGTTTGAATGTTTTAGTTATTTTAGTTCAGTTATTTGGATATTTGACAGAATAATCGAACCAAAATAATTAGACTGAAGCATTTGAACTGATAGCCAAAATAAATAACCATTGGTACCCACTCTGTTTGGATGTATCCAAAGCAGGCAAATTAATTGAATCCATATATTTTTCAGATTATTCATTTCAGCTCTAGTTTTAATGAATAATTTAAAGGAACAAAGAATTGAAGAAGAATTTGAAAACACTCCAGAACCAGAGATGGCATCACCAAAGTAGCAGAGAAAAGAGTGGGAGACAATAATGTAAAATCTAGTAAAAAAAAAACCTAACAATTGGAATGGGTAGCACTACCTACCTTTCATTCTGCCACGTAAGGAATCTAGTGTAGAGCTTGCCACTCTGGGTTGTTGTACAAATAATGCAATTTTAACACAATGGGATGATTTTTGTGACACCCCCAAAAATTATCCAGAACGTAAGATCTTTAGTTGTGCAACATTTGTTTTCATTTTGAGAGCCTTAGGTTCAAATATGGATTAGGGACAATTGTGTGATGAATTTAATGTTCTCACATCAATAGCTGTGGGATAATTGTACAAATCACAAAAACATCACATCTTGGCATGATTGGTTCTCTACCAAGGGGAGAGTGGGGCCTGGAATAGCAGGAGCAGCTGCAAATGATGATTTAAGAACGTTGGCAGAGTTGCATGGAGGCAAAGCTTACAAAGTTTCTGCCTAGAAAGCCCTTTAAAAAAAAAAAAAATCACCAAATTAACTCCCCCCCTCTCATGGAAAAAAAAAGTTGGAAAGGAGAAGAATGCTTTGTTTGTTAAACTGCCAGTGCCCTGTTTTTCCCGGTAATAAAAATCCTGGCAGGCTGGCTGACATTAGCAATACCCCACCCCCCTCCAGCATATATACAATGCTTTAAAATTTTAAAGGGTGAGTATAGTTTCCTAATCAACAAATAAAAACCTAACCAAAACAAAACTTACTAGACCCAGATCTTCAGTGAAGCTCCATTTAATTTAAAGGAACAGTACCAGTTTGCACCAGCTGTCAGGTTCTCAAACAGTGTGCCCACTCCCAGTGCTTTTTGACCCCTGGTTGCTGGCCTTTTTTGGTCCAACAGCCAGAAGAATAGAAAAACTTAAGCTACAAACATCGTCAGCTCTGTTTGAGTAGCTCTAATTTACATGACTTAGGTAGGCGTAAAAGATGAAGAATGACCTTTTCAACATGACTTCAGATATTAAAACGATCTTACAATCTTATTATCATGAGAACATTTCGCAGAGTATTAAGCTCAATAAATTACCTTTTCCCCAAGCTGATAACCCTGGATCCCTCAGGGGCAGCTGCAGCAACGATGTTGGTTCACGGCCTTCTTATTTTAGCTGAATTGCTTAATTGGTATGTGTTCTACATCCCCAATTGAGTATTTGGAGCACAAATGAAGGTTAGAACCTTTGCGCTAGTTATCGACTGAAAGAAAATTGATTCATGCTCAGGAGTGTAGTTGGGAGATGGTAGATCCTTTTCTTTCCCTTTTTTCCTCTAGATTTTTTTGCAAAGGTCACTCTGGCAGAAGAATTTTAAAAAAAATCCTGTGAATCATTGTTCTGGAACTGTCATTGTCACCAGATGTTTCTGAGTTTGAAACTAATCAAAAGCAATTGTTGAGACATGTGATGTCTCTGAACCACTCCTACCTCATGTTGAAGACTGTACCATGTGTGCCAATATACTGGCAATAAGTTTATAATCCACTTGGTGTGCTCTGTCACTGCTGGATCCAGTGGAGGTTAGTAAGGAAGAATCCTACTTAAGAATGTCACCACCTCAGTGGCCATCTTTCATTTAGGAGCAATGGTTCTCCAAGGCTGTATCTGTTCAGGGTATGGTGGTCCGTGAAAGCAGCCATAAAGTAGTATTTCCTTAACTGTGGTCTGAGAGGGCATGGAAAGCGGTCAGCGGTCTGTGAAACCAGGCACAACTACACCAAGAAAAGATCCCCAGGCAAATTCCTGCACACCATGGTGCTCTCTGGATCCACCCCCGCTGCCGCTGAAGATGACTGAGGTGCCAGAAGAGACAATCGAATTGCATTATTAAGGCACTTAAAACTAAGAGTTCTGCAGTGCACGGGACGATAATCAGGGGCCCACTAGTAGACAAACCTATTAGCATTCAGAAATACTGCTGTTTCCTACAGTCTGTCTGGCTACATCTTGAGCTTTCTTATGCTCATTATTAATAGAAACTTCAAAGCAACATAGATACCGCTTTCTTTTTAATGTTCATGAAAGGGCAAACATGTGACTTAGCTCGCTTTGCCTAGACTCCCTCAGGGCTCATGCTTATGCCAGAAAAAGAGTCTAGGCAACCAAATCAAGAGGCATTCCAGGAGTGCGAGTGCAAGTTACACGTAATCCAAAAGGAAAACAGAAAAGAGGGGGGGGGGGGGAGTCAAGCAGACATGGAAGGGGCAGCAGGATGTCGGTTCAGCATGTTGACATGTCATAGTCTGTTAGCTGGATTCTCATCAATGCTTGCACCAATGAGGAAGTAGGTGGATGGTACTGGAGCGGAAGATTTTTCAAGATCTGATGGGCCCATCTCCAGTTAATGTTGGGAAAAATTAGGTGATGGACACGACTGAAGAAACAGTAGAGTTAAGATTAGGCAATAATGGGGCTGTACCTTTGATCACTACGTATTGGTGGTTTTTTGGAGTTGGCACCAGTTCTGGTTGGCTAAAGGGATGACTGTACCAGGGGGTCTTCCCAGGGCCACACGGGGATGCTGGGGTGGCTCTAGGGAATTGGCTCTACCCCACTGCCACGCTTATTCAGCCTGAGCCTCAGCTGAATCCCTCTCTGAGGAAGGGGGTACCCTCCTCTAGGACCCAACACAAGCTGTCCAGAGGGTAACACGTACACAGTCTTTATTAGATTCAGTGTCCACAATCCCTGGGGGCTGCTGGCTGAGTCGCCTCCACTCTGCAGGCCCAGGTCGGTCTCTCACAAGCCCAGGAGGAACACAACATCAACCCCCCTTGTCCATCTAGCCAGGCCTCAGAGCCCCAGGCTCTGGCCAAGCCTTCCCCAGGCACAAGGTTCCCTCCTGGGCACAGCCTCTCCTCAGTACTTGGTTCCACCCTGACGAGCATAGAGTGGCTAGGCTTTGTCAGGGAGATGTGGTCCCTTCAGCTTCTAGGTGGAGACTGCCCTCCTCTCTGCCTTGCCTCTCCTTATATCCAGGCAGAGTGGGTGTGGCCCGGCTTTCTCTCCTCAGCCTTAAAGGGCCAGTGTCCTGCCCACTCTCACTGGGTCTCTCAGCCTGTTTCTTCCCAGGCTGATCTCCAGCTATGGGGCTGGCTCTGCCACACCCCTGGGCATGCTCAGCTCTCTGGCTGGTCTATGGAGCCCCCCTTTTTAAAGCAACAGCAGCCTCGCAGGACTGCTCCCTGCTACAATGACAATATACACTGCAATAATTGTCATCTCTGTGGACACACACAGGTGTTAACAAGAGGGATCTTGTGGCATGATTCTTTCACCAAATGTTGTTGCATTAATGTGCTTCCCACCCTTTGGTTCTCCAAAGTCTGCATCCCAGTAACTTTTAGGACATACTACAAATGCCATCTGTTTTCCTGGTCATTTTCTGGGAAGGATGACATGTACCAAGCTGAGAAAGGAAGAGGCTGTTTTGGAGGACACAAAGATGTCTTTAACGGTGGTTAGGCTACACAACTATGTTAAGTAAATTGGTCTGGTACCTCAAAGGAGTTTATGCCAAGGTTTGGTAGATTTTCAGGACACTTATTACGTTCTTAAACATTATTCTTTTAAAATACAGCTGGAGATCTGACCAAAATGCTTTTGAAATCTATGCAAAAGCTTCCATTGACCTAGTAGTCTTTGCCGCAAGCTCTAGGAGCTAGAGCCAATCACCATAAAAAATGGAACAGATAAATACAGGAATATCCTTCTGGTAATGAATGGAGCATTATGGGCCATGTGGGAAAATCCAATAGGAACTTATAGAAAGCTTTTTGTTGTTTGTTTTTAACCATCTTGTAGAATTATTTGCCTGCCGTAGAATTCTATAGGAGAGTTAAAGTAGAACTATAAAAGAAAACTATTGTCTACTAAATTCCGTTGTTTTTTATAGTCACGTCTGCAGAACCCTATTGAATTCCTAATTACATCTCTACTCAATTCGGCTGCATAGGACTTTCCCTAGAAACAGGGAACTCCGTTTTGCAATATTCAGAGCCTTGTACATTGTCTTCCATCCAACGTAGCATCTGTCTGCCCAAAGGTAATTGTGCATTCTGTGTTTTCATTTGAACACACAACAGTAGGCTTGGGAACTCAAGCCAGAATGCCCAATGACCACTGGCTGATCATTAATAATAAATAAAATGGGATGCTCTCTCTGGTATTTTTGGTGCCTCTGTTATTGTTTTTCTCATTGCTGTTTAGAGTAATCCCTTCGGGAAATTAAAATCTGCTTCCTTATTGAAAACATTTTCTCTTCCGTTAAGTTTGCCATTGCGCATGGTAGGGGTTACTTATGGGTGTTGAGCTGTGTTAGCAGGTTTTTTAAAGTGGAAAAGAGCATTAAGTCATTTGTTTTTGAATCCCCTGTACCCTATACTCAGATGGCAAAGAATGAGCAAATAATGTAACTTATTATTATTATTATTATAAACATTTATATAGCGCCAGCCATGTGCCTAGCGCTGTACAGAACATAGAAATAGATGCGGTCCCTGCCTGTGGCTTACAATCTAAAAGACAAGGAGGGGGAGACAGGGAGAGGGGACAGTGGGAGAGACAGGGGAGAAGATAAACAAACATTCAGGCGGATGCAAAGTCTCAGGTGCATGTGCTTGGCTTAGTTACAATCAGGTATTATGACACATTTGCCTTACACAGCACCATACTTTCCCATTTCTGAGACACAGTATCACAATAAGTTGAGAGCAAGACCACAGTAATAAAAATGTTTCTTTCTTAATGTAACTGTGTGGGGCAAAGTACACCTGTAGTGTACAACGGGCCAGATTCACCTTGGTGGAGATAAATGGAGTATAAGCTGCAGTGTGTGTGAGGGCAGCCACTGAAGAAGAGACTTTTACAAACAAGGACAGGATGTGTGACCCCTAACTTCTTCATCAAGGTGTTGTGCCGTAGGCTGCTTGATGAAGGTTATCTGCAGCTCAGCAGAGCGTATACACAAAAAGTAGAAATCAATTTTCCTTTCAGCAATATGGACTGCTCTTCTCTGACAGTCGACATCATGGGATATGCCCCTTATTGGTGTGAATGAACAGAATGTGGAGTGGCTGAAGACCTTACTCCAGGGCAAGTGTGCATGTGACAAGTTAACATCACTGTTAATTTGGAGTGGAGTTATAACTCCTGTGACAATCCACTGTTAACATTCCACAGTGACCTGAAAACTACTCCAGAGTGGAGTGTTCTCACAAGCACAAAGCAAACTTTGCAGTTAAGCAGAGTCAAGTGTTTATGTGTATATGGCAACCTTAAGCTCCAGCTGAGAATGTGGTACAGGGCTCTGGTGAATGGGTTCATCTGAATGTACTTCATGCTATTCCAACTGCTCCCAAGGCAGACTATCCACTGCTGAGAACATGCGGCTGACTTTCCACTTGCTCAGTTGAAGCCATCGGAGTGAACCCATCCCGTTTATGTGGTAAATTTGCTCATGCAGTTCAAAGGTACTTTCTCTGCCTTGGACGTGGAGCCAGAAGTCAACCTTTGCAACTAAAGATGAGCCCCTGGAAATTCTCTGGCAGAATTTTCTGCCGCCAAAGAATTGCACGCAGGCAGTGCAATGGCTCTCTTTCATCACAGCGTTTCATGATTAGGTCTCCAGAGATGCATGGTGCTGGGAGCTAATCCTTTAGTGTTAGCCTTTGTTAGGTCCTTTCAAGAACATAAAGCAAGAGTGGCACACCATTTTGGTATGCTCGTAAAAGCAGAATATTCTTTAGAACACTTGTGAGCTTGCAGGCCTGAAGAAGAAATATATTTGTTATTAAGCTGCATAGAAGAACATTAAAATATTGTACTTGTGAGTAAAATAGAATGTGTAGCCTTTATTTATACTACAGGGCTGCAAGGAAGGGTCAAAGGAACTGATATCTTCTAGCAGTATCTCTCATCCACATTACATGCAGACGTAGATGCATTTTCTCTGTATGCCTTGTATCCTGGGAATACTTGTGTTTTCCTTAAAAATAAACACATTGTATAATTTGGTCACAATCTGGCCAAAGGACTTGCTATTATATAGTATATGCAGACAAGTAAAGGTTAGCTTTAATAGCATTGTAAAGTGGGAATTGTGACCCTACCCCATCTTTTCTTTCAGTCTAATAAAAAAGAAACTTAATGAGTAGAGTTGTGTGACATGGTTGAGTAGGGAAGCATTTTCCAATCTTAAGTTCTTGGGGACTGTTCATTCCTTTTATACTTCATTGACATGCCACCCAACAGTCCCTGTTCAGGAGGGACAGGTGTGTTAACAGGAGAACCCCCTCCCACTCGTGACTATTGGGGGATGGGTACCCCAATATCCACTGTTCCTTAACTTCTGGGGGAATTAGCTTAATTTCTTAAACCAGGGTCCCTATGTGTCCCAAGGATCAGTCGGAGGACAGATGCGCGCTACAGACAGTTTACGTTACCCTCCCCAAAAGTGAAGAAAGGGAAGGAGACAAATATCCAATAAAAACTAAAAAGGTTTATTTAAGTACATAGATAACATAGGGAAACACAGCCCCGGTCTGGCTGGAGGCTCAAAGGTAAAACACAAGCGGAAAACGAAAGTACAAAAACAAAACAAAAAAAGGGAGGGGGAAGCGAGGGAAGGGAGATCCGGTGGGGATACAGCAAAAGGGAGAGAGAGAGAGTCTGGAGCTGTGGGTTACCTCTCCTTTCCTTTCCTGTTGCAGAGGGGACAGGTGGCCCGCGGATCCAGTGAAGTCGGGGTTGGAAGGGAAGGGGCAGATCGAAGTCTGGGAGACCCTTCGAGACACAGACACGCACAGAGTAGCCTGCACGTGTCCGTATCCAAAGCTTCTCAGTTTGCATGGGGGAAGCGAGGGGCAGTTATAGGGTTCAGGATAAAAGTTTTGGGATAGGCTCAAGGGTGTTACAAAAGACACACACGGAGGACAAAGGGACACAAATGACCCATCGGGGCATATCTGGGTGGGTTTCTATGTGAGACAAAAGGAAAGATGCATATGTGAACCATGGGGACAAAAGGGGACTCCAGGTGGGTGCTTAGATGTTACAAAAGGGAAGAGACCTAGGGGAGCCATGGGCAACAGACACACAATCGACACACCTGGGTATGAATGGGGAGAGGACATTCCAGTGATTTGGGAGGAGTTGCGAGAGGGACCCAAGGTTAATGACTGCACCTGGGTTTCTGTGCTTGGGGGGCTGGGGGGTAGGGGATACTAATATTCCATGTCTTTGAGGCTGTTGCTAGCCTGGGTTCTATTCACCAGTGGTTTCTCAAAACAGGGAGAACGCCCTATCTTAATGGCCCCGTACTTACTGAGGGCGATCGCCCCTTAATGACCTCCTTCCTGGATCAGGCTGGTATCCACCTGTGTGACCTCCCTTTTCCTAGGTCCCATGGTGGCTGGGCCCGATCCTTGCTCTGACTTCTTGGCGGGGGGGGGAATCCTGAGTCCAATGCCCACCGGCCCATGCCCTTTGCCAAGTATGGGGGGCTGCTCTAACAGGTGAATCCTGAATCCCACTGTCCCTCTTTTGGGGGAGAGAGAGAGAGAGACAAGAACTCAAGCCTCAGGCACCTCTTTCCTAGTTGCCTACCAGGAAAAGCACTTGAGAGGACAACCGGGGGGATGATTGACTGACAAGAAACTAAGTGGAGTGAGAGTCAGGAGAGGTTATGTCCCTCTTTATGCCCTGGGAACATTGAGGGGTGTATGCAAGAGTCAGTGGAGCCTATTCATGAAGGGGGTGGGACTTTTCCTCTCTGGCGGCTCAAAATGTTGGGAGGTATGCATTGGTATATGCTGTTCTTTGTTAGCTCTGTTGCAGTAAAGCCTAGGAGACCTGGTCATAGACACCACTGTACAAACGTATAACAAATAGTCTTTACCCCCAAACAGTTTACAATAAAACTGTAAGACGGGAGAGGACCTGAATATAATACCCAAACAAGGGGGATCACAAGGGCATAACAAGACAATACCATTAAGCACAATAGACAAGGGAAGACAATGCAACAGCTGTGGAACCAGAATAAGTCAAGTAGCTCGGCTTTTACAAGACAAATGACCCTGCTGGTCTTTGAGTTGAACTTTGGAGAGTGAAGGTAACGTAACAAAATGGATGCTTTTTTTATCTTTTCCCCAGCCTTGACTAAGATCAGCAGCTCAACATGTGGAGGGAAGTAGAAGTCCTGAATGCACACCCAAACTTGAAATCTCCAGGCCAGTGAATTTCAAGGCTGGCAGCCAAGCCTTTGGGGGCAGCCTCGTATTAAATTTCCCCATTTGGGAAATGTTCTAAGAAGGGGGGGAGGGGACTAAACGGGGAAGGAAAAAAAAGAAGAAATGTGAAAACATGCCAAATGGCAGGTGGTAGGTAACTGCCGATTCTAGGCCACAGGCCAGCAAAATCTTAACACAGCAGTGCCTGACATGCAGTAATTAGTCACTGAGGGGAAAGGCGTTTGCTGCCTTGCAAAGGAGAACAGCCTTGCTAGCCAGGCATAGGTTAGCATAGGTGGCAATAGCGTCTCCATGAAGCAACAGCCCTGCAGACTGGAGGAGAGAAGCCCCCTATTTCTCTTGGTTCTTGAAGGACATTCCAAAGAAACAGGAAGTTGAGTAAAGATTCACAAGAGCAAGACTCTTTTCACACAGACACTCTAACACTGATAAAACAGGTGTTACATTTTATTATACATGTTGCAGGGCTGCAGGCATGCTCTGTCAGTGCCCTGCAAAATGTATAATAAAAACGTAACACCCATTTTATCAGTGTTAGTGTCTGTGTGAAAAGGCCCCAAGAGTCCAAATTTAAATCTTTCACGTCATCCTTAGCAGCTTCGTTTCCACCCGTCTGAAATGCCACCTGAAATGCCAACTTTTATCTTCTTAAACTAATTAAAACAATTGATTGATTCTTTTTGCCTTGCAGTATTGCAGACTGGAATTGGGCTATTGTACAGGACAGTTCTTCAGGGCTCAAGTCTGTCTGCCGTTTGAGTCGTGGGTATTTTCTTGAGTAAGATTTACAGGTGTCCTATTAGATTGTTACCTCGAAGCAACTATGTTTTAGCACATGCAAAAATTATTACCTTTAAAATGGGATTTGACTTTGAGAAGCTATGCCAAGGAAACCGTGCTGAGGTTAGTGCATTGTTACGTGAAGGAAAGGGGTACGCTGAGGTAGCTATCATTTATATAAAGGGCTAGCACTGTGCCTGGTAGTGAACTCAGTTGTTATTAGACAAGCCCCGCAAGGCAGGGATTTAAGATAGAGAAGGAATGTAGGGAGAGACAGGGATATATATTACATTCCCATTTGATCAATGTGAAACTGAGGGTGACAGACAGAGACCTGTTCAAGGCCATCCAGTGAATTCATGGCTAGGCAGGGATTTTAACCTTGGTTTCTCAGGTCAAAATCCAGCACCTTATCCATTAGGCTACACTGGCTCTCACTAGCTGATCTCTATTTATCTGTAATGTCAGACAACAGGGGAATTTGGTTTGTTTGTCTTGTTCTGTTTTGTTTTGTATATGTTAATGGCCGACGGCTGCAATAAACTAAACTTGACTTGGTTCTAGAATCCAGTCAGTTTGTAACTTTGCCATGTTACTTTAACCACTAATAGGAAACTTCAGGTGACTGAATTCCTACAAACCTAAATACCTTAATCAAATTTAAACCATCAGGGGTAAATCCAGAATATTTTTCTTAAACAAGTTTTTTTGGGGGAGAGGCTGATGACCATGCTAGACTAAAGTGCCCAGGTTTTGAAAAAACAACCTGCCCAAACAACATGGGTCTTTCCCTGGGAAGCTGATCCTGGCTCCTGCCTGCACCCGCGAACTCCCTGGGCTGACTCACCCATCCAGCTGCTCCTCCCAAGCCGCTGCTCACCAGTCAGGTTCTTTCCGCTTGGCTTTTCTGAGGGGGGGGGGGAGGAAGCCTCTCCCGGCTTGTCAAGCTTCAGCTTCTGGCCGGGCAGAACATCACAGCCCCCATAGCGGGGGTGCTTGCAGTTCACACGGGCAATGTGTTCAGTCTGACCGAAAACGTTTGGCGCACAGCCCATGTACACCCTTGCCATGGGGATTAGCGTGCCGCCCAGCTGGAGCACCCCTGCTCAGAAAAGCCAAGCAGGAAGTACCCTGCTCAGCTGAGCAGCGGCCGAATGAGTCAGCCCAGGAAGTGCCTGGGTAGCTCATCGGGTCGCGTTCAAGCACCAAATGTGGGCATGTCGAGTTGGGCACCCCAGATTTGAAGGGTGCTCATTCTTGCAGGTGCCTGGTTGCATCTCCATGGACACCCTATGCTCAGCCCCAGTCACCTTGATTTTTTATAAACGTGCAAATTAACATCAATTAGCATAGTTTATATAAATTGTGCACATTTAAAATACCCCATACTTAAGTTTCAGGCTAGGTTGGAGGGGGGGCGACTTTAAAAAAAAAAATAAAAAAATGTGAACAAGAACATAGAGAGACACAGGGTGTGAACAAACGAGATGTTAGTCTGCATCAGGTAGGTGCCTACCTGCCTGTTTGTTAGGTGTTTGCCCCCACCAGCCACATGTCCATCACCCACCAGACCTGCAGCCCCCACTCACGATGGGGTCTCCGAACATGTGTGCGGACGAATGCGTGATGCGTGCAGGGGGCGACCCATTTACTAGGCTGGACACACTAGACGTGAGTGAGGACTGCACAAAACAAACCCGGACTCCAGAGGGCTATCATCTTGTTCGTGTTCACCCACTGACACCATGGGCACAATTACTGTGGAAGACCTGTCCCTCACAAAGCTAGGGATAGCAGTAGCTCTGTTCTCCATTAAATTTGCGCTTGGGTCAGGGAGGAAGGGGCAGGGCTTCACTCTCCTACGCCAGTGAGGGTGGGAGTACCACCTCCTCGCGGTGCTTCCTGGCCTCAGCTACCACACCCACTGAGAAAAGAACATTCATTTGACACCCCCACCACCAGGGGGAGAGACCTGAGCCACCCCACACACATACCAAGACTTGCTGCGTTAGGGAAGCTTGTCCCCTCAGCATCCCCCTCAGTTGTTCCCCACCGTCTCCCACAGAGTTCAGGGGAATGTTATGCCATTGACTGTTACTTATGCTCATTGGCAGTTGAAGGCAGCAGCTGGGGCCTGGCTCTTGTGCTACTCCCAGACCAGGCAGACCACAGCATTTAAGTAGTCCCACTGATCGCACAGCTGAAGGTGTGACTGTTCCGTCTAAGACAGGACATCTGGTCACTCTGTGGTATACCTAAAATTTTGAAAAGGCCTGTGACAAGTTTGGTAAATAGGAACAAGTGGTTTATTGAACAACATCTGTTTCTCAAAGCAAGTCGCCTCACCTAGCCACAAGCCTGGTAATTTCGCCTTTGAAGGCTCCTGGAGATGGGTGTTTCCAGAACTTTCTCAGCTAAAAGCTCCTGTTGAATCACTCATGATCTCTTGCTGCAGTCCAAGTGAGCAGGAACTCACAAGAGTCTGAGTTCTGCAACTCTATTTCCCTTGAAGATGAATTTCCAGCACACTTTAATTGGGGAGTGAGGGGTGGGATATGGGAAATGAAATAAAGGAAAAAATTAAAAATTCCAAAGGACATGCAAGCACAAAGGGACTTGGATTTTGAAACTGAGACAATTGAAAGAGAAAGGGCATCCTTGGAAACAAGATATGTCATCTTACCTGGTGAAATATTTTGTCTGTGTATGAAAGAAATGATTTCAGATAGGAGGGACTGGTTAGATCTCTTCTGCAGTGCTCTCTCTGCTTCCACTCTTGACATCCTTTTTGCTGCCCTACACAATGTAGGGTGCAAAGCAGTAGATTAATATCTTGCTTTAAAACCAGGTTGGTTTGCATTCCAGCTTCTGTGGACTGGTTGCATAACCTTGCTTCTTAGAAAGCTAATGTTAGGCAAACAGCCATTTCTTTTTACTAGGGTTTAGCAAGTTTGGTTCCTCTGCTTCTGAGAATTGTACTTGATAAAGGCATTGTGTTTTCAAGGAAGAACTAGAGAAATCATTACTTTGAATATGTCTTATTAGAATGAGAGTAAAAATAAAGTATCTGTTTTAAGCTGCTCACCACAAAATGCTATTTATGTATAGCTGGTTTTTTGGTGTTTTGTGCAGACACCCTCACTTGTAAAGCCACTGGTTTTAATCAAAATGAAACTGACATTTGTCAGAGGTTTTGTTCTCTTAATAGAAAAATGAAAAGGAAGAGAAAAAAATTCCTTACTTTTGCAGGCCAACATATACATTTATTAGATGAAAAACAGTTGCTTGCTACAGATTTCTTTGTTGCCAAGTTTATAAACAGCAATTCCGCGCATTAGCCTTTCCATCACCCCAAACAGAAATACATTCAAAGTTCTTATATATACTTGGCCCTGTGGCATGTTATAAAGAACTTCTGAAACACACTCATACCAGGGTGGGCGGGGGGGGGGGCGTTGTAGTGAAATATACTGTGTCCTTTGCTTTTATTTTTCATATACAGCCATATTTTACACCAGGAGGAGGAAGCCTTTTCCTCCTACAGGCCACTCTGAAAATTAGTACAAGGCAAGCTCAGTGGCTGGACAGGAGTTGGGAGCAGGGAAGCTGAAGGGTTGGGTTCAGGATTAGGAAAGGAACAGGAGAGTCTAGATCATGGATCTGTTCATGGATCTATTACCATCGTCACGTCCAGGCCCTCATCTCTGCTCCCTTTCCCTGAGTGCACTCTTTCAGTGCTTGAAGGCAGGGACTGGATGCCTGGGCCAGATCCAGGAACTGGGAAAAGGTCTGATGATGATTGATAATAAATAAACGAAAGCAGCCATCTGCAGGCCAGTTTTGGCCTATGGGCCAGATGTTTTTCACCCTTGTCTATGTAGCCTTCTCTAAAATCAGTGATATTGCCTTAGTCTGGGTGCAGAATTTTTTCCCCGAGTATTAAAGCTGGTAGAAACGCATAGACTTGAAAAGGTCAGTGGCTGATGCCGACAGTTTTGGTATTGTGTCTGCATCCATTACTCCAGTCAACATCTGCCTCCCATCTCCTTGGCTCCTGCCATTGTCCCAGGAGCTCAGATTTATTTCATTTTTAAATGAATTTCCAGCCCTATTCTCAAAACGCCCCATTGGCACAAGGTGCCACTCCATTAAAGTGGATTAAAGCTTGTGCCAGCAGAGTGCTGCTAATGATCACGGAGGATGGCAGATTGACAACTCTGGAGTTCAGACTGGGGTTGCTTTTGTTTGTTGTTTTGTTTTTGACTGCAGTGCATGACAAGTACTACACTTACAGCAGTATTCGAAGCGTCTCCAACTTCCATGCTTTTGTAGCTCAACCTCATTCTGAAAAGGCATCAGCTAGGCCATGTTCTAGCAAACAGTCAATGTAATTGGGCCTGCCTTCTGTTTCACTCCTGAAGCGTTCACACAAACAGAGTGCTAAACCAGAGTCATCCAGGAGTAGGAAGAAAAATGTGTACTCCTAAAAAAAATCAGGAGTACATGCTTCCCTTTGGATTACATTTCAAACTAACTGTTCATGTGAACACAGTGTGAGGATAGTGGCCTTGGCTGAGTGATCTTTACATCTCAGCTAGGGGAGAAAATGACACAGTGCTGCTGTGGTATATGCTGTTCCATCTGAACGCTACTGAAATGGAGTAGCTACTTCATTTTAATTAAATGAAAATAGTTACTTGGGTTAACCTCTGTTTGTCAGAACATGGCCCTAGAGAGAAGTTCAGCTTCCCTCCCTATCCATTTCATATTTGAACCTTCTGGTAACACAGCACAATACCAAGTCTTATTTTTATTTATTTATTTACTCCCAGGATCCATTGTTTGGAAAGTTGCTTGTTTTGTATGCTTTCATTTTGGATTTGTCGAGCTCAGAAGGAGGACTTCACACAAATGTGAGGGACAAGGGTGCAAATGTTCACTTAGTGAATAACAGCCTAAATGTAGACCTCTGTGTGTGTCAAACAATTTTGAAAGAAAGATGAATAATTGGTGGTAATGTGGGATTCCAGCGATATCCAGGCTACATCGCCTTAAAATCGGGAGATTCCCTTAACGGCAGCCTGTATAGTGTTTACACCAAAGGCTTAGACTTGGGCTCTATCTTCTCATATTGAAAACATTTTCCTAGTGAGTTCCTGCATTTTGGAAGGGTCCTGTGTGGCCCAAACACTTGCTTATTTCCACCAACAACAGTTGGTCCAATAAAGGCAGGGCCGGCTCCAGGGTTTGTGAGGCCATGTACGAAGTCTGGGTGCGGGGCCTAATTTGCATAAATAGGCCCCACCTAATTATGCAAATGTGTAAATTTACATAACATTTACTCCCTCTGGACAGAAAGGATTCCCATTCTCCACCCCTCCGAGCAGCCATAGACAAGCATGACCTCCCAATGCTCCCCCCACCTCCCCAGCCGAGCATCTACCACCACTCCCCAGATGTGGTTCCACTGCAGTGGCAGCCGGGCGGGCAGTGAGGCAGGCACAGAGGTGAGGCTCCAGGGCCTGTTGCTTCTTGCTGCTGGTGTCGCCTGTGCCTTGTGCGTGCACACGGTGCTATCGGTCCAGAGATGATGCTATCAAACACACAAGACACCCAAATGCAACTAGCCTATTAAGCGCATTATGCCATGAAAAGAGACACGTGTGTGTGTGTGTGTGTGTGTGTGTGTGTGTATATATATATAAAAAACCAGTTCAGTTGTGCCCCCATAATCATTTCATGCTGCCCCCACCCCATAACCAGTTCATTTGTGCCCCTGCCTCCCATATAATCAATTCACGCTGCTCCCACCCATAACCATTCATTTGTGCCCCCGGGGCAGCGTGAATTGATTATATGGGAGGTGCAAATGAACCACAGGCGTCTATATGGGACCGCGTCTATTTCTATGTTCTGTACAGCGCCAGGTGCATGACCGGCGCTTTATAAATGTTTATTATAATAATAATAATTAATAATGTGTTATGGGGTGTGGGTTTAAAGACAGTATTCCTGTTAGCAATAACTTCATTAAGACAAGTTAGTGAAATAGCAACCATAACAATCTTAGAACCATATATGCAGATTTTCCAAGACAGAATAGATATTGCTTTACATCCTAAATTCCTACCTAAGGTAGTATAAGTAAAACAGTTGTGAGAATGTGGCCCTTCTTACACGGGCCTCTCCCAACCATGAACATGCAGATTTCTGTGTGTTCATGGGTGTGGGAGTCCCGTGTGAACGACGCAGTGCACACACCCATGGTGAGTGGGGGTGCGTGCCTACCTGCCTAACACACATTCCCACTCACCCCCCACTCGTCCCCACGCATGGAGCAACTGGGGGAAATGGCGGTTACTTCGTGAGTGAGAGTGAGTGGGGATGCGTGTGGCCATGTGCATGCCCCACCCACGCACCAGGGTGCCCACGGACTCCCCACCCAATGGAGCCATGTAGAAACGGCCTGTGAGGAGCCACTTGAAGAAGAACAGAAGGTTGCTGCCTTGTAAATAAGGTGCTTTGAGATGGCTCCTAACTTCTCACAACACCCACCCTTCCAGCCCTGCATGGAATTTTCTTATATTCCTAGAAAGGGTTGGAAGGAACTGTTATTCTAAGGGGGGGGAGAGTGCTTTTTATACTAGAAAAGCTCAAGACCATCACGTGGTCTATTATTTGAATTGGGTGAGCGTGCACAACCCAGTTGTGAGAATGTTGGGAGCCAACTCAAAGAACCTTCTTTACAAGGTAACAACCTTCTGATCACTCACATGGGGAGGATTTGTTTGCAAAGAAGCAGCTTTATCTCCCAGCCCAATCAGTTCGTCCCAGTGTCCTGCTGCTGCTGCTGCAGCTACTAGGAGACAGAGTCAGGTGAGGGATGGGGACCGGAGCCAGGTAGGGGAGGCAGAAGAACATATTGGGGGAGAAACCGACTGCATCCTTCCGCCCAGCCAGGCAAGCGCGGGGCCCCAACTGGCTGCGGGGCCATGTGCAGCTGCACATGTGGCACATGCCTGGAGCCAGCCCTGAATAAAGGATATCATTTGAACCACTTTGTCTCTTTGGAATGTTTGACACCTAAGTGATAAGAAATGGAAGGGTCAGGGTTGTGTTGACTTAAATGGAGGTTAAAGTGGGCGAGCATGAGAGGCTGAGTAAGCTGTTAACACATTCAGGAAACAGGCTTCTGAGTTTCTCATTAGAATAGCGTCCTTCCTCCTTGAAAGTTCAAGATACTAAATCCTAAAAGCCACTCAGAGCCTCGGAAGTAATCATACCCATACAAACAATGTGTATGGGTGGTGAGTCATGGCCTCTTGGTGAGAAGGAGATTTGAGATACAGTCTTTCAAATATAGGCAGCTTAAAGTAGTCAGCAGGGGTCCCCACAAGGTGAGTACAGAAGATCCTGGTGGGGCTTTTCCAAATAAAATGCCTTCTCTCTGAAGAGTTTTAGGTGGGAAAAAAACTAAACCCAAGGGAGCAAATTAGAAGGCAGAGTGGGGAACCCTTCTTTCCCTGGGGCCATTTAAAAAATCTGTACAAGTTCTAAGGGCCATATAGAAATTGTGGGCGAGGGTGCTTAAGGAGTGTGCTCAAGATGGACAATGAAGGGGAAGGGTTCAGTTCCTGGATCTGTGCCATGGATCTGACCTCTAACCTGGAGTGCATGCCCTCATCTCTGCTCTCTTCCACTCACTCAGTCTTTCAGTGCTTGGGGGTAGAAACAGGATCCAGGGGACAGATCCAGGAACTGGACAGAGGCCAAATAAAAACTAAACATAGGCATCCTGACTCTCAGTCTTATGGGCTAACTCCTTCCTAAACCAGGTGTGGAGAATCATAGCCCTCCAGGCCAAATGCAGCCTGAAGTCTGTTCCTGGCTCTGCCATTAACTTACTGTACAAGCCACTTGTTCCTCTCCTGATGACTCATATTTTTTTTTTCCCATCTGTAACATCGAGTTATTAATATTTACCTCTCAGGGGTGTTTGATCTGCAGACACTTAGGAATGGCAAAGCTGTAGAAGATCCTCAGATGACACCCTAGAGGCATCTATTACTATTATAATTATTTTTAAATCGTTTGACTCATCTCTCTTATTGTTGTTAGCAAAACAGAACACCTTGACGAGCTTTCTTTCATTCAGCCAATACATAGACACAGCAATGTGCAAGCCAGATTAGGCCCATGCTATTCCCCCTGGTACCACAGACGTTGCCTGAATGAGAGCTCTCCGGGGTTGCTGTTTCAACACCATCTCCTCACAGTCCCCAGGGTATGAGGTGTGGGACAGAGTCCTTCACTCTGGCTGAGTTGTGGTGCAGCCCCTTATCGGCACGTAGTCAGGGTAAAAGACTGGCTCATGATGGATTTGGTGCACTATGGGTTAATAACGAGTCTCCACTACTGAGGGTGTGTCTGTGTTCTATTGTTAGCCGCCTCGAGCTACTGGGAGCAGAAGAGGCCAAATATAAATATTTTAATAAATAAATTAATTAAATGAAATAAGCCCGGGTGACTCAGCTAAGAACTGCCCTGTGCAACGCTGAAGTTCCTTGCCCGTTTTGGCTGGTTAGACAGGATTAGCCTGAGGCCAGGAACCCCACCCCATTTAGGCCTCGGGATTATAGTTTGTATTAACTGGGTCCCAGAAGCAAAGAAGCGCGTGTCAGAAGGTGTCTTTACACAGACGGCACCCACAACTGTGCTCCACCTCACACGTGGGCAGCCCGTCCATGTAAAGGCAGGCCGCAGAAGCAGGGCAGGCTCCAGCGCTGCTAGTGGTGCTTCTCCGAACATCTAGGAGCACCACCAGCAGAGCAGGCTGCCCAATTCTGGGGCACCAGCTGGAGGCCGAGCTGCAGTCTTGTTTACTCAGCGGATGGCCATTGCAGCTCTGCTCCCAGCTGGGGATTGCCCAGGGTAGCACCATAGAGCTGCAGGTGGTAGTCTAGAGCAGAAGCCCATCTACCCGCAGCTCTATGGTGTTGGGGAGAGGCCACCACGTGGGCAGATTGCGGACCGCGGAAGTTGTTGGTTCCGTTTAAAACGGACCCAGGCGCAGCTACAAGTGGGCAGACGATGTTGAGCACCCCTGCGTCCATGTAAAAACAGTCAGAGTGGGGCTTTCCTGGCGCTACTGCATGCCTCCCAGCAGTTTCTGTTTAGGAAGAACAGTCCCTCTTTGGATGCTGAATTCTACTGTCACTCCTGCAAGGGATCAAAATCCCTCTTTCAAGAGACAGAGACAAAAAGACCAGTATTTAAGCTTCAGCCACCTCTTTTCAGGTTACCACCCTGGAAAAGTCCTTGAGAGGACAATGGGGAAATGATGGAATGACCAGAAACTAAGGCCGCTTTTAGACGATCGCAGTGGCGCCCGCTTTTGTTTTTCAAAACTACCGGGAAGCGGGTTTACATGTGACACCGCCGCTGATTATGTGTATGTGTCGGTGACGCATGTCCATTTCCGGCCGCGTATGTCCACCCTCGATCGGCGACCCAGTCAGCTTGCGGCCGGAAATGGATGCGCGGCGCCCACATGTGCATAATCGGCGGCGGTGTCCCGTGTAAACCCGCCTCCCGGTAGTTTTGAAAAACAAGCACGAGCGCCGCCGCGATCGTCTAAAAGCGGCCTAAGTGGAATGAGAAGCAGGAAAGCTCCATTTTTATTAGAGATGGGAATTTTGGTTTTGGATTAATCCGTAACTACCTGGAATTGGCAGATACAGATTAATCTAAACTAACCCCGTTAATTAGGGCTTCCAGTTATGGATCCAATTTTTGGATCTTTATTTTCCCCCACTTCCATCCCTTGGGAGCCTGTTACTTATCAGCCTCAGAGAGCTTGATTGAAGCACCACTGCTGATGTGGGGGCTCCGGCAGGCTCCCTTGGTGTGGCATCCTCCCTGCTCCTTATCGTGCATGTACAAAATGGATGCATATACAAGATGTCATCTTGGCGGCCGCCGTTTTGATTAAGGGCAGTGGCCATTTTGGCACGTGCATAATTATAGTTTTTGGCCATTTTGCACATGCATGATAAGCAGGGAGGACACTGTGGCAAGGGAGCCTGCCAAAGCTCCCACAGCAGCGGTGAGGCTTCCTTCAAGGCTGGAAAGTACCAATCCAGGGCCCCAGGGAGTAGGGGAGGTTGGACCCATCACCCTGGGAGTTGGGACAGATGGGAGTACAGTTCCGGTTCGGTTTCCCATTGACTTCAAGTCCCACTCCTACTTTTTATGCACTTGGAATGTTGAAAGGTACATACATGTGTATGTGTGTGAGGGAGTGGAGCTTATTTCTGAGTTGAGATTGAATGAATGAATTAAATTTATTGTTTAACCATCAGTTATAACAAAACATAAATATACATAAAACAGATATTGTAGGCATCTATCAAGCCTACTAGTTTATACAAAGCAACAAACTTGCTAATAAAAATAATATAAGAAATACAACACCGTACTAATCCTAACTTTAACCCGATTCTCATACTCATCTATTAACGAAGTATTTTTATACCTATTAGGGGCAGGTCAACGTATAAAGCACTAGATAAATTTCCACCCAGGACAGAGGCCCACTATGTTGAAACAGAATTTGGCAAATTCNTAAGGGAATACAGATCCCTCCATCTTCATTCCACTCTCTTAGTCCAATGTCCAACCACCCATCCTACTCATTTATCTGGGTCCTGTTTGCTACCTCCGTCCCGTCTCAATCTTACTTGATTTGCCAAGTTCGCAAAAATGGCAATTTCTTTTGTCAGATCTGTTGCTAATGGATCTAGGCATAATCTGTAGCACTTAGCCACCGAATTCTTTTCCAATAATTTTGAAGCCAGAATCAAAACCTCGGCTCGGATGGAGTTTAACATGGGGCATTCAAAAAGCAAATGCTTGTTGGTATCTATTTTCTGTAAGTCACAAAAACGGCATACCCTGTCCTTCCATGCAATCCCCTGGTAGCGGCCCTCCAGAACAGCCGTTGGGAAAACCCCGCAGCGCAGTCTGGTAAATGCCCTCCGAGTGTGAAAATTTGGCCACACCACCAGATACGAAGCGTCTCCGAGGGGCACTCTTGGAGGAACATAATCTCTAGCTACCTGCTGGCATTGTAGTGAGTTGAGATTGGCTGCACCCAAAAATGCACGTTTGTGTGTAGGGTAGATTAAGTCCGATTCTCCGACATGTCATGGACTTGGAAGTATTGTGGATGCCATTCTTCTAGGCTGTTATCCTTAATGCATGGGACATGTCTCCTAGCCCTGTTTCACAGGGCAATATCTTGGTAATCTATATCAGTGAGACCAGTTTCTACCCACCTCACTGAGTGGCCCTCCCCAGGAGGTTCTGAAAAGCACCTTGCGGGTTCATCGCTGCACACTGCCTTCCCTAAAAGACGTGTCAAAGTTGGAGTAATCACTTTCATGAATCATTACAGAATAGAGAAATTCTCTTCTTTATTGACCTGTATAACATGGCACTGATATCAGTCAGTACTCGGCACTGCTAAAGGAAGCTTTCTGAACATTAGTCATTCAAGCCGTAAATACCAAAAAGCATCTAGACTGCATTATGTTCTAGCTGCGACTTGCTTGGGGAGAGGGCTGTCCTTTTATTCATAGCAACTTTTGAATGTTTCATAGACTCATTGACTACTATTATTATGCTCCTAACCCCACAGTAAAGCAGATTTAACCATTATTTTCTGTATTAAGGCTGCTATTCCCACCACATGAATAGAGCAAAGCATGTCTCTCGCTTTTTCAGGGCAAAAGTGCTAGTTAGATGATGGTAAGGCATGTACACTAAAGCCTCTATGGTTTGGGGATTCATGTTAAAGTTTGTATCTCCACTGATTTGCATTCCTGCATTATTAATTCCATCCAAGGTAAGGTTGCCATATATGCAAATTTTCCAGGACACTTATGAAAAATGCATGTTGCAGGGTCTGCATTGGCACCTTGGGCCCTAAAGGCACCAATGCAGGCCCTGCAACATGTATTTTCCATAAGTGTCCTGGGAAATTTGCCTCTATTGCAGCCCTAATCCAAGGGGCTTTACGAAGTCATTGATTACTACGCCTCGATGCCTTGTTTTACCCACGTGTAAAAACAGGGACAGTTCCCCTCCTTCACAGAGAGTCTAACTGAGGCACTTTCACACACAACACTTTTTGCAAGTAGCAAAGCAGCAACAAGGCTCAGTTCACACAACGTTCTTAAAGAGGGCAGTGGCACAAATGTGTGTTGCGTGAAATCCTTACCACTTTCTGTGCTCCTTGGTGATGTCCATCTGTACTCCACGACCTAATGCAAGGAAATAGATAGTTCTGTGAATCCGTTGCTACAGGACAAAAAAAACACAAGTCAAAGAAGAAGTGGTGAGTTTGCAAGGTGTTAAGGGGTTGTGTGAATGGGCCTTAAATTGTAAGCAGTGGCGCAGAAGGGGCTTTATACAGCATTTTACCAAGAGTGAATGTGTGAAGATCAGCTACTCACGTAGCCTGCCTAGTCTTGTATCCCTGGATGATATCTTATAGTGCATTGTTCCTTAGACGCAGTGGCTGAGTGGTTAAGGCACTTGATTGTAATTTATTTTATTTATTTAATTTTTTATGCTGCCCTTCCCAAAGTCTCAGGACGGCTCACAAGCAATAAAAATGTTAAAACTCATCCAACACCCCCACCACCACTGAAAACCCCAACCCTCCCACAACTCCCTGTCCAAACCCACCTCCCAATTCCCCACACCCAGCCCCCACTCACCCAGAACCACCCAACAAACCTACCGCTATCCACCCCTATCCCTGCCCGCCAAACACTTTTTCAAGCAGAAAAGTCTTACACTGCCTTCTGAAGATGCTCAGGCCTGCACTCAAATGAACTTCCAGGGGAAGAGAGTTCCATAACATCGGGGCAGTGACCGAGAATGCCTCCCCACGAGTCCCCATCGTACGGATAAGGCAAACAGATGATACTCACAGAAGGGTGCTTCCGGCCGATCAAAGGGGCCCCAATGGGGCATGGAAGGACAGGTGGTTTTTCAGATATGTGGGCCCAGACCACTAAGGGCATGGGTTGGGAACCTTTTCTGTCCCGGGAGCTACGTTGAAAATTACTTCAAGCTCCGAGGACCACATAGAGGTTTGGGGCGGGGGTGCTTGATGGGTACATACAAGAAAAGGAGGGCCCAGATCATGGATCTGTCCTGTGCATTCCTTCCTCTCTGCTCCCTTATCCTGAGCTCAGTTTTTCAGTGCTTGGAGGCAGAGACTGGATCCAAAGGCCAGATCCAGGCAATGGAAAGGAGCCACATAAAAACTTGCCAAGGGCCACATTTGGTCACTGGGCCTGAGGTTCCCCACCCCGGATTTAGGGCTTTAAAGGTCAAAACCAGCACCATGAATTGTACCTGGAAAGCTATAGGTGGCCAGTGCAGATGTCGGAGCACTGGCGTAATGTGTACCCAGTGCCCAAAAGGAGTAGAGCCACTGCGCTCTGCACCAGCTGCAGCTTCTGAAAAGTCATCAAGGGCAGCCCCACACAGAGCATGTTGCAGCAATTTAGACTCGAGGTGATGAAAGCATGGATGACGCTGGCCACATCCAAATCAGAAAGAAAAGGCCGGAGCCTCCTCACCAGATGGAGTTGATGAAAAGCGCTCGTGGCCACTGCTGCACCCTGACAACCCAGGCACAGCAGGGGGTCCAGCAGCACTCCAAGGCTGCGAACCTGACTGACCAGAGGGGGCCGGACTTCATCGGAAGTGTCCCAATCCACTCCAGGTCACAGAGCCGGCCAACTGTCATCACCTCAGTCTTGTCTGGTTTCAGCTTCAACCAGCTCACCCTCATCCAGTCCCCATAGCAGCCAGGCATTGGGTAAGCACCGAGACTGCATCCCTGAAGGCTGTGGGTTCAAGTTCTGCTTGGTCTCACATCCATTGGGTTGGGGAAGTCAAAGACGATTGGATATCACTCCCTTATGCTCCGTAGGCCTCAGAAACTGGGGCACCTTAAGTGGCTTGGGATGGACTTTGACTTTGACCCTAACTGGAAAACAGTGTAGAAATGTACAGCTGCCCTGCTCCCCCACCCCCTCCCCTTCTTTACCCATGTGTGTCTGGTCATTGGAGGACTGGAAGTTGAGCACAGGCTATTGTTTGGATCTCAAGTTGACTCTGTGTTAGCAAATTATAACTTGTAGCTTCAGCTTAATCTAGAACTGACAAACATGGATTGGGCAACTGCCCAACCAGTCTTACTGTTTTTACATGAACCCAAATAAGCAGGTTTCGGCTGATATCTGCTTGAAAAAAAACAGCTCATGAAAGGGGCTTGACTTGACTACAAATCATGTATCTGATGCCGCTAACATTCCAGTCTGATTGTTGGTTTTTTTTTTAAGGGGTGGGGTGAGGGAATATATAATCTAATCATTAGACTGGAAATATTAAGAGTTGGGGTATAGGGAGTCATCTGTTAGTGCTTCCAATCCAGTATGCTACCCTGGAGTCTCCTTTCCTTTTGCATTCCACGCATTGCACCTTCCACTTTAAAAGTGTACAGCCTGCTCATCTCAACACATATGGCAAGATCTTTGTGTTGAAAGATTAGTAATTGCAGTCATTTCACCTACTTCTGTTTACCTTAAGGTTTAATCACTGTTCTACAGCCTGAGCTGAGGTGTGAGATAGTGGTTGGCTTGTTTTTATTGTGGAACATTGACTAAATTGGAGTCAGGAGAGAAACGTGTTTTCTTCTTGGCTCTGCCACTGAGCTGCTGTGCAGCCTTGGATGGGCCACTTCATCGCTTCGAGTCTTTGTGCTGACATACAGTAAACCGGGCAGACAAGAGGTAAAAACAATGCTTAGCACAGCTGGGCCCAAACCCAGTTGGAGCCCCAAGGCACTAATGTAATACAATAACAAGCAATAAAAACACATTGATCCCTTATTTGAAGGTTATACCGCAGTCAGGGGTGTTGTTATCATGGAGTAAAGGGGCTCAATTGAGTCAGGACCCTGGACTCCAGGGGGGACCCACTGCTAGTGGCCTGAGTACTGCTAAGAAATTTTCAGAGAGGGCGAGGGAGGGAGTGGGGTCAGCACTCGGCCAGTGCCCACTCTGAAAATTTGCTAGTGGCATTCAACCCTCTTGCAAAGGACCCCACAGTGACGAAAGTTTTCAGAGTGGGCCAAGGTGGAATGGTGGTCCTACCTACTCATAAAACCCATCATTTGGACATGAGCCTGGGCCTACCATAGCCTTGCTACACCACTGACCCCAATGTACACTTCAAAGCGGATCTGTGCTTTTAACTGTGCTCAAAGGCAATCTGATCGTTGAGCCTGGTTATATTTGCAGTATGGAATGGAAAGGACAGCCCTTGTAACAAGTTCATCTTCTTGTCCTGCGTTGTGTAATCCTAGCAGCATTTTACTGTTTCCTCCTCTCCGTTCTCAGAATTTCGGGACATGCCTGCTGGAGTCTAGCCTGTCATGCCGTTTTTGTTTGTGTAAAGTACAGCAGAAACTGGAAACAGGAGGAATGTATTTGATTGCCTACTGGTTTCGGAAAGCTGCTGTAAGTGCAGGCTTAGAATGTAGGAAGCACTCAAGAAGGCGACTGCGAAGAATCAACGGATTAATTTTAATGCAGTTTTGAAATTCCAGGAACTTTTTCCCCCCTGTAAGTGTAGAATAAACATTTTAGTGAATTGAGAGAGACAATCCTGAGAGAGAGGGGATTTGTGTTCATCTCGGTGGATTTGGTCCAGGTTTTGTGTGGAAATGTCCTATAAGCCTTTTCTGTAGGGGCCTCCTACTTGAAGAAGAGGAAAGCTCATACAGCATCCTTTGTAGTATATCAAGAGGAGAGGGGACAGCATTCTTAATTAAGTGCATTATACTTGCATGGTGTGGACCAAATCAAGATCAGCGTCCCATTGCAGCAGGCACTGTAAAAGACTCATTCCTGTCCCTGTGGTCCTTCCATCCTAAATAGATAGACAGGACAGACAACAAGGCTGGATCCAGGGAACTTGGGGCCCCATTCAAAATGGTGGTGTGCTTGGCCCCTCTCCTAATGTAGGAATGTTTGAAAGACACATGGATTCACCCCTTAGAAAAAAGCAAGTGTGTTTCTATTTAATTTTTGATCATTTAAAAATATCATCCCCTTTAAAGGGACAGGGTTTCCTGCACTGCAGGCCCTGCTGCTCTATATGTTAATGAATATACCATTATTTCTAGTTTACTCACGTGTCCCATATGGTGAGGACCCCTTCCTCAATCCCCATGGACCCTCCATAGTCTGAGGCTCCCTGAACGCATGGTTTTGCTAGTGCTTCTCACACTTAAGTTGTCCTATCTAAACAAAAAAATCTAACCATTTCAAAAAAAGTTAAAGGCACAACCATTTCCAAATCAAAAAACTTTCCTCTTAAAAAATATTTCACAAAATACATTTTACCCTAATTTAAAGTCCAAAAAACATTAACATTAATTTCAATTCTAATTAAAAATCATTTAACATACTTTACAACAAAAAATAAATGCCAAAAAGCATGGAAATGATTTCTAAATATTTTATCTGTATTTCATATTTTACCATCAACATGAACGTAATACATGTACTTAATTCCTTACTGTACATACTTACTCTTATTCCTACTTATCACTAAGTAAACTACCACATTTTTTCATTATTAAGCATTGATTTATCATAATTTGACAATGAACAACTTTTTCAAAGTGCCTTAACTGTCCTTGTGCACAGATTTGTACTGTAACAAACTAATTCTATACAGTTCTTTACACTAACATTGGCAACATTTCATTCTATAAATATAAGTTTTATACATGTAAACAACAGAGTTAAGGCACTTTTTAAAATTAGAATTTTGATTTTCATGTTCTTTGAAGTTTAAATTAGGCTAAAATGTATTTTGCGAAATGTTTTTTAAGAAGAAAGTTTATTGTTTTGGAAATGGTTGTGCCTTTAATTTTTGTTTAAACCGTTAGGTTTTTTGGTAGTTTATTTGTTTTTTGAGGGGGTTCCTGGATCTGAGCCCTGGATTCAGTTTGTTCCCCTGTCCCCAAGTACTGGAAAACAAAGCCCAGGGTAACAGAGCAAAGATAAGGGCATACACACAATGTTTGGGATCAGATCCATGATGTGGATTCTATTCTTCCTAAGTACACTTGAGAGGTGTGTACCTCAAACAGCTCGTAGAGGAGGTGGGGAAGCTCAGATTGGGGGAGGAGAGGACTCCTATGCTGTGATGCTGCTTTACATTAGCATGGGATCTGATACCATGTACTCCAATACAAAACACAAATTTACACCATTTATGGACCTAAATGGAGTAAGGTCAGTTTACACCAGCTGGGAATCCTTTCCCCATTGACTCCAGTGGAGTGATCCCTCCTGCCGCAAGACCTTCTCGTTAAAATATACCTAACGCTCCTGTTAGGTTCTAGCCAGACCTTCTCCGCCGCCCCACTCAAGTCGTCCGGAGGGAGGTGATACGATTCGCTCAAAATCCTCCCCATGGAGTGAATGACTTAAAGGTGCATACCTTTCCATATCACCGTGCATTTGCGAACCTGGAGAACTGAATTTTGTGTTTTTAATAACTCGGTTTTGGCTGCACCAAGCACTATCACGTTAGAGTAGCACTCGGTGGCAATCTCATACGCCAGGCCTCTGAAGTGTGGGGGCTCAAGTCGTCTGGGGGGAGGAGATACGGATCGCTCAAAATATTCCTCAAGGAGTGAATGACTAAAAGGGGTGTAACATTCTTAAATGTCATGTACCTTTGCAGACACTCTTTCTTTCTTAACGCAAATGGCGGTAGGCAGCTTCCTGACTGCGCATGCGCTAGCTGGCAGAACTGAATTTTTAATAATCAATAACTCAGTTTTGGCTGCACTAAACACTCCCAGACTCTAGCAGCACTTGAGCTAGATCTCAGACTACAAGGCTGTGAAATCTCGGGGCGTTACTCGTCAGGGGGGGAGAAGATATTGATGATTTAAAATAATCGAGACGCTATGCATTTTGACCATAAGTGATTCACTTTTAAACAGCTGTAACATTTGGTTTCCAGGATGGATCTTCTTTAAATTTTTTCACGTATGATGGTCCCCACAAATATAAGCCATGGATGATTTTTCAGAACTGTATCTCAAGCGGTTTCCTCAGTATTGGCGGTTAAGCAGTCCCCTGATTATAATGGAGAGTGGTTGTGCTTTTAACTTACTTGCAGCTAGTGCTGCAAGTAAATTTCAAATTTATTCATAGACCCCATGTATTTGGGGGACCTTGTGGAGGCCCCAAACACATAGGGGCCTGTGGAGTTGCACAGATTGCACTATTCAGTCTGCCAGGCAATATGTGAGGGGAAAGTATTATTATCCTGTTACAGGTGCGAAAGTGGGGCAGATAATTAAGTGATTTGCCCAAAATCACACAGGAAAGGAAGCCTGTGCCAGAACTAGGAGTCTCCACAGTCTCAGTACAGTGCCACAAAAGCATTCTCATGAATTAGCAAGTATAAATGGACTTTTATATTCCTCCCAACAGTCCCTACTTAGGAGGGACAGTGCCTTATTGGGTGCTGAATCCCACTGTCCCTTGTTCAAGAGAGAGAGACACAAAAAGACACATTCAAGCGGCCACTTAGGCACCTCTTTCCTGGTTGCCTCCCAGGACAAGCACTTGAGAGGACAAGGAGGAGATGATGGAATGACAAAAAACAAAGTAGAAGCAGGAGAGCTTCTGTCTCCCCTTTATGAACTTGGAGTGTTGGGGCATATCTGTGTGCATATAAATGCATAAGGGGTGGAGCTTATATGCCATGGAGTGGAGGTTGTTGGTTGAGGGGGTGGAGCTTGTCCCTCTCACTGCTAAAAATGTTAGGATGTATGGTTTTAAGGCATGTCAATGCCTCATCTTTCTGCCTATATCCCTTTTTATACAGATACTCTTAACACCGATAAAATGGGTGTTACATTTTTATTATACATGGTACAGGGCAACACTGCAGCCCTGCAACATGGGCCCTTTTCACACGAGATGCCTCCACCCAGTTTCGCTGGGTGGAGGCGTCTGTGTAAACACCACTTGCGGTGGGTGGGGTGCATTTTGCTGGGTGGAGATGGTGTGTAAACACAGTGGGCGGTTGGTGTAGGTGCATGCGTGCTCCTGAGCAACACCCATCTCCCCCCACCCCCCACCCATGGAACAACGGACTCCAGTGCCGATTACTCCGTGGGTGGGTGGTGGGTGGAGACGGGTGTTGTGCGAGAGGATGTACACACCTACACCCACCGCAAGTAGTGTTTACACAGACACCTACACCCATCTCCACCCAGCAAAACTGGATGGAGGCATCTCATGGGAAAAGGACCCATGTTGCAGGGCTGCAGTGTTGTCTTGTACCATGTATAATAAAATGTAAACCCCATTTTATCGGTGTTAGAGTGTCTGTGTAAAAAGGGCCTAGATTGTCTGTAGCTGAGTGCAATTTAAGGTCAAGTATGACATCACCTCAGGCGAAGAACTCCTAGCTCATGCTAGTTAAAAGCTGTCCAAAGCACGGTCCCAGTGAAGGTAATGTCATGTACAGAAAGACTGTGCTTTCCACCACCTGTCAGTTTCACAAGTAAATACTGCACTTTCCAGACTTAACATCAGACGGGGGGAGCAGAGTGGGAGAGTGAATAATAACTGCACTTCCATGGCGGCATTAGAAGCACAACGCCCAAGCAGTATCTCCTCTTAATAGGACTCATCATCAAATAAAAGCTATCATTTTTATCTAGGTCTCCTTCAGGACTAAAATAAAATATAGATTTCCCCACCTGCTGTGAATTACTGTGGTTACCCAGTGTAACTGAATCAAAAAGAAATGAAAGGGAGGTTAATTACCATATGTCATTGTCAAAGGCTCAAGTGAGGGAGTGCAGATAAGAGGAGTAGTGTGACAGCAGCACACAGACCCTGCCCAGGGTCCATCAGCAAATGTTTCACCTCTCATCACCACTCTAACCCTGTCCTTCTAGTCCGTGTGATCCCAGAGCTGAAGGCATAGCAGCTCATCATGCTAATCTGCCGTTGGATATAGTCGGCAACAGATCACCCGAGGGTAGACAGAATATGGTGAGTTTGTAGCCAGCGTAACTCCACTGAAGCCAGTGGAATGATGATGCCATTTGAGAATTCAGCCTGGAGATAATGAACTATCACGCCTCCCAATCCAGGACACATCCAGCTTTCTCCCTGAAGTCCCACAGCCCTCCTTTTGTAAGCATAGTCCCGCTTCTAGACAAGAGAGGCAGGCGGGAACGGGCTGCCAGAGCCACGCCCCTGCCTCCACTTCAGGTGGTAGGAAGGGGGAGGCAGAAAACGGAGTGGTCCTGGTGCTAGACAGGTGCAGGGGGACCTGGGGCAGATATGGGAGTAGGGGAGTGTGTGTATAGTAATCAGGAAGCAGTTGCTGCTCTCTTTGGATATCCTGCCCAAAGAAGGGGGCTGCCGGCTTATGTCATTCTTTGACTATTCTGAGTGGACACTTACTTATGAACTTCTAGTCTGACTTCCTGTTTAACATATGTCATGAAATTATACCCAGTGGTGCGGCATCTAGCTCAGCAATACCGTGTGGTTGAACTAGACAGAGCGTATCATGTGGAAAAGCACAGGGTCGTGATCTGAAGCCTCCGTGTGCTGGAGAATGTAACACTCAGCGCTAGAGGTGGACCCAGAAAGCTGGGCTTCAGCTTTTGCAGTTTGGTTTCACCTTTCCTTAGCTCTGTCCTGAATAATCTCTCGCCCTCTGCAGGGTGTTCTATCTCCCCATATAGTCACTGCATCATATGCTGCAAGCTCTTTTAAACATTCATTTGAGTTTATTTTACATCTTTCTAGTGACCACCATTAAGAGGGCCCTGATCATTCTCATGCAGGCCTAACTAAACACATTTTCAGCTAATCACTGTAGATTTTCGTGAATTAGCAAACTGAACAACCCTACAGCACACCTCAATCAGATATCTCAGAATGCTGAACCCATGACAATGAATGGATACTATCTCATTTTACAGATAGGGGAATTGAGGCACAGTGCCCAAGAGCACATGGGAAGTCTGTGGCAGAGCCCAAATCTCTTGACTCGTAATCTGAAAGCTAGTCAATGAGGTGACCGTGTTGGATTTAGACCTGGGAGACCAGGGTTCAAATCCCATTTTAGCCATGAATTTACTGGGTTACCTTGGGCAAGTTACTTTCTTTCAGCATTATTTACTCACCTGTGAAATGAGAATAACAGCTCAGATGCTGATTTATCTGATCACCCCTAGGTCACAGGGATGCTGTGAGGGCAAACTAGATAAAGATTTTATAGCACTTTGAACACTGAAAATGATAAATAATGATCATCTTCAGATCATCTAAACAATCAGGGGAATAATTCAGTTACCATAGTCGTTCTGAGAATTATTCCTATCTCCTTACTAATTTGTTATCATCAGCAGTCCCCTAGCTTGTTTTCACTATGTTTGCATGGAGAAAGAAGAAGGTATGAAGCTCCAAATACACCCAATTCATCAAATGAATCCACCCTGCGTCTGTGTGCGCATCTTGTGTATAATTTCAACCTGTATGTTTTTTAACTCTAGGATACCTTAAAAACCTCTCCGGATAATTCCCCCATAAGCCTTCCCATCGATCATATGGAATTTTCCAGCCTAAATCTGCTTTCCATTTACTTTTCACCTTCAAATTGCAGTTCCCCAAGGTCCTTTATAGAGAACTATAAATTGTAGATAGACATTTTTGATTCTTTTTATTCGTGCTTAATATCTTGCTCAGTTAGTGAATCCTGAGGAATTGCCGTGTGGCCCCCTTATAACGGGGGTGGTAATAAAGTGGTGGATTTGCAGAAACCCTATAAAAATGTGTGCAACGGTAAATTGTATTTAGGCTACTACTGGGGAGAGAGGCATGAATGTACAATTATGAGAAGGATGTCCCTGAAGAGAGATTTCAATCCGTTGCCATAGTCTAAATCCTCTATCTTGTGGAGCACAAGGTAATTCAGGCATAGAGCAGAGGATTTTTTTTTTTCTTTTCAAAAGAGATTATATTACCCATCTCCTCTGTTGATGGATTTTATTGCACAGGTTCACTGAGAGTTTTATTATTGCATTACTTAATCTGTTTTTGAGGTTCCTGAAACATTTTAAATATAATAATGAGTTCAGCTGTATGCCTTCTGCTTGGTTCCTTTCAATCTGTTACTGAGACAGAATCCATGACCCATTTAAACCAAACCACCATGTGGAAAATACTCAGCTTGGAACCTCAAGGCAGAGAGTAGTTAAAATTCCAGCTGGTTTGCATGGTTTTGAGTGTTATTTCCCTGGGGAAAAGCATGAACGTTAGAACAAATATAGTCCAAATAATATAATTCCAGTTCTTTATCATCTTCTAAAGCAGGACAAGGGCAAGTTATGACTAAGGTGGAGAAAGGGTTGCAGAGTACAGCACTTGATTAGCATTCGTGTTCTCCTGAAGTTCCACGTGCCAAAGGCCATTTTAAATTCTGCCACTCACATGATACTGTGTAAATCAGGGACATGACCCAGCCACGCCGTCTTTTCATTTAAAAAAAAAATGTGTTCCTGTGTGAAAACAGGTACATGCCAACCATTCATCAACATGCACTTATTTAGCTTTAAACAGGGATGGATCCATTTATAATCCTGAGGCGTTTTCACAATCACATTATACCAAGTTTTCAAGTGAGACTGCAGCAAGGTGCTGTGCTAAGTCCCTGCAGGAGCTTGGCCTTAGTGGCTAGCACACTATCCACACCTGACTCTGAGCCTCATTGGCACCAATTAAACAGGATGGAACAACAGCTTTTATAAAGTTAAGCTGTAGTCTCAACTGGGTTAGACCATACGGAGTGCTTCTGTGAGGGACGGCCAAAGAGCTGACTGGAAGCCCCAAGAGGGGCTCACCTCAGTGGGGGACAGCTGGGAGACCAGGGAGGATTGATCTCACAGGAGGGGCCTAGAAGGGGCCATGATTATATGTTTTATGAGCCCAAAGGAAAGATGTCCTGCCTAGAACTCTGCTTTATGAAGAAGCGAGAAGGGCGGTCTGTGAAGAGTTATTGCAGGTAAGCCCGTTCTTACAGGGTTCAGCCCAGCCCCACCCCTCTTAAGTGTTCAGCCTCTCTTGCAAAGACTGGACTATAGGCATGCACCTTGAATTTCCCCTTCTCAAATGCATTAATTTTCCTTGTTCTCTTAAGAGCAGGACTGGTAAACCCATCCAGTCTAATGTACACACATCTCAATGCATGTGAAGTGTTTATTCTGATTGTTAAACCAGTTTTAAAGCAGAATGAGACTATGGTTCACTATCGCAGTAGATCCCCATGCTGCTTGTGTGTCAAATGATATAACCATTTAGCAAGACAGCCACTGCCACAAACAATGCCACTTTCTCTGGTGCCAATTACCAAAAAAAAAAAAAAAAAAAGAAAAGAAAGAAAGAAAAGAATTACTATGAAATTTGGCTCATAGCTCAGACATAGCAAGAAATGCTTCTCTCCATGAACTTGCACAGCATTGAGCGTGATGGATACCAAATTAACTTTTATATTGAAAAGCAAACAAACAAAAACCCTGAACCTAAAGATGTTATCATTCTCCTAGGAAGCTTCAAGGTCTAACCCCACACTGAATATTCAAGGTTCTGTTACATCTTCATGGTAATAGAAATAAACAAAAATATACCCACTGCACAATAGTAAGATTTTTCTTTTACCATAGTACAAAGTGCATAGAAGAGAAAACACTGAACACTGCAGTATGTGTAATAGAAACTGTCATTTAGTTGTACCTAAATGTCAGTAGTGTAACAGTTTAAAATGAGAGGGGTGTGGGTGGCAAGGAGAAGAATGTACGCGGGAGAGGGCAAGTGTGGGAGAAGGGGAAGCAGGGACCAGTGGGGTGAGGGGAAGGTGCTGGAGGCAGCATGAAACAGTTGGGGTTAAGACAGTAGGGAAGGGGGACAGGAGGAGAGGGGGGATTGAAATGCTGACTGGAGCAGAGTGAAGGGTTACAGGAAGCAGAAATCCATCTCCCCATTTGGGTCAACACATGTGTCCTCAATCCCTCCCTTGTCTTACCTATGCTAATTCCTCCTTGCCTCACCCATGCTAAAGTCCTGTGGGAATTGTGCTGTGGAGCCCTAGCTCCCCATGTCAATCCCTGTCTGCCTGCACTCAGGATTATAGCTACTAGATCGTAGATTCCCCAAGGCTCCCCTGGGGTACCCCAATCCCATCCCCTTGGTCATCCTTGGATGTACCACACAGATGCAGTCAATTTAGTCTCAATACAAGATTTTATTGTCATCAAACTGGTTGGTCAGCAGTAGTTCCCTATTCTAACCTAGATTAATAAAGTTATTTCTCACCCAGAGTTTTGGTCTTGCATCTGCAGACAGCTTCTGGCCAGACAAGCTGCCATTGTTATTCAGGCTTCTTCCTCCTCCTCCTCCTCCTCTCTAGTCAGAGAGCTGTTCCGCTCCTGTTTTAGTACCTCTCCCTTTTATCAGGATTTTTCCCTAAGTCATGCAGTTAGGGCTTGGTTTGGCCCCTCCTTCTTCCAACTTTTCCGTTGGATCATGGCATCTGCCCTTGTTATTGTTACTTTGGCTTGGACCATGTTGACAGCTCATGGTGATCTTCTGCAGAACTTGCTGAGGTGCATTTTAGGGTGTTTTGCAAAGTTCATGTTTACAAGATAGATAGCCATGTATGCTGATCTTCTGCATTCCAGTTCCTTTTGCTCAAGGCACTTCCCTGTCCACATGCAACCGGCCTTGCTCTGGGTGATAACTTAATCACTTTAAAACTTATTAACCCTTACTATGCTTAAATCCCAACAATAGAGAAAGACAGAGGGCTGGGGGCCCATAATTGGGATCTGAGCCTGGGCCCTCCACAACCTGCTACATCCCGGGGGGGGGAGGGGGAGAAGACAGATCCACCTCCCCAAGCCCCATAAATCCCACCATGACCCTGACAACACCACTGCTTGGCCTTTGCCCAGCTGTATTTGTGTGTGTGTTTAAAGTTGTAAGCAAACTTTTTAAGAAATGAAATCGGTACATGCAACTTCCATTGCCACAAGCCATATTCGGATCTTTAACCTTCAGATTTCCTTTAGCCAACAGATAGCTATCCAGCCATAAGTCTGAGGCTGCTGCAGCATCCTAACCAACAACTAAGCTTTGGGGCAGAGGCGTAGCTATAACAGATGCAGTGTGTGCAGCCTCACTTGGGCCATGTTCCTGGGCCCACATGCATGTAGAATGCACATTCACACTGGAGTAGAGTGCCCCAGCAGGGGACACATTCCATCTTATGCACAAGGACCCATTCCCACCTAGCTACACCCCTGATTTGGGGTTACTGAGTCTTCACTGTAGTCTTGTGTGACCTTCCTGTTAGTTTATGTAGAAAACAAGGGGGCAGCTTCTAGTTCTTCACCTTAACAAGCAGGGTGTTGATTGGAGGGGGGGCGGGGGGAAGGTTAGTTGTATAGGAAACAGACTCGCAATCACCTAGGCCTATTGTTGAACATTCCCCAAAAGAACGGTCACTGTCTCTCTTGGAACAATGCCATAATTAAGGAATGGACTGTCCTATCTTTCCCACAATTGCCCTCCGGTTTTATTTCCATGGTGATACTTCACCCCCCTCAACAACAACACAAATCTGTCATGCATAACTTTCCGTAAACTGCATGATTGATTGATAGCAGTCTTATATCTGCATACCTGCCGACAGTCCCTATTTAGAAGGGACGGACTGTCCCTCCTTGGATTCTGAATCCCACAGTTCCTCTTTCAGGTGGTTCAAGTTCCTCTTTCAAGAGAGAGATCAGTATTCAAACCACAGGCACCTCTTTCCTGTTTGTTCTCTCAAGTGTTTTTCATAGGGGGCAATGTGGAGGTGATGGAACAACAAGGAAGTAAGTGGAAAGATGAGCAGGAGAGCGTCTATCCCTCTTTATGCACTTAGAAGTTGAGAGGGGTGCACGCACAAGCAAGCATGCGAGGAATCAGAGCTTATTCGCTGAAGGATAGGGCTTATTGAACGAGGGGGCAGGATCTGACCCTCTTTGGGTGCTCAGAATGTTGGGAGATAGCTATCTGCCTTTCTGGTTTTTGGTTTTTTTTTTACATGAGCCAAATGAAACTAGGTACTACTTGAGCGTACCCCCACTCCCAACCTCTGTGCAGCCCTCGGAACGTGGACTGATTTTCAAAGTGACCCCTGCAAAGGATAAGGTTTCTCTACAATATTGGGTGATTTCAGAAGTGACGCATTCCAATTCCCCACAGTGAATCCCACCCCGGTGTGAATGGATTCCCCATGGGCTGTGGTGACACGTGCGGCCCCAACAGAAGTGACAGGATCGTGACCACCGCCCGGGGACAATCAGAGAGAACATGGTCCAGGGAAACACAACAGACATGCAGTGGAGACGTGGACCGCGGTTCGAGCCCCAGAATGCACCGCGGCTGGGGTCAATTCCTTCCACCGCGGCTGCAGGTTTCCGTTCAGAAGTTACTTTTCATTCACCCCTGCCGTGGTGACCATTCACCACACTTCTGGACCTCCTCCCGCCCCTACCTCACAAAGCGTGGTTAGTTTCACCCCGGGCCGCGTTTGACTGTGGTGAACATCTGGATGCGAGCAAACAGACATGCACGGCGTTTTCACCACCCTCCGCGTTTGACGGAGGTTGACTGTGGTGGACGTTCACCACGTCACTTCTGAAATCACCCATTGTTCTCGCTAGATATGGCCTGAATGTTATAGGTTAAAAAAATAAAATAAAAAAAGAATCAGAGAAAACATAACAATCTTAAAAAAAACAACCAGCCACCAAACCTTTCAGGCCTTTTATTGCATCATAAAGGAGCAAGAAAATGTGGAAGCACTACTTCTCTGCTTCCCAGGTCACCTCTAATGTGAATAGGCTCGCTGATACTTAAAGATATTTTGCTGGCATGAAGAGGAAACATGTTAAGAAGAAAAGAAAAAGTCAAGGGAGAAGTAAACAAGTGAGCTAGTTTCACCAACTCTTTATCTTAGGCCAACGACAGGGTAAAAGCAAGTGCATTTAACCTCAACATGTTTCTCTTAAGTACGTAGAAGGCTATTTTCTGCAATTGTAACCACTGCAACGCTCTCTGCTAACCACACACTCTGCTCTCACATAGCAACACTGAACCACTTAAAGTTCAAACACAGCGTTCTTAACCAACCACTCGCGATTCTTACGGGTGCAACAAGCCCGAATGTATATCGCTCTCCCTAGTTGTCCTTTTCCATGCTCTGTGCTCAGATGTGTCACATGCAATCTCATGTGATTGGGAACACGTAGCTTCCTTTCATGTGGGATCCTAGAGAGAGGGGCCTTAGCTGCAAAATGGCATGGCTATATTCACAGCTGATCTCCAGCAAGTTCCGAGTGCTTCTGAGGTGAGACGGTCCCATTGGAGCTCTTTGTGGCCCAGTGATTCTATGCTGACCCACTTCCTACTCCACAAAGGGCTGTTCTCCCAGTCGGGAATCTGAAGTGCAGTGATGTTCTTGTTGCGTACGATTTCACCTAGACGATACCCTTTGGTGAGTGAGGAGTATGTATGAGCTGGTTGTGTATGTTATCTAAGCATTCTCTAATGTTAAGGGAATTTGATCTGGCCAGATCGGCTGAATATATAGCCCAGAATATAGAGCCACTCTGGTTTGGGAGACGCATGTGATTCTCAGTCAGTTCAACGGTGGCTCTCGACCAAGGCTAGTCCCTGCGATGCCTTACTTTATTGCAGCCAGCTCTCCTCAGAAGCTCAGCAGCCAGAATTGCAGAGCCCTGGCTCCCCCAACCAGTCACAAAGCAGGAGAGGTTTCCATGTGAGTGCGTGCATGTATCTTGTGGCTCTCAGCCAGATGAAGACTTCTGTATGCAACTCTTGGGGCTGAGAACTTTGTCCCCTTTGTGGGCTTGTCAGCACAAAGAGGCTAGCTATATCAGAGGTTGGCAGTCAGGTCCCATGGTCATCCAAAATCTCTCTCAATTATTTAAACTTTGGAGCTGTTTTTCCAGTTTGGACCCACTTTCAGCGTTTATATAATCAAGCAGCACAATCCTGTCTACAAACATCTCTTAAATCCATCTTCATGGCTTTCCTGTATTATTTCTCCAAAACATTACCAAACTTCACTTTCTGACACGCCTACGAAGAACACCCATTTTTGCAGTCATGATGGGAGATTTCGTACTTAATTTTCCCAAAACCCATCTCTCCTACTGCAAAAATGGGCATTTCAAGATTGCTCAACAGCCTTACCTCACAAAACACCACCCTCTTGGAGCAGAAAACCCAAGGTTACCTTAGTAACAGCTTTGCACATCAATGTCGGACAGGAACAGCAGAAAGCAAAGGTTGTTATTCCCAGCCAGTTACCAATGATAGCATTAGGCTGAAGAGCAACAGTCAGGAGCCAACCCTACACTAACAATGGTTGCATTTCTAGCGGTGTGAATTTATACCAGGCCTCTCCATCTCAGAGCCAGCTTTCTCCCAGATTCCTGTTCCATCAGCAGGGACCCGCGTTCACGGCACCAAAAAATCTTAAAATCTGCAACCAATGAAGCCAAATTCTGCAAATTCACCCCGAGCATTAACATTTGCATAATTAACTTGATTTGCATAATTATGTAAAATTTATATATGCAAATTTGCTTACCAGTATGCTTTTTCAAGATTGACATAGAATCACAACTTGGTTACTTAAACACCACTCAAATCCTCTGGAATTTCAGTACCCCAAAACTCCCACCTTATATTAAAACCCCAGACCTCCCTCACCCAAAAGGGCCCTAAGATCCCTCCACCCAAAATTAATCTCTCAGGGGCCTATTCACCCTCAGAGGTCGTGGTCACACCTCCCAGACAGAGGACAGCTGCAGCAGCTGTTTTAATTTGGAGTCAGGCAACAAGTTTATGCTTGAGCCAGGATGTAAAGATCCTGACAGCAGCTCCCATTGCAGTTTCACTGCAATTTCACCATGTCACTGCAAGAATTGGCTGATTCTGCAAAAATCACTGCGAATTGCAGTCAACACAAGTCCCTGTCCATCAGTCACCTTCATCAGGCCCAGAGCTGCAGTTCACAAGGGATCTCAATCCGCTAGAGGAGTGTGGATTTATTGAGGGAGCTAGCTGCACTCTGCTCACTGTGCATCCTCTCTGTTAATTTTTTAACCTTCTAACTCCTATAAACTTGGGTTTTTTCTCTTTTAAATATATTTTAAAAATTTAAAAATCCTTTGTCTCCCATCTTCTCTGTGATTCATTTTATTCTCCACTGCAAGTGAGATTATTGTGTTTTTCATTCCAGTATAAGATGTTTACTGCAAATGAAGTATATTATTTCAGAATACAAAATGTCAACCCTCTGTGCTCCTAACCTTGGCACAATGTTTTTTAAAAATGACCACAGATATAACATTTGTTTGTTTATTGAGAGATTGCAGCGTGCCTGGTGCTGAACAGTCATGATTAGAAACAGATCCCACCATGCATCAAGGGGTTTACAATTTAGGATGGACAAGGGAGGGAAGACAATAGGAATGTAAGCAGAGACAGGGATACGTTCATGAAGCTGAGAAGGTGTAGGTGCTTAGCTTAGCTATAAGGGGAGGCGGGAGATCCTAAAGGATAATGAGAAGCCTAAATGACCAATCTACAGGAGTGAGGAGCTAGAAAAGGCTTGATGAAAGTAGTAGTTTCTTAGGAAGGAGTTGAAGGTTGTGCAGGAGCAGAGTATCAAGGAGCACAAGAGTTGTGATTGAATTGTAAGTTACCCACACTTGTCACCATCACTCGCGTCTCTGAGCAGGCTTTATTTTATCTACAGACGAACTGGCCAGCACACAGCCACTAGCAGCTGCGGCGAGGCCAGGCCTGAGAGCAGCTGAGTCCAATCAGAGCTATATAAGCAGGAAGCCCAGTAACAGAGAGAATGGCAAATGAGGAACATGGAAGTTGGCTGCACAAGCTCCTGTTTGCTGGAGCCCTAGCTAATATCCTAGGAAAGGGAAAGAGTTATGTCTGGTATACAGGGGCCTGCTGTTTCCAGGTGCCCCGGAGACCTTGTAAAGGGACTATATATATTGTGTGTTTGCTCTAGAAATAGAAACCTAGATCTAGAAATAATGAACTCAAATTACAGGAAAGTAGATTGATTCTGTTTGGTTGAATATCAGGAAATACGTCCCTACAATACAAACTCTGTGGCAATGGAACAAGTCGTTGCCTAGAGAGGTTGGAGGCTGTCACTGGAGGTTTTCAGACAGAGGCTGGACAGCCATCTGTCAGGGATGATGTAGTCAGAGGCGTAGCTAGAATAGGTGCAGCTGCACTGGGGCCCCCGTACACATGTAGAATGCCCATGCTGATTGGGGTGGAGGGCTACTGGCAGGGAACACTCAAACAATTTATCAGCAGAAGCAAATGGTCTCTGGGCAGAGGGAGCCAGGGTTCTATTGGGCATTCCGTTTTCTGCACCAGGCTAGCTACACCACCTAGCTACACCCCTGCTTGTAGCTGTAGCCATCCTGCATCCAAATGGGGTTAGACTAGATGACCCTAGAGGTCCCTTGCAACTCTGACATTCTGTGTGTCTATACGCCAGTGCTCCTGCTCTGGAGGGGCCGCTGCAATAGAACCCTGGCTCCCTCTGCCCAGAGACTATTTGCTTCTGTTGATAAAACTTATGTGTGTTCCCAATGTGTTTTTGTAACCTTTTTACATGAGAAGGCCCCAAAGGAGAAGCAGGAATCCACAAGAGAAAATTCCTATTCTCTCCCTTCTTGCCGGGTGGGCAGCCTAGACAGACAGGTTATGTCCCTTCCCTGCTGTGCAGTAGACAGGATCCAAAGATTGATAGCTAGCCTCTGCCAATGGTAGGGGCCTGCTGTCGCACCAAGCTTCCCAGTCTGGTCTGACCTTGCAGTAATCAGAAGGCAGGTTCCAGGGCTCTCAGAGTCCAGATAGGCCTAAGGCTTTCTCTTTATCTGTTTTATTCTTTTTCTACCTTCTGGGTCCACTCCACCCTGGGGTTAGGGGCCACTGCCTTGTGGCACGGGGACTGTGAGGGGGGAAGGTCCTGGGTTCAGGGGAAAGATTCCCTGAGACACTCCCCTGAGCCTCCATGAAGTCTTCTGTGGGAGATGTCATGGGAGACGTCATGGGGGCTCAGGAGAGGACACAGGCTAGGAGAGCTCCTCCTGTGCAGTCGGGAAGGTTTTCTGAAGTAAGTGCTTTTCTCCACCCCGAGTCTGTTTTCTTAAGTGCCCTAGAGCTAGGAGCTAGTGATTGGGGTCCAAGCCTGGAGCGCCACAGCGGTCAGGAGAAGACCTGGTAGATCACCCAAGGTTAAACCTGGTTCAAGTGGGTCGTATGCACCGTAAGTCTGGCCACCCCTGCCGTAGAGATTCAGAAGTATATCTCCCTTTTGCCCCAAACCTGAGCAGCCCCGGGGAAAGGAGTGATATATGGGGTGTTTTCAGACGTGACGGGGCGGCTTCGCCCTGTCCTGAAAACAACCCAGAGATTCCCCGCCGGGATCACCCAGGCATGGCAAACAGACGTGCCGGGGATCCCGGCGGGGAATCAGGGAGGGGGTGGGACCGCGCGGTGCAACGTGCGGCCGCACGGCCCCGCCCCCTCCACGCTCCCTCGCCGCCCACCCTCCGGGGAGACAGGCGGGCGGTGAGGCCAATGCCGCCGCAGCATCTGACCGAGTTCACCACAGCCCGGAATCCTGCCGGGGATTCCAGGCCGTGATAGCTGATCAGAAGTTACTCTTTTTTTATGCTCGCCTAGAATCACTTTCACCACGCTTCAGCCGATTTTTGCGCCGGTCACCCAGGAAGCGTGGTTGAAATTGACCCCATGTGGGCATTTAGCGTGGCGAACATCTGACGGCCGCCGAACAGACGTGCAGGGCACAGTGACCACATGTAGATATTCACTGTGGTTCACTGTGATCTCGTCACGTCTGAAAACACCCAGGGTCACTGGATGTGAGGAGAACCTTGAAAATTTATCTGATTTAGAACTGATTATTTTAGATTGATTGACTTGGCTCTATTTGTTGCCTATGGGGCTCGAAGGAAGGGGGGAAAAGTATCCAAAAGTACTTTGGTGAGGTGGCTTAGAGCCTGTATTATAGAAGCCTGAAAAGTATCTGATCTCCCTCCCCCAGAGTGTATTACAGCTCATTCCCTCAGGAGGATGGCTATTAATTCACCACTGTTAGGTAGGGCATCTATAGAAGAAATCTGTAGAGCCGCTACCTAGTTGTCAGTGCACGTGCTCACCGGGCACTACAGAGTGGACTCTCTGGCATTGACTGAGGCAGCCTTTGACCACAGGGTGCTTCAGAGAGTGCTGCAGCAGGAGTGAGTTTGAGAACCGGGTCTGTACCGGGGTGGCACTGTGTTTATTTAGGACTCAGTAGGAATTCACCCTTCCTCGGGAAGGCACTGCTCTGGGACTTTCTGTCAGTCCAGGCTGTCTACCCTGCAATAAGAGAGAGAAATGGGTATTTCCTTACCTGTGAATTCTCGTTCTTCTCTTGAGCAGGGTGTGCAGCCTGCCCCGCCCATCGCGGATTCCCTGGGTAAGACAGAGGGGGTAGCCTGGTTTCTCTCCTCCTTTCCTTTTCCTTTCATGCTACTGGTTTTACTGTTTTCATCGTGGTTCTAACATTTCCTTAGCCGTAGTAGTTTCTGAGTTAGCTTTGACAATCTCATCCTGGGGATCTGGTGTGACAGCGTCAGTCTTCGGCTCCCGCCTACTGCACAGCAAGGGAGGGACAGTACCCGTCAGTCCAGGCTGTCCACCCTGCTCAAGAGAAGAGCGGGAATTCATTAAGGAAATTCCCATTTCCAAAAGATGTGCTTTTTTGAGCTGTTGAGTGGCTACATACTCAGAACATGAACTCTGAAAAATCAGCAGTAATTCAAAGGTCAATGGAAGGGTAAAGAGAATCTATCTTTAAGTTTTGAAACATACTTAACTCCCCACATCATTCATTTGGTACAAATGCGATCAAATTTCCCTAATATCTAATCCTGACATTTTAAAGTAAGTGCACGCTCCAAGAAAATATGCGTCTTGGATTACTACAGAAATGAGCTTTGCAATTGTAATTCAGTGCCTTATTAGTGGATGTTTGTCAGCATCCCAAAAAAAATTACACAACTTGGCACAGCTCAGCCCTATTGGCAAGCCACAGCCTGGAGCGGCAGAAAAGCAGGATGTCAGCACTGAGGTACGTTGGCAGACTTGCAACTGGGGTTTCTCACCACCTGTGTGTGTCCTAAGCTTGGCCACAGCCAAGCTCTTCCACACTCTCACTTTCGTGAGAACCAGAATTCAGACTACTACACAGCCACCACAAAAAGGAAACTCTCCAAATGCAGCAGAGTTTATCACTGCTGTATGTGAGACTCAGGAGGTGTCCCTGGACAGAGCAGCTGCAAACTGGATGAACTAGTTGGGTGTCAAAGTTCCTCCATTTTTCCTTTGTCAATCAATTTGTCTTCCATCCTGTATTGCAGTTTCTGATTTTCATTATTTTACCCACTTCCCAGCTGGGGTGAATGGCCCGCAGAGAACACAACTAATTTATCCAAGGTCACAGAATGGTCTAATAGCTCATCCGGGATTCTGACCCAGGGCCTTCCCACGTTTCTATCATGCTGCTCTCTTTTGCCTATTCCCGACTGGCTTGCATCATAGAAACTGGAAACATAAAGTTTAAACTGTACTGCAGAGCAGTGAAAAACTGATTCACATGGAGAGCTTGTGTTGCTTATTTTACTGTTAGACATTAGTCCAAACAAAGTTCCTGGCTCAGTAATTTGAGAATACACAGAGTGAACTATGCCACCTCTGATTCTATTCCTCCAGGTCTTCATTAGATTGCACTGTCTCTCGCTCTCTCCTGAACTACTCAAGCAGGAGGCATGAAGCTCCGGGAAGAGCATTCCGGGCACCAGTGATAATAGTATATTATTATTATTATTATTGCTTGATTGTACAGCACCAGGTGCATTACTTGTGCTATGTAAATAAGTTATAGACAAGTCCCTACCCCCAAGGGGCTTACAATCTACAACGTTCTGAGTCTAGAGAGGGAGAATGATGGTCCCAAAAAATAATGGGGACAAAGTATCATTGGATCAACTAATTATTGGCAATGCTTTCATCCAATAAAAGATATCATCTGAACTACTTTGTCTCTATTGCCTCAGAATTTTGTAATAGATGAAGACACAGACCCTTTTTACATGGGCGGCAAACACCCATGAGCACCCAGAAATCTGGGTGTTCATGGGTGTTCACCGCCTGTGTGAACCATGCTGCGGCTGGGTGGGGGAGTGTGCATGCGTGTCCCTGTGCACACCCATCACCCACCCACGGAGCCATCCAAAAAAACAGAGGAGTCTCCATGGGGGGAGGTCGGTGTGCACCTGTCAGAACCTCCTGCCCACCCAGCACACACTGATCCACCCACCCCACCATGCTGCAGCCTGTGCAAAAAGGCCAAAATGTAGTTCAGATGATATCTTGTATTGAACCAACCTTCAGGTTGTGATGTTTCCATTTCAAATGGCAAATTTCAGTACCTTGCACAGAAGTGTAAAGAAAGTATGGTTACCATGTTGGTCCCAAATATAGGCAATAGAGACAACATAGTACAGTGATATCTTTTATTGGACTTTTATTGTACTACGTTGTCTCTATTGCCTATATTTGGGACCAAAACGTCAACCATACTTTCGCTAGACTAAAGTTCTGAGGGTAATACTTAAACATCCTTTGAGTTGGTAAGGCCCAGACAGAAAATATGTAAGAAACAATCTCCTTTAGCAACACACAGGTAACGTAAGAAGGAAATAGCATCTTAGGGTAATTTTAGACATTATGCCACCACGGTCAATCACGGTGAATCCCTCCTGTAGTGATTGTGGTGGCGTAACGTCTGTTGGGCCAAAAAGAGATTCCCACCAGATGTTCACCCCTTGGCGGGAATCTCTTTGACCATGCTTCCAGCCCTCCGACCACCCAGAGCTCCGGAAGTGTGGTCAAAGAGATTCCCGCCGGGGGTGAACCGCCGGCGGGAATCACTTTTCGGCCCAACAGACGTGACGTTACCATGGTCAATCACGGGGGGATTCACCGTGATTGACCGTGGTAACATCACGTCTGTTACTGCCCCACGGCCTGGAATCGGCAGACGGTACCGCTGCCGATTCCGGGCCGTGGCCAGTTCCCCAGGGGGTGGGCAGCCGGGGGGGGGGAGCTCTGCAGCCGCATGTTGCGCTGCGCAGCCCCGCCCCCCCTCCGGAATCAGCCGGCACGTCTGTTGACAGGCTGGCTGGATTCCGGAGGAGGATTAAAGGTGATTCCGTGCCGGGGCCAAAGGGGAATTTTCTAGAGGAAAATACTAGCAGCAAACTCTTTTTCTAAACAGTTTAAGGATAGGAAGCAACTCTAAAGAGGGCTGAAATTAATTTACACCCAGCAAAGGGACTGTTTCTACTGTAGGCTAAGCCATTTTAGTTACCACACTTATTTACATGCTGTATAGATCTGGGTTTACTCAGTGAGCTTAGAGCCCTCAATGTGCAAGAGACAGACAGTAAGAATGAATTAACTTGGAGAGCTTACATACTGTTCTGTATTCTTGTGCATGCTAAGCAGCTCTGGGCATGGTGGTGGGGAACAAAGTATTCCATCTTCAAACCCCTTTGATCAAGGTTTTCTCCAAAATCAGGCAGATGAGGAAAAGCACATTTGCAAATATCTGATACCTTTTTTTAAAAAACACTACCACCACCAATCTATCCTGGTGCAAGCAAATGGCAAAAAAACAGCCCCTGCCCCATAGTACATACACTTTACATGGCTGAATCTCCCCTAGAGAGATGTTGCATGCATCTTCTTATCAATATTAGAACATCCCATTGGTTTGATTGATTGCCTTTCATGAAAACTGACATTGACAGCATTTAGCTCTTTGCAGAATTGGGGCCTTTAGAAGTTTATTTAAAAAGGAAGGGGGGGGGGAAAATCCTGAGGTGAGTAGCCATGACAAAATGCTGTTGGCCGGCAGAAATATGTTGACAGGGTCACATACAGCCCATAAAATGCCTGTTGCTTTTCGACCCAGCTGACAGGCATCTCTTAGACTTGAATATTGCTGTGTAACCTTCCCGAGGACCTCCGGAGCTGAAATATTTGACAAGAGAACCAAAGCCCAACACCAAGGTCTCTGCTGCTCATGAATTTTTCATGTCTTTGTTTGAAAAATGCTAGGCAGTAAAACCCTCTTGTTATCTCTGCTGTAAAGCACAGTAATTAACATTCACATTGGGAAAAAAACTGTCTTGTTTTTGTTGAAGCTTAATTGCTTTGTTGATTTTTATCTTGTGGAGATGTGTGTGTGTGTGCGCTAGCAAATTCCCCCTTCTCTCTTACTTACCATCTACTGGAGGATCCAATCCTGCTTTCCTTGAAGAGCACAAGACTTCTGCCACTGACTGTAGTGGCATCAGGATTCAGCTCAAAGTGCTCCATCTCCCTGTGAAATTGGGTCAATTAGCCCTGCTTGCAATTAGTTGGTATTGTTAATGCTTTCGTTTGCATTCAGGTGCTGATAAGCTATTTTGCCATAATACCTTGGAAAACATTTGCCCATCTGATTTCCATACTATTTTACCGGGGGGGGGCATTCTTTCTTGCGTTTTCCAACCGAGGTGGAATCATGAGGATGCACCGAGCTCTAGTTCCGATTGAAAAGTATATCCCAGCGGTAGAAAAACTGGGCCCGAGGAGCCGCATAAGGCTCTTGGGCAGTTCAAGCGTGACTTTTGACCTGGGTTGGTCCTGGGCCCTGCTCTGCCTTTTTGGTCCTGTATATTTTGTCCCCAAGTCTCCGTAACAGATTCACAGCTCCTTCTCAGACTCTCAGCAGCTAGGGCTATAGAGCACTGACTGCACCAGCCAATAGCAAAGCAGAAGAGGTTGGTTTGTTCACGTGTGTGTGTGTCCGTTACAGCTCTCAGCCCCTGGTACGACCATACGCAGTTCTTGGGGCTGGGAATTCTGCCCACTCCTGTTATTTTCAGTGTCTCTGGACAAGTCTACTGAGATCTTTCAAGTTTGCTTTTAGATGATGCCGTTGGTGCAAAGCTCACCCTAAGTTGTGGCTGGAGGTACCCAAGATCCATGTCTAGATCGCACACGTACATAAGCTCCAAAGTGTTCGTTGAGTTCGAAATGCCTCCTGGGCTTGTAAAGTTGATTTATTTTAAGGCTATTCCAACTGGAAACCAAATTTTCTTTGTCCTTAAAACAGGATTTTTCATCTGACGTGCACTTCGTTGTTCAGGAGTGTTGGACTATTTTTAAGCTTGCTTTCTTCAGGCAACGTAATCTGCAGCTCCCCACAGCATAATATATTTTTCATTTTGAATCTGTTCCGGTATGTCCTTGTTACGAGGTCTGTTCATTGTGATAGCTTGACCACTCATTAATATATATGACTAGCTTGAAGTAAAAGCACAAGAGAGGTAGCTTTATGCTTCTCAGTTACTCCACATTAGATAAAATGAAATATTCTCCTTGTTAAAACCAGAAGTGCCTTGCAGTCCAGGTTGTTGGCTCAGGGTCAGCATTGGAAGCTTTTCAATAGATTTTATGAAGATCAAAACTTCTGTTCCTGGAGCTTCCTGAATCTGTAGTTATATCGTTGTCCGTGATGCTCCATGGAAACATGCCCTTTTGGACATATTTGAATGGAGATGGGCCCTAATGGGGGCTGAATTTAATCTGGACTCTTATTTCCAAGCAGATAGCATACAAGCTTTTAAAATATTTTACTTCAGCAAGAGACGCTTGTCTTCTAACAGGAAGAGGCATAGAAGAAAGGCACAATGGAACTTACACTTTTTTTTTGGTAGACTCCTGTTCTTTCTCAGGTGGGATCTAACATTAGTTCCATATCATTTTTTTAGGCGATAATTCTAATCCTAATCCTCTTGATAATCCACTGGCAAGAGCCAGTGTGGTGTAGTGGATAAGGTGCTGGACTTGTACCTGGGAAGCCAGGGTGTGAATGCTGCCCTAGCCATGAACACACTGGCTGGCCTTGGGCATGTCCTAACCTCTTAGCCTCAGTTCTCCATCTGTAAAATAGGAATGTGTGTGTGTCTGTCTCCCCCTGTATTCCCCTCACACTTGTCCATTTTAGATTGTAAGCCCACTGGGCAGGGACCTGTCTCCATTAGTAACAATTGTAAAGTGCCAAGTACACTGCTGGTGCTATATAAATGCTTAATAATTAATAACTTTAGCTCTGTAGTTTCCTTGTTATAGCTATTGCATTGTCAGCATCATGTATTTTTGTGGTTTAGAACCTATGAGGATAGTGGCTGAGTCTATTAACTTTGTTGATTCCTTGACATCTGTGGAGATTGTGGACACACCATGCTATGTCTCTTTGTGGTGCATAAATCAAACAACAAATTCTCACCTGCTGCAAAGGGAATGCAAAGTGTTCAGAGGAGAATATGGGTTTTAATGGCCATGGTTCTGGCAACGTTTTCTACAGCTCTAATAATTAGTTGATTTTTCAACGAATATCGGAGCAGACATTTTTAATAGCACGTCTTGAACCAAGCCCTTAATGTAGTTAAAAAGGAAATGAATATGCTGATTACCTTCATCATGTCAGTCTCTCCAGAAATCCATTGTAGAGGGGAACAATTAGAACTCTGAAGAATTGCAATTCAATTGCTGTAACAATTTAAAAAAAAAAAAAAAATCTTTATTCAAGCTGATAAGTATTACTGAAAATGTTAAGGTGAACTATAGTTTTTTAAAACTTTTCAGTACAGTTTCACTTGCATAATGTTTTACCCCGAAGAAATGTGCCAATGACTGTGTCTCAGCATTAGTATGTAGTCATGAACCATAGTGGTGGTGTGATATTATATAGACAGTGTGGAGTTAGACTTCCATCCAGCACGAAGGCTGCTGCTAATTATTTTACAGTTGCTTAACCTAAATATGACAACTTCTAAGAGTATGGTATACAGGAGTTTTAAAGCAATCAAGAATATCAAGTTTAAGTAAGCCATTAAAAAAATTCCTCTTTCGAATTTGAGTCCAGAAGGAGAAAAAAAATGAGCTGAATGTATTTTGAATAAATGAAGGATGATTCTCTGGAACTAAAGCTTCTGAGTGTAACTTTTTAGCCTCCTGTAGATGCTGAAAAAGCACCAGGCCTCTAAAAATTATAATTAATGTATGACAACTCCCCCAGCTTAATTTTCTTGAATTGTTGATTAGATGTAGTTCATATTTATAACTAGCATGATCTTAGCCATCTTAGCTTTCATGATTTTATGAGATGAGCCCCTTGAGAGACAGGGCTTTATTTTCTTAGGGTAATGGGTACCCACTAAGTGAGTCAGACTGAAAGTGTGCATTTGTTACACTGACTGAACTTTCCCTCTGTGGTGGCACTAGGACTGTCAAATCAGTAGGCGGCTTGCTTTGATTGACAGTGCCATTCTGAAGGTCGTTTTGCTCAATGTATTAAAAGCAAGACAGATGCAGCGTTCCTCCCCCCCCCTCCCCGTTCTTACTCTGATTAATTGCCTCATTCAATTTCAACTCTATTGCAGTTAAACATTAATTCAGTAGGACTTAATAATGTATTCATTTATGATCTTGCTTGTGCATTAATGACAATGATTTGCTGTTTTTTTAATTATACAGATCCATGCAATGCGTATTTTACATCCACTTACTGAAAAATGCTATACACTCTTGTTCTTTTAAGCCAGATAAATTAAATACTCAAAGAAGTGCTAAAGTACTTTGCAAAATATTTCATTCTAAATAATTGCCGCAAAATACGTATTTCTGCAGTTGTTGGTTTAAAAAAATATAACAAAGCAAATAATTGAGCAACATTTGTTAAATACCTACGGATTACTTTAATTCACAGTCCCTCCGTCACCTTCATCCTCTTTGCTAGAAGCCCGTACAGAAAAATCTATGGCCCACTTCTCAGGAAAGTGTCTTTGTTTCATTTTAACACTAATTAGGATGTTTGCTTTGTTTGGACTTCCTTCTATTTAAGTTCTTTTCAGCAAATTTCAGGATGAGTGGATAGATGTGACTTCAACTTCATCACAGCACGGATTCTAATCAACAGACATCTAGCGTGTATGCCATCTTCTAGTTGCCATGAATAATAGTTTTGAAGATGGCTCTTGAAGGAGTTTGTTAGCTTTAAATATAAATATGTTCCATCTATAATGAATTTAAGTCTTCATTTTATTTATTTACCACAGATTTGCAGTGTTAATGTGGATCTCTATGTCGACACTCGTAGCTTTCCTCTCTTCTACCACACAGACAAGTTGCCATAAGCTATAGAGATTGGCAGAGCTAGAAAACTCCTATGAGGCCTACACACAATCTTGCTCCACTTAAGTTGGTGGATAGTCCTGTGTGAATACTTTTATTTCAAATTTATTTATGTCTTTTCTAAGCTGTTCTAAACTGAAATCAGACCAGCATAAACCAAAGTAAAGAGTGCCCCACAGATTGCACCCTGATGGTGCAACTCTGCACTAGAGTGGAAACGGACAGTCAATTTATTACCAGTGATTACGATTTGCTATTCTGGATATTTTGACGATTATCTGGCCGTTAAATGCTTACTGTGATGGCTAACAGACAAACCAAATGACCGGATAATGCCACAGTGGTTAACCGGTTCACTATGTTACCATATTACCACCTAACTGCATAACCAAATGTTGCCATTACTAGTCTGAGCATTGCTGCTACTAGTCCCGAGGGGCAGGGGGATGGTACTAAACAGGAAAGAAACTATGGGCAAAGGGTAAACAACAATATGGTAAACAGTGCATTGCAGTATTATGGGGCCACATGGTAAATTGGTGAAACGGTTAGCCACTGAACACTAAAAGGATACACCTCAGTAACTGGTTCTTGTCAGATCAGACTGGATACTGCGGATCTGGCCTGATAGTGGCGGATGATCATTCTAGCTTTAAGATCGCTATAGGAATTTCTGTACCGCACGGCGCTTATAGAGCAGAGCTTCCCAGACTATTGTTTGTGACTCTAAGTGAGGACACGTCATCTGTGGGTGGGGTCATAATCCCAGTGAATATCTGATATGCTTTGCATGTCTTTGTTGCTCTCTGGGGTTATGCAGGGAAAGAAATTGGGACCCTCTGTTCCAAGGGCACCAGCAGAAGTACCTCCAGAGGAGTCGGGGGGCGGGGGGGTCAGACACCTGTTTTGCCCGCCCCTTTCTGACATGACTATGCCCCTTTCCAAGCATCGTGACATCATGTCACTCAGGAAAGGAGTGTGGTCACACCAGAAAGGGGCAGGATGAAGATGAAGTGGCTCTGCCCCTTTCTGCCATGCCCATGTTCTTTCAGATCATTTATTTATTTATTTATTTAAATTTAAATTTTTAACCCACCCTTCCCTAAAAGGCTTAGTGTAGCTTACAGATACACACAGAAAACATACGTAAAAGTATAGGTCCCTAAAAACAAGACAAAAAAACAACCCCCAAAACTTCAGCTCTCCCACAACCCCAATACTACCTCTTCCACATCCAATCCCCCCCACCCCCTATCCCTGCCCACCAAACACCTTTACAAACAGAAAGGTCTTACACTGCCTCCAGAAGACACTCGGGCTCAAACGAACCTCCGGGGGAAGGGAGTGCCATAACAATGGGGCACTGACCCGAGAATGTCTCCCCTGTGAGCCCTCGTTGTGCAGACAAGACTAACAGATGGTTCCCACAGGGAAGCGCTCCTGGCCACTCACAGGGGCCGCAATGGAGCATGGAAGGACAGGTGGTCATGACGTCACAGCACTTAGATGGGGTGGCCAGGAGTGTGAAACGGCACCCCCTTGAGTCCCCTTCCCAGTGCCCATTCCTCTGCTATAGAGCACTTCTTCATTTATTGAATGTTTTATTATTTTGTGCCAATTCTCCTTTACTGTTGTTCTGAACTGGTGGTTTACCTAATAAGTATGTGACTGCACACAGGGATAGTTTATCATTCTAGGTGGGTCCTACTCTCAGATTCCAGTTTATGCAATTTACTAAACACTGATATGTAACATGTAGCCTAATTTGGATGTAACCGCTTCTTTGCCTCTGCATTAAACCCGGTCTGCACGTTTGAGGCTGTCCCATTTTAGCACTAACACTGCACAACATTCCTGCTAGCATAATTACTTAGAGTAGCTTGAAAGGTCTGATCACCTACAGCTAAAATGACACTTTAATGGGGATTACAGTTTTCCAGCTCAATTGTTGAGCAGTTTTAATTAAACGGGAAAAGGCCAGATTGGTAGCAGAGTCAACATCTCTCTGTTGGGTGGCATTCTATTTCTATCTGGAGCTGTCTGTTGGGCCAATGTGACTGATGTGTAGGGACTGCATTTTATGTATTTTTTTGCCATAGATGTTTTACTTAATCAGTTTTCTTTTGTACCCTCCCTTGTTTTTCTTTCCAATTTTCCCCCATTATGTCTTATCTCGTGAGTTTTGTTTATACCCTTTACTGCAGTGGTTCTCAAACGTTTGCCTGTGTGGCTGCATTTTGAGACTTAAATATAATTCTGTGACCCCAGACAGCAACAGAGACATTCAGTGTATATTAAATGTAAGTCTGGTTGCAACAGATGGTGTGACGCCATTTGGGGTCCTGAACCACAGTTTGGGAACCTCGGCTTTACTATGTACCAAAGCCTTTCATTATCGTGCTTCAGGAACCTTTTCCTGCTCTGCATATTACATGACTCCATTCTCGTTCTGTTCTTTGGTTAGAATCAGATTCTGATCTTAAGCTGAGAACTAAGGTGGATTACTCTGTCTTTCCGCACACAATCAGCACCACAATTTACCATCCTTTCCGCTGCACATTGTAAAGCAAAGTAACAGTTTTTCTCCTGTCACGTTGGCCTTGATTTAAGAAAGCACCCATATTAAGTAATCCTTAGGTGTGTAACAAGTGTACATACAAAGGCCCTTACCTAATACACAAGACACTCCCACGCATGGACAGTCCTCATCCATGTGGGGGAGCATCTTGTGTAAATGCAGGGGTGCACACTCCCACGACCCACGCATCCCCACCCACCCCCCACGCATGGAGCACCCAGCAGCAATGCAGGTTGATCCATGCGTGGGGATGGGTGTGCGTCCGTGTACGTGTGCACCCACATGGCGGCGCTTCACCTGCAGACCTGGCCCACCCATTTAAAAAGGGCAAATGTGTATATCCCTGTAACTAAGTGAAGCATATACACCTGCAACTTCTCAACCTCATGAATGTACTCTTCTCTCTCCCGATGTTCGCCTCTCCCATGTCTCTTTGATTGTAAACCCCTTCGTGTCACAGGGATATGGGGTGGGGTAAGGGGCATGAGCCAAGAGTCTCCTCTCAGATGATGCCACAGGGTAGGCAATTCCCTCAGGGTCGTGTTTGAGCTTTCTCTCAGACACTGAAGGCATCGCGGCTCATCACAGGGAAAGAGAGGAGACGTATGCTCACAGGGACAGGGGAACAACAATAAAGACCAGTCCTCACTGATTCACACGGTCCCAGGGCGAAGTGAACAGGCAGGTGCAGATGGAGAGGGCCCAGGAATTCCACTGTGTGAGAGGGAAGGGGGACGGGTGGAGTAGGAAAGGGCACGGGGAGGGGCTAGCACGCAGGTAGGGGGGAAGGAAGGCAACAAGGAGAAAGGGCAGCGATACTGTGGAGAGAATGCAGGCACTCACAAGTTTAACACGAACCAATAACAAGGACACACAGATGGGAGCAGGAGAATCGCACACAGGCCAAGGGGGTACAAGACAAGGAACACAGGTACTAGGTACATGGTCACAACAGAGCGAGCTCAGTCTAAGGGGCCAACCTCTCTTACGATTACTGCCGGGGAGCTGCTGCCCCGCCGGTCCTTTTGACCTCTCTGAGCCAGGTGGGGGCAACCTGGTCTGATTCCTTGCTCCACCCCCTATGTCGCCCTGCCAGCCGTGTGCTGCGTCTGGGTGGGGCTGCGTCTGCGGTCCCACGGCGGCTGGCTGCACAGGCTGTGCTGGACCCGCTGCTACGTCCTGGCTCCTGACAGGTTGCCTAGCAACCCATGACGCGCGCCGCCGTGAAGGTAAGCGGCGGCACGGTGTGACACTTTGGGGTAGGAGTTTGTCTATAACTATTGATTGTACAGTGCCAGGTACACAGCTGGCGCTATAAAAATAAATGGATAATAACAGACTCGGTGGTATGTTACAGGTTAACACCTAAGTGCTGGCTTACATGTTTGCATGCTTTCCTGAATTGGTGCCTTATGGCGCTTTTCAAGTAGCCAGGCAACTAGGGGCAGCACATCAAGGAACAAGCCAAACGGGTAACTAGGGGTCTCCAATGTGTATGCTGAGCAGCTACTCTTGTGGCCCTGCCCAAACTTTCAACCCTGGGTAAGTGACTAGAAGGCTGAGTAGGACCCCAACTTACTGGGTCCCTTCCCTCTCAGTTTTCAACAGGTCTTTAGTTACTGGAGGATGGAAAGTTGAGCACAGGCTATTGGATGCATTCACACAATATGTTGGTTCCATGTTAGTGAATCAAATAGCCTCTACCACTTGTTTAAACCAGGGGTCACAAATGCAGGTTGTGTATGTGCCCGACCAGTGTTAGTACTTTCACACAAATAGAAGCAAGCAGGTTTGGGCTGATAGCTACTTGCAAAAATGTGTGGAAAGGAGGCTGGGTGTTCTCCACATCCAGTGTCTGCACTTTTGCCTTCATCTCTGAAGGCCCGATTGAACTGCCTTTGCAATTAATGGGAGTCTTTCTATTGACCCTGTTGAGAGTTGGATCTGCCTTTTGAGCTTTTGCAAACATTCCCAGCCTGGACTTCTCTGTCTTTCCTAACCGCTTCCAGTAAAAAGCCATGACTCCAGTTTCTATTTCTCTTTTTAAAAAATATTTATCCACTTTAAAATTAAAAGTGTTTCATAATGTCTCCTGGGTTCTTCAATCTTTGGACAGTTTGTTTAAATCTCTGCACATTTTATTTACTGATCTGGATTGCATTGGGGTATAAACCAGACTAATCTAGAAATTCTAATTAGCACTTTGCATCTTCAAAGCATTGTATAAACATGAGCTAATCTTATATTAATCACCCTGAATTTTATATTGACTTATGCATTCCCACTCATGTGCCCATGTACATCACAACCTTTCACATTGCTGACCACATCTTTTTAACAGAGGAATCCAAGTTCTCTGGCATTTCTGCTCTTCTTTTAGAAAAAAGATGATTCATAATAATAAAAAATCCTCAACAATCTCTCCCCTCCCCCCCCCTTCTCATCTTCCCCTTCGATACTATTATTTTTTTTATATTTGGTTAAGAAACGTTCCTGCGGAAGCTTATCCAGACCTGCTCTTTGTACAGATTTCTGCTATTATGGGGATTCTGGAGTTGCTAAGTGCCATTGGATATTGGTTTCATTTATGCCTGTAGAAAAGAAAAAGAGAGCAAGCATGCTACGCTGCCTCAGAATCGATGGCTTTTCTTGTCTGTTGGGCCTGTTTAATTCATTTGGAATCCATCTCCCCTCACTATTCTTTTCCAAACAAAATAATAAGAAATTGGTAAGTTGTCAATCATCGGCTGGGTAATAAAAGTATAGTGCCTTGTGTGTTAAGATTATCTGTTATAAATGTAATCCTGTTGTAAGCGCACTGTATCGTGATTCACATCTCCGGAATGTCAGGCTTGATCTGACCTCAGGGTCTAATACCACAGTAGGATTTTTTATATATATTGAGGAGGGAAGACAGAGGAGTTGAAACTGAGCAACAATAGAAGGAATTAAGAGCTTCTTAATAATGTTATGATCCTGCAGAGCAGCTGAAAATTTAGACCCTAATCCCGCAACCTGTGGACGGATCCACCTACATTGCAGAATCAGTCTACAGCTTCTGACAGATATCGCTCCCCTGTAATGTCTCGTCTCTGTAAGGTCTAGTAAAGTACCGTGGAGCTGGTGAGTAGAGGAGAGTCAGAACATTTCTTTACTGCACGATTGCCAAGCACCCAGCTGCCTTTGGTGAGGAGTCTGGGAAGGCCTAGTTCGCACTGCGCATCCTCAAAATGAAGGATAATGAACCTCTGGCCAGGGGCTCTTGTTAATTGCATTTTCCCCATTGCCACCAATGGAGAAAATGCAGCAAACACAGGTTCCTGCTGCTGGCTCATGGACCAAATCTGGCTTGTGGCTGGGTTTTTTTTGTTTTGTATTTGTTGGTTTTAATTTGGCCCCTTTCCAATTCCTGGATCTGGCCCAGAAATCGAGTCTACTTTCAAGAGTGAGCTCAAGGGATTGGGGGAAGGGAACATACGGCACGCACTCAAGGATAGGTGAGAGGTCCATGGCATCGATCCATAACCTGGACCCTCCCCTTCCTTACCCCATCCTGAGCACCCCTGTGGCCTGTAGAGCTTGTACTAATTTTAATACACAGTCTTTGAGATTTAGGCCGCATTCACATTGGCGGTGGCAGCAGAGAGAGCATTGAGGGAAGACGCCGGATGACAGGTAAAGAGCCAGTGCGAACAGGGATCTGCCATGGCTTCTCTTGCACATGTCAGGACTCAAACTCCTGTCCTGACATGCGCGACAGAAGCCGCTGCAGATCCCCATTCGCACTGGCTCTTCCCCTGTCATCCGGCTCATCCCTGCTGCTGCGTCTTCCCTCGCCGCTCTCTCTGCTGCCACCACCACAGATGTGAATGTGGCCTTATACACATCTCATCCGATTGAGAGAAACCAGCTCTGGTTGCATTAGAAGAACTGTACCACAAATGGGGCAATTGTGGAGTGATCTAGTCCTGTCAGTTACTAGAACTTCTGTCATGTAGAGATTGCATCCTCTACCCATCTTGTCTAATCACTGTTGATAGACCAAGGATGCTTCCTGAAGTAATCTAGTCCTCTTTGGACCCAGTTATACTATTGGCCTTCACACATCCCCAGAACATATGTACACAGTAAAAAGTTACAAATAAACTTCTATTTTAAAGATAAACAAGGAAAACGGGTTCCTCCTTGGCTTTATCCATGTTCCTGTGTTCAGTGAGATCCTTCACAATCAAATCAGTACGGGATGGGGGAAAGGCACCAGTGTAGTAGCATGTAATATCCTCATTTCTCGGGGGATGATTCAAATTCCTGGCCTTGGGACTTGGCAGCTGATTTTCTGTTGTTTGATTCAAAACTATAGGTATGGAGGCTTAATAAAAGCTTTTCAGTTAACCATGCAATTTCAGATGCCGTGGGGAAAAGTTCTTTTGCAAAAGCAAATTGGGGAAAGAACAATGTCTCGCATTTCTGTAGGGTCTTTTCAGTGAGGTTTAGAGCAGTTCTTGGAACAGGTTTGTGAGATACTATATTTTTTTAAGTATACATGTGGGTCATTGTTATACTCATTTAACATATGGGGAAATTGAGGCAGGGAGGGGTAGAGACACGTGCCCAAGGTCATACAAGAAGTTACTAACAGAAACAGGAATAGAACCCACATTTTCAGACTTTCTTTTGCAACTTCAGTACATTTCAACTATCATTAGAAAAAGAACATTATAAAAAAATCTTCATTACAATAAAGGATGGTAACATGAATATATAAATAAGATTTATAATTTTTCCATGCAGTATAGGACATTAAATGGGCTTATAATAGTGGTTAAAGGAGTGAACAAAGTGGAAGAAGAAATGTATTAAACCAAGACTAGTTAAATGCAATATAGATCAGTCTTACCTTGTTTAACTTTGCTAAGCGTGATTATGGCAACAACAGAACATTTTACCTGTGCAGTGACATGAGCATCAAAGCAAGCAGTTAAGGAAACGAATGGGAACCCTTGATAGATTTCTCCATCAAGATCAAAGCTCTTTGTAGGCCTTTCATTCATTCGGACACCAACTCTAAAATGATTTGTATTTTTCGACAGGCTATTGCTGAATGCTGGGACCAAAGCCAGCAGTTTGAATGCTTCAAAGAAGGGCCATTCCACACAGTCAAACACCTTTTTAGCCAGTAGTAACAGTAAATCAGAATGTTTAATTGGATCAGGCTGAGTGGAAGTTGGATGCTGTCGCAAAACCACATCTTTGATGAGCATAGTTTGTTCTTTTCATACCCAAATCTTACGTTTTCTTAGTCTGGCTGGTATTTTTTATTGTTGTTTTTTTAAAATAAAAATGCTTACCTTTCAATTGTTTATTTAAAAGGTTTTACGAAGTAAAATATGTAGAAAATATTATTTATTTTAAACATTGGTAGGAGAGAGAATACCTTGGCCATATGTAGCACAGAATAGTAATGCCTTGCCGTAGAGGTCAAGAGTCCTCCTCTAAGGGGACATGGGAGTATTTCAGTAATTTAGAAGTGGGGGACAGGAATGGGGAATGCAGAACTGAAGGATAGTCTGAAACCAAGGAACAAGGCAAAGTCTGGATGCACACTTTGGACAAGAAGCTGGAACAGGGCTTAAGCAGGAGCAAGATTAAGGACAAGATCAAGAGGGGGTGAGTCCAGGAACTGGAAGTGAGTGTGTTGCTCCCTTCAGCCTCCTGGTGCTATGCAAGTCTTAGGTGCTTGCTGGAAGCTAGCCAGGAAGCTTGGAGGTGTGGCAGGGCTGAGGATGAACAAGAGATGGGGGTATGACTAGGACAGAGCAGGGAGGCCTCTTGGAGAGTGTGGCTGAATCTGAGGCAGGCTGAGACAGTGGGGTGGGAGGCTGGCCACCACTCCAGAACCCCCAGGGGGGATGGGTTTGAGGCTGGATCTTGACATCTCCCTCTACTTGATTCTTATCAAGTTCTCTGGAATTAACTTAAAAAAAGAAAAGAGAGAGAGAAATCAAGTAAGTTTATTTCACAACGTTAAGCATGTTGTCCGCTGCAGCCAGTATTTCCATAATAGTGAGTTATCTATCGCTGCAGGCTTTAAGTTGGGTAACTTCAGCAAACATGTTCTAAGCAGTTTCATGCTTCTGATATTTTACACAGCCCATGCTTGTTAGCGGAATTCCACAAAGATCCTGTGATGGTCCCCCTTTGCCAGCATTAACTTTATTCCACTGGGATTTTGAGTCTGCCATTAATATTTTGGATGGGCTTTCATTTTTAATTGACAAGTTGAAATACTATCTGCCTTTCTTTCCTCCTTCATAATGCAGGCTTCTCTTTAATAACATCAAACACTCTGATTCCTTCGTTAAAGGCGAATTAAGTTCTCCTGTATCTCAAATTAGCTCTCTGAGGGTGGCATCGGCTCAGTTTCTTTTATGTTTAAGTCCTAGTTCTTTAATCTGTTTCTAATTCATTCTGTTCAGCAATTTTGCATTTCTGTTTTAGAGGAAGCAATGCTGATTAATTCCTTCTCATGACATCTATAGCTGTATCCTAGATTAAACCTACCCTAATACAGAGCCTATCATTAAGTGTTAAATATTCTTGCAAGGCTACTTTAATTTTACTTAACAACAGTGGATCATATAATATAGAGTTGTTAATTCTCCATCGTATGACAAGGCCACATTTCTGGTGATGCTTTTAATCACAAGATTATTGGGGTATGATTTAAGAGGGATAGGTTGCCTATATTTTGCCTTTAGGTAAATTAGTAAAGGTCAGGTTGCCAAGGAAACAAAACTGGGATAACATTATTAATTCCTGACTCTTTGGAGTTGCCTGTCCTGGCAATAACAAATATGCAACATTTTTGTTTTCTGTTATTTTGTGTAATAGAAAACATCATGCTATATCACAGTACATGTGTTTGTAACTCTGTTCGTGGCCACTTTTTCATTCATATTTATCCTTTCACATTTTTACACACACAAGTAATCATTATCTCCATTTTACAGTTGGTAAAAATGAAGTATACGGCGGTTGGGTTCTGCATGTTCAGTTGTATCTTTTTGAGAACGGGGGTTTCTCAATATTTGATTGCTTAGCTTAAAGCATCTTAAAGGGTCTTGATCTGCAGAAAGTGCTGACTCCCCACTCTTGAAAAGAGGTCCCTTTTTTAAAAGTCTTCCAGGTTAGACAACCGAAACCACCTATATAAGCTTAAACCAAGGGTGGGGAACCTGAAGCCCAGGGGCCAAATATGGTTCTTTGGCCCCTTTTCAGTTCCTGAATCTGAGCTCAGGTTGTGAGAGCAGAGATGAAGGCATGCACACAAGGATAGGGGGCAGATCCATACCAAAGATCCATGATCCTGATCTTCCTCTTTCCAAGTGCACCCCTTAAGCACTTCTGCCCACAACTTCTATGTAGCCCTCAGAGCTTGTACAATTTCTATGCAGCCTTCAGAGCTTGTACTGTTCCCCACCTAGGGTGGCCATACCTCCTCTTTAAAAGAGGACGCTTATGAAAAATGCATGGTGCAGGGCTGCACTGGAACCAATGCAGCCCTGCAACATGTATTTTTATGTGTCCTCTTTTAAAGGGGAGGAATGGCCACCCTATCCTCACCTCTGACCTAAACAATATGCTGTTTGACCCATGCTAGGCCAGAACACACGTCTCCCTAGTGAAGTGTCAACTCCCTTTTTAATATTATCTTGTTTGTTTGTTAGGTGATTTATTGCCGTGCGTGAGGAAGGGGATAGGCAAAGTGCCGGAAAATGTAGTTAAATTAATTGACCTCTATCATGAATCTTCCTAAAACGTCTGCACCCCACTCCATACCTTCTTGCAGGGGTAGGAGTGGAGGGGAGTGTCAGTGCCTTGTGCTTCAATTGTAAAATGTGTGAGAGGAATCATTTTATTCCTTGAAATGTCAGTGTCCGATATTGTGGAAGAATCTGCCCTTAAATTTCCATTCTGAACCATGCCGTGTCTTAGGGCACTGCATAATGGATGCGACCCTGCCAATCAAGACACTCTGTTTTATATCACTTATTACTAAATTGAAAATGGTGTTTTACTACAGCAATAAAGGACTAGTACAGCATGAGGTACATTTTTATACAACTCTATGAACTTTGTCATTGAAAACATTATAGCCTTGAATTTGAGAGCACAGTGGAAGGCAATATAATTTGATTACCTATATTAATCAAGTAGAGTACAACATATAAAACCAGTAATGCATAAGTCTGACTGGAGCCAGATAACCCTCTTGTGCATCTTGGAAAGATTTATTTTCAGTAATATAATTCATTTGACATGAAAGTATCATAATTGCAGTTGCTAGGAAGGCTTTTTTTTAAGGGGGAAAATCGTCATGGTTTTTTGAGAGCAGTTTGTTCTTTTGAATCTCTGCTTCCTGAAAATTGAAAACAAAGATTTGTTTTCATAATTATGGCAATTTTTCATTAACCAGCTGAGGCAACAAACTGGTTCACTTTCAGTGGTGTTTCTGCTCCATAAACAAATGTGCGTTAGGTGGGAATTAAAATGAAATCCTAAAAAGAAATGTTCCTAGAGGTTCATGAATTTAGTCTCTGCATGTGCGCTTAACTGCTAGCCAGAACCTTCTGGGCAAATATTGTTATCTGTGCAAACACCTCATGTGAAGGCTGAGAAGAAAGTTTTGACACTGTGGCATCACAAGAAAGCTTTGAAGCCAATTTCAGTGTAGCTAATTATTACGCTGTAGTCCATGAAAAATCCCTCTTGTTGTTGCATGTGGGGCAGTGACATGTATTATTAATACCATTGTCGTGGGCTGCTGTTGATACACTTTTCTACTGCTCGTCGCGGTGAGCCGTTATTTCCAGCAGATGGAGTGACTTGGAGAATCTCAACCTGATAGAACAAAAATCACGCTTTAAAAAAAAATAAAAATGTTTCTACAGTGCCTTCCACATAGGGCCATAGCAGAAAGACACATTCGTAGCAGCTCCAATATCCATTCGCAGAGGTGAGTTTAAAAAAAAAAAAAAATCAGGTTAGTCTCTCTCTTTCTGTAAATACGTTTTAAATCCACTCTTGTTTATACCAACCTCTCTCAACTGAAATTAGCTTCCATAATGGAATTCTCTTTTCACTTCACGTCTTAACATACTCAGGTTTGTTGTACTGAATTCCAATGTTGGGTGTTTCTGAGGCACACGCTACTCTGGTAAATGCTGAATGCCAGTAAAAGATAGCCCTGAGCATGCTCAGGTGGATAATGTTCTTTGTCTCCTCCCATTTCCTGGTGCACAATGATGGGGATCAGATAAACATACAATAATTCAAATGCGCAGCTAAGGCTAAGCTAATATTTTCAGGACTGTCCCTCAGTAGTTCAAAGTCTAGTAAACTCTTCCATGTGTTCTGCTAGGATTTATTTAGCTGTGGAGTCTGCTGTGATGTTCCACAAATGCATCTCTGATTGCTCAAGTAATAACACAGATTGGAGACAGGGCTTGACATGCACAGGAGGTGGAGCGTGACTAGAGAAAACAGGGAGGCCTCGAGGGAGGGGGGGTTGTTGGGACTAAGGCGGTGTTTATGGTGTGCTTTGTCTGGGGGTGGGGGCTCATTTTGTTCCCCTCTAAGTCAATAGCAAAACTCATTGGAGTGAAATAAGACTAGAACCAGCCTCTAACCTCCCCTTACTGCACAGTGCAACAAGGCAGCACCCTGCAAGGGTGAATCCCTGCAGGATCTCTACCTGAAGTAGGGTTTGCCATACCTCCCTTTAATTCAAGATGCTTATGAAAAATACACGGTGCAGGGCTGCATTGGTTTCAAGCATCGTGAATTAAAGGGGAGGTATGGCAAAGCCTAACCTGAAGCAGTTCACACAGTACATTTTCACCAGTGTGCCATTTATTTGTACAATCCTTCACCGTCACTAATCTGCGTTTTTCTGGCCACCCATTAGGCAGGCCTCCTGGCCTGGCACATTCCCTGCCAGTCAGTCCCCCCTTTGCACTGAGACCACTGGCTTGGCTCTTGCCAGTTTGTTCCCAGGGCTAGCCCTGGGAACTGCAGGGTTGGTTCCCTAGCCCACTTCCGCTGGGCCTTCAGGCAAGCCCTCTGGTTTGCTGCCTCTCCCTGGTGGTCTCCTTCCTTGACCTTTCCAGCTCTCTTTTATAGCTGAGGCTCCAGCTGACAAATACAAAAAAAGAAAGTATTTTTTCGCTCAACACACAATCAAGTTGTGGAATTTGTTGCCAGAAGATGTGGTCAAGGCCAGTAGTACAGCTGGGTTTAAGAAAGGGTTAGACAAGTTTCTGGAGGATAGGTTTATTAGCAGATAATAGCAGGGTAGGTTTTGGGGAATGTAACCTCTTACTATTGGGAGCTGCTTGTGAACAACAGGGAATGGATCACCCCATTGTGACCTGCTGGGTACTTCTTCCAAGCGACCAAGATTGGCCACTGTCGAAGACAGGTCCTGGGCTCAATGGACCATTGGTCTGACCCAGCATGACATTTCTTACGTTTTTACACAGCCACGCCCAGCTGGAACCACTCAGCTACCCTCAATTGGCCAACACCTCATCCCTTGGCTAGTTAAAGGGCCAGATGCTCTTTGGAGCCTGTCTAGCTCTCTCGAGGCTGCACCCTGCAGACACTTACCCCAGCCCCATGAGCCTTGTCCTGCATGGCGCAGGGTATGGACTCCGTCGTACACAGCATTCAATTAAGATGCACCGATGCTCATTAAATACGGTAGTTAGGGTATCTTTTATGCCTTAACTATTTGGCCTCTTCTCTCTTTCAACTTTGGAACCAACACAGCAACCACCCTCTCTAAACCTCTAAATACAGTGTTTTCCATCATTCTCATATAGAGTTGTCTTAGAACAACAGGATGTTTTGTTAAAGCTCCAGCTGCCAAAGGCATGAAAATCTAGCTTTTCTGGTTTCAGGAAAAAAGCTTGAGACTAGAACCTGAGGTTTAAGGCTTAGAAATCCACAACACACACACAAAAAACTAGAAAAATAAACACCATGGGGACAATCCAGGGGCCATACGACCGCAACTAAGCCACGCGTGTTCTGGTCTGCACGTGGTACCAGTGGGTGGCATATGTGGGCCACTGGATGATTTTCTGGAATCTGACTCGAAGGTGTAGCTATGATAGCAACAGGTGGGGCAACTGCCCACAAGTCTGGAGAAGGACGATTACATCTTCCGTGGCAGGGCCCATTCCAATCTAGCTATGCACCTGGCTTCATACTTTTGTGGTTGATAACCATGCTGTTCGCTTGCTGGCCTCAACAGCTTCCAGTGCTGGAAGGAGTATAAGGAGTTTGGTAAAATGGATGGTCAGATAGGCGACAGGAAGGGGGAATGTAGGGGTGCATTTGTACCCCTGTAGCTCCCACCCCTTCCAAGACTTTCAGGCGGGGGGTGAGGCGGGCCTTATTGGAAATGGGCTAGGTAAAAGGGCTTTGTGCCCCTTTCCTGAGTGGTGTGATGTCGCAACACGTGGAAAGGGGTGGGCCTCTCCTGCACTGATGAATTTAATTATGTGGGTGCCCCTGGAGGGACACATGGAGAAAACCAAATGAATAAGTAAGAGAGCGATGTTATCGTTACAGTCCTCAGATACAAAGTGCTGTGCGCAGATTTGGTCGTGTTGTGCTTTTCTGGGCAACGTCCTCCCAGTACAATAAAGGAGGCAAGGCAGTCCCTCCCTGGAGGTTTCTTTCAGCAGCAATGGCTGAATTGCTCTACTGCATGTCCTGACAGTGGCCTTGGGGGTTTCTGGAGATGACTGTTTCGGTGCATTGTAATCGTTAACCAGATTGAATAATAATGTTCAATCAAGCCCTTAAGTTTATTCCTTTTAGCAACAAACAAAAAACTATTATGAGTTAAATAGTAACTGTATTAAATAATATTGATTGTAAGATTAATTATCCACAAGCATTATAAATCACACATGTCATAGCACCAGGGGCTTTCCTTTTCAGTACTTAAAAGCCCTCAATAAAACAGGATGTCTAATGGAGCTAATGTTAGGCCATCTGATGAAGTCAAGATGGTAGGGCCATTTTCTTCTTTTAAGATAGCTTTGGGATGTAATCAGTCTTTCTCCCTTAGATTGATTTGATCAAATTCATAGCAGAAGAATGTTTTAGAACAATGTTGTCTCTAGTTATGGTAGCAGGTTATCAGATATGCAAATTATTAGTTTTGCATTGAAAACTGAATGAACTTACCCTCCGGCATCCGTTGTGATAACCCTGCTAACGGTCTGGGATCAGCATTAAGACCCTTGGCCAGCCTTAAAGGTGACCATCAGGGCCTATGAGCACGCTGCCTCGGGTAAGTGCCAAGTGTACCGCGGCGGGAAGATCGGCGGCCCGGCTGGGGTTGCCCCGGCAACGGGGCTCCAGCCAATGGCCAAGCGTGGGCTTTGAGGCCCCTCCCCTTCCTGAGCAGGGGAGCGGGTGGGGCCTTCTTGCCCACTGGGCCCCCTCCGGCTCCATTCTGAGTGCGGTAGGGAATGAGCGAGCCCCAACCCTCCCTCCCAGGGACACTGTGGGTACCAACCGGTTGCCTCGGGCCAGGAAGGATTTTTTGCTAAAAAACTTAATTAGAGCAAAGAGTTTTCATTTTTTGCCTTCCTCACAGTGTCTCTAACAAGTGGGCTGATCTTTTGATGGGAAGTCAGGATCAGAGGGATGGGTTCCTAGTTACGTTATGTTCTTGGTGCACTCTTGCAAGGGTCCAGTGCTGTATTGATTTTTTTTGGAAGAAATAGATAGTAAGAGGAGTCATCTCTCCTTAAGAGATGGGGAGGAAACACCTGGAGCAGAGTCAGGGCATGGCCAGCACCAGAGTCAGCCTCCTGGAGAGGGGTGCTTGCGAAAGTGGGCAGGGACATGCATGGTCCCCAAGCTGGCAGCACCTCAATTCCTTGCTTCCATCTGGAAAGGACACTGTCCCCTCTGGTGGCGGCCATTAGTCAAGGCCAGAGGGGAGACGTTTGAGTTGAGTAGTCAGGGATGGCACTGGAGGGCACATCCAAGCCACTCCCACATTGTGGTTATGGTTAACCAGTTACGGTAGTTAGCACTGGACCTGACTTGCCGAAGGGCAATTACCCCCACTAGCCCAATTCTAATCTGAATAAAGAGTGCAGCCTTTTAAATCCAATTATGTTGTCCTTGTCTCATTTCGGATGCGTCGATAATCAAACTTGAATGTCACAAAGTAAAGAATCAAATCCCCTTTTGTTTCCTTAAAGGACTTTTCCTTGAGTAATTTGCCGCAACCCCAGGTTAATTTGCTTTCAGTCACGCAAACAGCTAGAGAGATAGTGGTGTTATGCTGGGTCCAGTCCTTTTTGCCCCTAGGGTTGTTTGTCCTGAGGGGGTGTATATAGCACAAGCATTGTGCCTGGTGCTGTACAATCAATAGTTATAGACACGTCCCTACCCCAAGAGGTTGACAATCTAAAAAAGATGAGGGAGGGGAGACAAGGGAGAGGTGAACTTAGGGGAGAGAGAAGGATACATTCATGAAGTTGAGAAGCTGCAGGTGCATGTGCTTAACTTAGTTACAGGGAAGAGAAGGATTCGGAGGGAGGGAGGGAGGAAAGAGGAGGCAATTTCCTCCTTGTGATGAGCTAAGGAAAGCCTGATGGAAGAGGTAGGTTGTCAGGAGGGACTTGAAGGCTGGGAGGGAGCAGAATGGATGTATCCACAAAGGGAGTTCCAGGCATGGAGGGCAGCAAGGGAGAAGGGGCAAATGCATTTTGAGAAGCAAGTTGCAAGAAGGTGAGGGTGGGGGCAGAAGAAGAGTGAAGTTCCCTGGCGGGAATGTGGCAGGAAAAAAGTGCAGAAAGATAGGGTGGAGCAAGGCCATGAAGAGCCTTGAAGGTGGCTGAATATGTTCAGACAGAGGGAGCCAGTGTAGGACAGAGAGGAAGGGCTGAACATGAAAATGATGGGCAGGTGGAGGACTTCGGCAGCAGAGCATTGAACGGAGATGAGGGGGGCAAGATCAGAGCAGTGGAGACCAGTAAGAGGAAGTTCCTGTGATTAAGGTGAGAGATGACTAGGGTTTTGGCAGTGGAAACAGTAAGGCAAGATTGGATTTTTACAACATTATGCAAAACAAAGCAACAGGACTTGGAGTTGAAGATGAATCCCAGTCTACATGCCTGAGGAACAGGCTGGATGGTGACACCCTCAATGGAAATTAAGAGGGAAGATGGAGGGGAATGTTTTGGGGAAAAGATGAGAAGTTCAGTCTTGGCCATATTAAGCTTGAGTTGGCGGTGAGAGATCTGAGCAGAGATGGCAGAGAGACAGTCTTTGATATGAGACTGGATGGAGGACAGAGACGCGGTGTTAAGTGTCACGTGCAGATGATAACTGGAAGCCATGAAATTCAGTTAGTTTCTCAAGAGAAAGTACGTAGAGAGAAGAGAAGAGGGCCCAGGACAGAGCCTTGGGAAACAGAGACGGGGAGCGATGCAGAGGAGGTACCAGCAAGAGAGAGACTGAAGGAGTGGTTTGAAAGATACTAAGAGAACCAGTCAAGAACCGAGTCCCAGAAACCAAGAGAGCAAAGCAAATCCAAGAGGAGGCTGTAGTCAACAGCGTCAAAAGCAGCAGAGAGATTAAGCAGGACAAGAGCAGGTCATTGATCATTTTAGCAATGGCAATCTCAGTCAAGTGGAGAGGGCAGAAGCCCAACTGAAGGGGGTCAAGTTTGGAATTTCAAGAGAGGAAATCAAGATAGCATGTGTAGACTGCTTCCAAGCTCCTGTAGTGAGCTTAGGGCAGAAGCAAGATGGGATGATAGTTGGAGGGATCAAGAGTGGCTTTCTTAAGGATCGGGGAGATTTCTTTAAAGGCAAGGAGCAAGAGAGGAAGAGATCATGGATGAACAGTGCATTCTTCAGGGAGGAGCAGCAATTCCAGAGAGTTCAAGAGAAGGGCAGCTGAGATGGGAGAGAGAGAGCATGGAGATAAGGTTTGGGAAGAGGGGTTTCATAATGATATAAGGGGATAAGGTTTGTAGGGAGGGTGCGGTGATCGGAGCAAAGAATGGGATTGTAGACTGAGATATAGAAAAGTGGACATGGGGGTTGATAGGACGGAGGAGCAATGCTCCAAGGGAGGAGTTGAGAAAGAAGGAGTTCACGGGGTAAAGAGGAGAAGAAGAGGGAAGAGAGTTACATGGAAGCAGACGAGGCAGTTAATTGCAGGCGGGGACGAACGGAGAATAGTAGCCAACATGTTGCAGATGTGATGATTGGTTCGGCAGCAATAGTCACAGGAAGCACACGAAACGGCCGCAAAACAACCAGCGTCCTTTTTCATTGCCCTTCGGTGGCTACTACCTGGAAGACAAAATGCTGCAGATTCCCATCTGTAGCGTTTGTGGCTCCTAGAAATAATAATTCCCCCAATCTTATATGTATGCATCCCTTGTCTCCCTCACATCTCTCATTCTGGACAACTCTGGTCACACCAAAACTTATGGGCTCTGCCTCGGTCTCATCACCACAGGGCCCCTTGGTTTACCGAGGGGCTGCAGTGTATGAAACGAGTAGGCAGGAGGCTGGAGCAACGCTGGCGTCGGACTTGATCTTACTCCGACTGACTTCTCCATAGGGCCCATTTGCGGTCCTATATTGAGGCTGTGAGGACAGCAAGGAAGGAGTTCCTTGCTGTCCTCATAGCATCTGCGAAGTCACGCCCGGCGAAGCTGTTTCGGGTGGTGCGGGGGCTGGTCAGTCCGGCCTCCCTCCACCTGGACGGGGACTTGTCCTAGGCCCACTGTGAGGAGTTTGCCATCTACTTC
>QEPC01011180.1:946690-957122 GCA_003113815.1 Sphenodon punctatus
TGCTTGCTCCGTGGGTGGAGATGGGTGTGTGCCCGTGGGAACGGGCGTACCCCCACTTCCATGCACCACAGGCGCACACTCGTCCCCCCACCCACCACGTCCCGTTTGAAAAGGGCCTTAGCTTTACCACCAGTCCCTCCTCAGGGTACCACGGAGACAGATACTGAAAAAAAAGACCACTAAACCCTTCCAAAGAATCACAAAATGGGAGGATCTATTTACTGGTAAAGCAAAGTCAGAAGCAAGGCCTTTGATCGAACCCATGGACCTCCCAGCACTCAATTGGTCATGTTCATTGGGCTGGCCTATTAGAAAATGTCAGTTGAATGCGGTGCGAGACCTGGTGTTTGTCTGGCTTTAGATCCCGATTTTCTTTTCTTTTCTTTTTTTGGCATTGTTATCCTTTTGTCAAACCTCTTTATGCAACAGTAGCATCCCTCTGTGTGCGCTAGAGCAAATAAAATGCTTGTGGGGGTGTCATTATGACAAGGTGGGGAGGTAGCTTTTCCAGTGAAAGAAACTTTGTGGAGAAATAACTAATGGCTTTTATGTTTGCTTGAAGGGGAAACCCATTATCATTGCATGGCCTGGACCAGTTTTAGGCCTTGTCTGAGGAATCCTCCTGAATCTCGTGAATTAATTAAGGATTAACTTCTTTTTTTTAAAGTGTTTTTCGAAGAAGCCATTTTCACAGCAGAGAAGATGTGCTTGTCAAACCCCAGCAATGATTTTCCAGTTGCTCGCTTTTTTTAGTTGTGCAGCCTCCTAATATTTCTGCCTGAATTCTTTCACGACAGAAGCAAATGAAAATTACACCGTGGTTTTTTGGTCTCTGTTCCCTGATTTTTGCTTGTCATGTCATGAACTTCTTCGGAGCAATGAAATGGCAGCCCATCTCCCTGAGAGCTCGAGACAGATTTCTAAAGTTGTCTTGTTAACAGCTTGTCAGAAACCTACATTTCAGTCTCGCTGAGTTTATATAATGCGCAAAAAAAAAAGTTGCTGGAAATTATGATTTTTACATGTTCTGACATTTTTCTAAAGAACTGCAGTGCTCAAGGCTGCTCACTCCCTTAACAGGCTGTGCTGTTTGGGGTAATATTCCACGTTGCAAGCAACTGAACATCAGAGCAACATTCAGTATCTTCCCTTTAACATGTTCTTTGAATTATTTAAGGTGTTTTGATGTAGGCTAGAATTTGTAACAAAGTCCTCCAGCTTTTATCCTGGAAAAAAATTTTAAAAGGTTGAGATTTTTTCCCCTTTCTTGCTTTTTTGTGTGTGCCTTCTCTCCCCCTCCCCCATTTTAATCCCACCTCCCTTCTCTTCCTACTTTTAACAGATCATAGCATGGATCATCAGGGGACTTTCTTTTATGTTGTACAGCATGAAATGACTTAGGGTCTTCCTGATTAATTTATGAACGCTAAGGAAAAGGGAAGAGGGAAAGGGATGGAGAGGGGGAAGCAGTCCTTGAAGGATTGACCCTAAATTGCAGCAGAACAGCTTGATTTTGTGGAATTAAAAGAGACTCAAACTGCATTTTTAGCGTTGGTTCCTTGACCCATCGAGGGACTGTCGTTACCTGCACTTGGTGAAAGAGGCTGCACCTCCCAGGAAGAATGTTAAGTGCTAGAGGAGTGCACTCCTGAGGAGGTGCCGATCAATTTTAGCGTTAAAATCGTGGCAGATTGGTGGATTAATGTGCTTTACCTCCGAGGTACAAAAGCTTGCTTCCCCCTTCCCCTGCCCCCTCCTTCCTTTCCCTTCTCTCAGCTTGCAGATGACAGCTGTTGGTCACTTAACAAAATGTCCTCTTGATTGCTGCCTCACAACAGGGGCCCCTCAGACCAAACAGCACGCCAGACCATACGATGCATCATTGCCCCTCAAAATTAGTTAGAGTGCTTGGGGCCATCCTTGGCTGCCACCACTAATACTCTCTTGCTGTGCTGTCTCCCATCCCTCCCCCCCATCATGCATTGCACACACAGACAAAGGCTCAGTGAATGCATCTGTAGCACTCCTAACCTCCCCCATCCCTCAACCAAATGCTGAGAAGGGAAGGGGGAAAATATGTTGCCCTGAGGCTCAATCTGTTTCTTACAGCTCTTCCCCCAGTACTGGGAAGCCTGAGCTGGTCTAGCTATAGGGAGGCCCTGACTCATTTAATCAAACTGTCAAGGAGCCAGTGGAGCTAAGAGGACTCTCTCCTGCCTGGGGCAAGTTCAAGTCAACATTTGATTTCCTTCCTTCCTTTTTTTTTTTTCCCCCCCCCTCCTCTTTTTTTTTTTTTTCTTGGCCAGTTTCTGTGTTTCTCCCTGAGCTGCAACAGCTGACGGTTTCTTGCCAGCAGGAAAGACTTGAGGGACCTTATAAAGGACACAGTGGCAAAATTGCTGCAATAAATCAGTGGCCTTCCGACACTTGGCGGTAGCTTAATGTTTTGGCACTTTCTTTCGTGTGTCTGCCTCAAGTCCCATTAGTAGGCTTTTCTGACAGTTTGGCTCATGATGAAACTCCCTCTTCCTATCATTTTAAGCAATCCCCTACAGACATGGATCTGATGCCAGATTTAATAGGAAACAACATTCCCTCCCCTCCACAGTGCACAAAGCCACTGCTACTGGCATCTTCCCGAAGCTCTAGAATGATTTGGGGGGAGATTGGGAGGGATGATGGAATCTTTTAAATATTGTGAAGATTATTAGCTCACTCTCTGAACAATAAAATGTCTTTAAGCCTGATGCTGCCTGCGAGCTTGCCATTAAAAGGGAATTAAGTAGCCAAATATAGTTGCAAATAAATGATACTACTATATTCTGGTACTGCCAGTATGTATGTGTGCAGGAGGGATGTACATGGGTGTGGTATTTGTAAAATTTTAGAAGCTATGATATTGTATCCTTTATTTTCCTTTAGAGCTTCCTAGTCTGTTTTTTCATATCCTTTTGATTTACACCATGACTAGAAGTTGCATATGTAAGTTGAAGTAGAATGAAGGCTGTGGAATTAATGCTATTTTAAAGTAGGTTGTTTTCACAGTACCCAGGACAGGCAGCTTGGGCAAACGTAGTGCGCGCCAGGCCAAGGCGCAAAACAAACATGTGCCGGGCCAATGGCTGCGCAGCCCAGGGGCGGGGAAAACAGAAAACGTGCAGACGGTCCTGCCCCGGTACTGTGCCCAGAGCTCCGCCCCATGCCATGATGGGCAGCCATGGCGGCCAATAACAGCCAGCCATGACTGCCTGTCATGACAGACCCAATTCGGGCTGGCAGACCGGCCCAGAGACAAACATGCAGCCCCGATGTTTCCTGGTTTGGTCTGATCGAGCATAACCTAGCCCCGGACTGTGATCCTGGAGGTCTCTGAGATCGCAGCAGCTCAGGCTAGCCACTAACGCAACCCAGGATACCCCAGGTCAAACATCTGGCAGCAGCTACACACGTGCAGGCAGGATCCATACCCAAGCATGCCACAGTGGGCCAAACTGGTCCGCTGTCGAATTTGTTTTTACCATGACCCAATTTGTGAGGGTGTGTATGTATACCTTTAAATAAAAATGTGTTACTTTAGTTTGATATTTTTATATAGCAGCTGAGTCCTGTCTTAGGCTTCTGCAGTGAGATACTTCTTCTGGGAAGATTCCAGTGCCTACACAGAGCTGTGTTCATTTTAAGAGCTCTGTGAAGGCTCAGGAATCCACCCACCTGCATCTCTATGCAGTATCCAGCGGTAGGTTTTGTAAGACAAACTTTCACAACTCCCTGTGTCCTGCAAAACTGGAGCATCACAACTAGGTTCTGATATTACTGTTGCTGTTTGTTTTTACAGCAGAAAGCTTGGTGTCATGCTAAGGTGAACATTTTCCCCACCGCGCCCGCGTGGGTTAATCATGTATTCATATCTAGTAAAGTGTACAAAGTGGAGCCACTCGTAGTGCATAATAAGCTACTGACTGAAAATCAAGGTAAACGCTCTTAAAGGTGAACTAACTAGAGCAGTGGCTGCCATTTGTTTTAGACAACAGTTAAGTCTCAAAATGGCTTGTGGACCAGCGCAATAGATATAACTAGAGCCTACTACAGGCTTATTGCAAGTTGGTCCTAGCTGCACAAACTGGAGTGCTTTAGTCCCCTAGTGCTTGCAGCCATCTATAAAGGGAGAGGGGAGCTGGGGATGGTCACAGTGAGCATATACTGGTTGTGATGGTGACCAAAGCCCACTGCCCACTTTGCTGGAGCCACAGCCAGTTCTGTGGACTACCCGCCATGGTCTGAGGACCTTGGTTTGGGAGCTACAGGACTAGAGGGATTTTTAAGGTACCCAAATCAAGTGGCCAGCCCTTACCAGTTGGGAGAGGTAGGTGGTGAGACTGAGTTATTGAACCTGCCAAGGTAAGCCGTACCCTGTGCTTTGCTTCCCCTCCTTGCCTTGATGACCCAGCCTCCCTTGCCCCAGGGAAGCCATACCCTTTGCTCCTCCCCACCTCACTCTGGTAACTCCCATGACTTGCCTCTTCCCTGCCCAACAACTTCCATGTTGGCCACCTCCCTCCTGCCCTGGCCTTCTTTTTGTCCCTGGTGTCCCCCTTTCCTGATTAGTATGGGGTGTAGTAACTGACTTGCTCCGGGGCTTTATTTAAACCTAATTAACTATGCCTCTGGCTAAATCTGTTTGGTTTTTTTCTTTTTGTTTGATGACATCTATGCTCAGATGAATATGAACTAATAAAACTCATCGGTAAACACAGCATCCCAAACTGTGAAGTGTGTAGTAATAGAACGAGGTCTGCCATTTCATGTGAGAGCCAGTCCCAATGCAGCTAACCTCATATCTAATTACATGTTTTTATTGGAACTATCTGATTTCTACTTAAATGTCATCTGAATCAATTGCAAACAAAGTTCATATTTCCTCCATTTCCAGTTATGTGTGTCAGGGGTTGGGGAGGAGTGAGACGGTTTGTTTTCGGTTCATTGCAGAATGGAGAGAATGCCTGTTGGCATTGCCAACAGCAGCCCCAATTTCTAGGGCAAAACAAGGCCTCCTCCCTCAAGGGTCTTTTTCTTGTTTCTTTCGAGCCACAATTCCTCTCCCTTTTCTCTCAGCAAAGCAAATAGTCAGTGGAACAAGACATTGTATTTAAAAATGGGTAAGGAGTTAATTCGGTGATAAAATATTTCAGTGTGCTAACGCAAGTTACAGGCCTGAGAGGTGAGAGAAGAAACATGGTGGAACAGCTTCTAGAAAAATCTCTCCCCTCCGCCCCACCCCCACCCCAAGTTAGTCCTCTTCATTGGTTGCTGAGCAAGAGCTAGGGATGATGTGTTTGTGCACAAAGCATAGCTAGGTTGGAATGGGCCCTGGTGCAGAAGATGGAATGGTGTTCCCTGCCGCCCTTCCAACAGCATGAGCTCCCCCGCCCCCCTGACTTATGGGCCCTGACGCACCAACACCACCTGTCCTATTACAGCAACATTCTTGCCTGTGCTCTACAGCAATCCTTGTCTTAGTTTCTCCACCTAGTAGTACGCTGATACGTGGTGGATTTTTGTAGAGGGAAGGTCTCTCAAATTGTGTGTGTCATGAGAGAATTCCTCCCCCCCCCCTTCACTTTAACATCTGACTCATTCTAGACCTCATCTTACACCATTAGGAGCCAGTATAGGCAAGTGGATGGTGTTGGATTTGGACCTGGGAGACAAAGGTTCAAATTCCATTTTAGATATCATTTTGCTTGGTGACCTTAGGCAACTCACCATCTTCCATCCTCAGTTCCTCATCTGTAAAATGGGAATAATAATGACCTACCTCACAAAGTTGTGAGGGGGAGCTAAGTATGGATTATAAAATGTTTTGAACACTAAAGGCGCTATAGAAATAGCAGGGGGACTGCTCTTGAGTGGTTCTGCTCCTTCCTGTCGGGGAGGTCACAGAGAGTGGTGATGGGCGATTGCTCATCGTCCTCTCGGGGCCTCCCCTGTGTGGTCCTGCAGGTTTCGGTGCTGTCTCTGCTCTTGTTCAACGTGTATATGAGGCTGCTGGGTGAGGCCATTCGGAGGTTTGGGGTGAAGTGCCATCGACATGTTGATGACGCTCAGGTCTACTTCTCTTTTTCATCTGACCCAGGTCCCGCAGGCTTGGTGCTTACCCGATGCTTGGCTGCTGTCAGGGACTGGATGAGCATAAGTCGATTAAGGCTCATCCTCATCCAAGACTGAAGTGATGATAGTTGGTCAGCCCTGTGACCAGGGGGGAATTGGGACTCTTGTTACTGACGGGGTCCGGCCCCCTCTGGTCACTCAGGTTCGCAGCCTTGGTGTGCTTCTGGACTCCTTGCTGCACCTGGATTGTCAGGTTGCGGCAGCGACCAGGAGCGCTTTTCACCAACTTCATCTGGTGAGAAGACTGCGACCTTTTCTTTCTGACTCTGTCTTGGCCACAATCGTCCATGCTTTCATCATCTCGAGGCTGGATTACTGCAGTGCGCTCTACGTGGGGCTGCTCTTGATGACTGTTCGGAAGCTGCAGCTGGTGCAGAAAGGGCGACCTGCCTCCTGTTCGGGATTGGTCACTGGGGGCATTTACAGCAGTGCTCCAGAGTCTGTACTGGTTCCCTGTAGCTTTCTGGGCACAAATCAAGGTGCTGGTTTTGACCTTTAAAGCCCTAAACGGCCTGGAACCCATGTATCTGAAAGACCATCTTTCCTACCATGCTCCGTCACAGCCCCTGCTATTGGCTGGGGGGCCCCTCCTGTGGGTTCCCCTTGTTACTCTTGTTACAGGACGACTTTCTCTGTTGCTGCCCCGATGCTGTGGAACTCCCTCCTCCTGGAGGGTCCATCTGAGTCCAGGCCTGAGCATCTTTTGGAGGCATGTAAAACTTTTCTTTTTGGTAAAGCGCTTTGCGGCTCAGGATAGAGAGACAGATTAGGTGGATGGTGGTTGTTGGGGGGGTTGGAGCATTTGGTTTTTTTGGGAGGACTGTATTTTAAATGTTTTCCAGTAGTATTTTGTAAGTTGCTCTGAGCCTCTGGGGAAGGGTAGGGTATAAATGTCAATAAATAAATAAATAGAAATAATAAATAGTAATAATAATTTGATTCAGTGAAAGGAGAACCTAGTACTTTTTCCATGTTGATCAAACAGTTGGCTACTTCTCCCCGGGGTTGTTAAATGCACTAGTTTCTAATCCCTTTGTTTGCTTTCCCCTCCCTATGCTAGCTAGCTCACTCTAGACATTTGAGGTGTATAGATGCCTCTGGGTGGCAAATGGAGCCAATTCAATACGTTGGTTTGTTTTCTTTGTTTTGGGTAGGAGGGGGGTTGTTTCCTACTTTCCCTAGCTGGGTTCTGGATTAAACCTGTCACTGGAGGGAAACTGTTTACAGAATGTGGGGCAATTAGGGGCTGCTTTGCAAACATTCTCGTTGGAATTAAGAGGCAATTGGCACAACTCTGCCAGTAATCCCTTTACAAGCTTTTATGAACACAGCACAATGGGCTGTTTACTGTTTTGCTTATAGACCAGGAGTGTTAACAGGCCTTAAGGAAAATTCAGGTAATTGAAGCTTTTGTCTTTCATGAGCCCCCATAGCTGTCAACAGTTGTCATTCTTTACATTTCTTTAACTTTGTATTTTGACAAGGGCTTTTGTCCCACGGACAACAGCTGCGTGGGAGGTGAAGCTGTGGAGAGCCTTTTCTCTCTTTTTTCTTTTTCTTTTTTTTAATTCCTCCGCAGTTGACATTCCTTGGGCAAAAGCCTGGGTGGAAACTGGTTGTGTGACTTACACCACTGAAGCCTTGGCTCATCTTGTTCTATTGAGAAGCCCTTCCCTTCATCCCTAAAATACCCCTTTCTCTAAAGGGCTCTGCGAACCCTCTGGGTCAACGTGAAGTTTCTCCTATTACTTAATTATACATTTAAACCCCCTTGCAGCACAGAGCAGCAACTTTGGCCTTTCTTTTTTTGACCTAAGGTCTTTCCTTTTTAGTGAATTAGAGAGGGGAGTGGAAAGAAGGGTCTAGGAACACTTTAGCACGTTACCACAGAAACTAAAATGACCTATTGAAACCCACGGTTTATTTAGCCAATGTGTGTTTTGTTCTTGGTGTATTTCTCCGGACAGAATAGGTTTTGCATTTGTGTTTGATTTGTGCTAAAGTTGCATGACTAGCAGCAAGAGAGTTCCTCTTTCTTTATGTGTAAATGAAAAGTAAGTTTCTATAAATAATTATTTAGGGGAGGAAAACCCCCTTTAACAAATTCAACAGCTCAGCTCTTTCAGTCTAGCTGACCATTGATTTTCTTTGGGAAATGGAGAGTGGGGGGAGGGAGGGGGGCATCAGTTTCAGTTTGTTTCATATCCTTCATTTTCCAGTGCTTATTTATTGATCAGCAATCTAAATCATACACAGATAATGTGACGTGTTCAATCCCCCACCTCCCTTCAAATATTCTCATACCCTCCAGCATTTTTCAGCTCTATTAGCAGATTTGCTTCAAAGGTTAATACACATAGGGCAGTGAGCTCCTTTTCTTCCCGTGATCATAAATATTGGGACACACACACACACACACCCACGCACACCGATTCTTGATAAGATGTAAGCTTGTGAGTAGGGTTTCTGATATGAGTAGTTTCAAATGTAATCAATGGGTAAAATCCTGACTCCATTGAACTAAATGGAACAGGATCGCCTGATATAATTTTGACTAAAATGTGAGTAAAGCTACACACATGTGTAAGTCTTTGCAGGATTGAGACCCAGATTTGGAAATCTAGTTAAAAGCCACCGGCAGGGACCGCGTCTAATTCTATGTTCTGTACAGCACCAGGTCACACGACTGTCGCTATATAAATGTTTATAATAATAATAATAATAATAATAATAAGGTTTCTTTTCATTAATTTCAGTGGGCTTTAGATAAGACTGAGGGGGAAGATTGCTATCCAAAACACCTTGTATAAAACACAGATCTTGCAATCAGATCCACACAGGTGCAAATCCCCACAGAAAGCCCCATGACTTCTGCGGATGTGATGTAGAGAGAGTTAGAAAAACTAAAATGAAAAGGAAATCTCTGTCCTCCCTTTCATTTTTAAAACAATTAATCACAGAGTGTTTTCAGGATCCTGAAGGAAAGGTATCCTCAGCTAGCAGATGTTTGAAGCGTTTGTATGTCTGTTTATAAAATTCAGTCTGCAGATTTGATGGTTTGCTTGCTTGTTATAACTTTAATTTACCTACATGAGACAAAGTTGTGTATCAGCATGGAGCAAAATTAGGCAGCTAAAAACAGCAATTCTCCACCTTTTACTAATGCAGGCCATCTGAAAGGGATTGATACACTCATTGTGACTGTGAGAGGCCAAATCTTGAAGTAAGCATCCATTTTTCCATACAAGCAATGACAAGACATTACTTTTTAATTTTCAGTTGTGCCTTCGTTGTTTTTTTGTTTTTTAAAAAGACATCATGTGCTATTTAACAGTGAGCAGTAGAAAAACTTGAATCTTCAAAAGCCAATGCTATTTACACACGCTCCAAAAAATCACATTCCACTCCCCCCGCATATCGCCGCCACAGTTGATTCAGTTGGGGAACCAGAGGCTACAAATGACCCAACTTGCCGTTTTGTGGGATCAATTTTGGTTGCTGACCCCTGCAGATGCAGGGGATGTCCTGGGGGCTGTTAGGGCCACAACATGTGAATTAGATCCTTGCCCATCCTGGCTGGTTAAGGCCGCCAGGGAGACTTTGGGGTTGGTGCTAGCGTGGGTGGTCAACATCTCCCTTGAGGAGGGCAGGGTCCCAGGGTCTTTTAAGGAGGCCATGGTGCAACCCCTGCTCAAAAAACGATCACTTGATGCGGATGCCCATGCCAGCTACCGGCCTCTCTCGAACCTTCTCTTTTTAGGCTGATGGAACCGCAGCGGTTCCAGGAGACTCTGAGGGAGTTAACCCTGGACCCGGATGGCCACTCTGTCGATGAGTTGGTCCAGCATTGGAACACCTTGCTGGAGGAGGCCATCGACAGGGTGGCTCTGAGACATCCCCTGCCTCCGTCTCGTCACCACAGGGCCCCTTGGTTTACTGAGGGGCTGCAGTGTATGAAGCGGGTAGGCAGGAGACTAGAGTGTTGCTGGCGTCGGACTCGCTCTGAATCTGACCAATTTCTCCATAGGAACCATTTGTGGTCATATGTTGAGGCTGTGAGGACAGCAAAGAAGGAATTCTTTGCTGCCCTCATAGCGTCTGCAAAGTCGCACCCAGGTGGTGCGGGGGCTGGTCAGTCCGGCCTCCCTCCGCCTGGACGGGGACTTGTCCCAGGCCCGCTGAGGAGTTTGCCATCTACTTTGCAGACAAGATCGTTCATATCCAGAGTAATTTCGACATCAGGTTGGATGCAGTAGGTGAGGAG
>QEPC01011180.1:958323-995811 GCA_003113815.1 Sphenodon punctatus
CGGGCCTGACCTGGCCACTCTTATTCACACCTTCATCACCTCGAGGCTAGACTACTGCAACGCGCTCTACGTGGGGCTTCCCTTGGTTCTGGTGTGGAGACTGCAGCTGGTGCAGAATGCGGCAGCCCATCTCCTTACAGGGACAAGGCGGCGGGAGAATATAACACCTGTGTTCCGCACTCTGCACTGGCTGCCTACGGTGTACTGAGCCAGATTTAAGACCCGGCTGTTCATCTAGGCCTTCGGAGGGTAGGGTGGGGGGTCGGGGTGTTGAGGGGTGCATAGTAAATGGGGGGGGAATTACTTTTTAATTATTCTTATTTGATGATGTTTTTATGAGTTTTAATTATTGTTTTACTTGTTTTGTGAGCTGCCCCGAGATGCCGTAGACATGAGGGGGCGGCCAATAAATGTAAATAAATAAATAAATTAAGGGAAGGTTATTGAGTGGGTGGTGGCCCAGCAACTCTGGGGACCATCTTGACTGGGTTGATTTTCTGGACCCCTCACAGTCTGGCTGTCATTCGGGATATGGCACCGAGACTGCGCTTGTAGCATTGGTGGATGGCTTGTGCCATGCTTTAGACCAGGGGCAGTCAACCCTTCTGGTCTTGTTAGATCTGTCAGCTGCTTTTGATACTGTTGTCCACGAGTTGTTGGTGACTCGGCTGCAGAATCGTGCCGGGGTGGGCGGGATCAGTCTCGAATGGTCCCGCTCTTTCCTGGCCGGTAGGACTCACCGTGTGATCTTGGATGACTGTACATCTGCTCCCCTGGATCTCACAGGTGGGATCCCGCAGGGTTCTATTCGGTCCCCCCTCCTGTTCAACGTGTATATGCAGCCTTTGTGCTAGGTCGTGAGAAGGTTTGGAGTGTGTTGTCATCAATATGCTGATGACACTCCAGCTCTACCTCTCGTTTTCAGCTGACTCAGGCCCCGCAGTCTCATTGCTTACCCAATGTCTGACAGCTGTGGGGAACTGGATGAGGGCGAGCTGCCTGAAGCTGAATTCTGACAAGACAGAGGTGATGCTGGTGGGGAGGGTCGAGGGAGTGGAGACCGCCATCGTTGATGGGGTGCATCCCGCTCCTCCGCCTGGAGGCCCAGGTGGCAGCTGTTGCAAGGAGTGCATTTGGTGCAACTGTTCTGTATTTTAACTTTATTGTATGGATTTTATTATTATTGTTTTATCTGTAAGCTGCTTTGAGCTGCCATGGGCAGAATGAAACAGGATATTAAATGGTAGTATAAATAAATAAATATTTGCTGCCTCATAGATGGAGCGGTCCCCACCAGGCACTACAGACATTATAGCAACTAAGCTGTAATGCATGTGCGCACACAGCATCCTCCTTTTTGCCACCTCAGACTACCACCAGTTGTTGTCCACAGGTGTCTTTGTTTGGTTGGGGGGGGGGGGGGTTAACATCTGAAAGAAATCCTTCATGTCCCCTATTTATAAGTATTTCAGTAGGCATTTCTGACCAGCTGAGGTAGCATTCCCTGGTGGCAGTTGGAACTTTACAACTGGTAATCTCTGGGGCTCAGCAGTTGTGAGGGAGCTCGCGGCCAGAAAGTTCCATGAGGAAAAGGGAGCGGGGGAAAGGCTCAGCAGTTTTGAGGGAGCTTCCTCCCAGAGGGTCAATGTAGCAGCTGGAAAGCTTGCTTTCAGTGGGTTAATGTGCACTTAAGAGAGCTCGCTTGCTCGCCAAGTGGGCAGCTCGCTGGTAGAGAATCTTGGCGTGGCATTTGAGGGGGGCTAAAAAACCACTCTTCTACTTTGGTCATTAAGAATTTATTTTGTGTTAACTTTGTGGGTAAATATACCAAATTGTTTGGGGGTTCCCCCCCCCCTGTATAAACAAGGCCCTTTATGCATGGATGCTCCACCCGTGCACACATGTGCGGGGGGGGGGAGCACGTCCATGTGACCACCGTGGTGGGTGAGGGGGGTGCGTGTGCACTCTCGCATTCCCCCGCACTCCACCCATCTCCACCCATCACCCACGCACGGAGTCACTGGAGACAATGGAGGTGCCTCCATGCGTGGAGATCGGTGGAGGTGGGTGGGCATCCGTGCGATGGGCCGCCCACACACCGCCCACCCGCTGCAGCCTCCACCCATCTCCCCTGCACTGCCAGTCTGTTTGAAAAGGGCCTAAATTGAAGACCTTAAAGAGAAGGAAGACTAGAAACATTTACGTATCGACCCTAAAACCAACACCTGTGACTGAATTTTAAGCAAGGACAGCATTGCTCGGGCCGTTTTCTGGGGCAACACCTTGCAAGGTGTACTGTTAGCTAGTCAAGGTGAGGTAAATTCCAGATTAATCCAGAAACACACACATTCACAGAGTATACTAGTCATTCCCTCTCCACATAGAGGGTGCCAAGGAATACATTTTTATTTTGCGATTTTAAACCTTTCTCACCTTCAGCCAGTGAGAGCTATCTATCCCTACACATTCCAAGCTGTTAGCTTGCCATCGCTTCAGCTGTGAAAACAAAATGTTCCAGTTTCAGAGACAGCAAATGTGCTCAGAGTAAAACTTTTTAAGTATGTGGTGTTTCTTGGGCTTGTGATCTCATTCAAAGCTTAAAATATGTAAATTAATGTGCAATAATATATATGGTTTAATAAATACTATGGGCTTACCTAATCTGATTGGAAAATCATAAGCACTTTCACAGCTTTTGCAGCAGATGAGAAAGTGTTTATCAAATTAGAGGTGCCATAACTGTCTCTGTACTCCTAGATTTCTGGGTTAAAGCAACTGTGGATCGTGTTGAAAATCAGTGTGATATCCAGTAGCTAGTGCATAACTCAGTGCCCTGTTCATTACAGTTTAGAATGTTATAATGTCTTTACAAGTGAATTGTAGATTTTAAAATAAAGCATTTTTTGTTTGTGGTAATTTAAAGTGCATTGATTCATTTTACCATAAAAGCAAGCTTGCCAAGCTCTGCTTTTAGTTGAAATACCTATGAAATGACCCTCCCCCCCCCAAGTTTTAAATGACGATGCAAGCATTTCATTTTTATACCAATATTTTATGAAGTTTTTTCTCTCTCTCTCATTTGCAGTGTGACAGCGAGAGTGATATTGACGATAAGGTAAGAGTGAGATTCTCTCGTTTTCTATTTTTTCAAAGCTTGGGGGGGGGGAAATACTAGCAAAATAAGGACAATCTAAAATTAATGTTTTCTATCTGCCTTTATGTTAGATTTAGATAAACCAATGGCCGAACCCCAAAAGCCTTGGATCAAGGGCACAAAATGTTTTTTGCCTTAGCTTTGCTCTATACGTGCAGCAGAGCTCTCTGTTACAAATATTTATTTATTTATTTATTTATTTAAACCTAGCTAAATATGCCACGTTTTTAACAGGACTTAACTGACTGCTTTGGCACGATCTCCTTGTTTGGGAGGAAGACTTCTCCTGATAACTCCTGGAGAGCCAATATTTTATTTATAATAACCTTTGAGCATGTCAGTTTTGTAATGGGTTAGAAGATGGACAGCAGGTAGCTCTCATTGCAGACAATGCAGGAGCTGTCAGGAAGTATTTTGTCATGCTGCATGCATATTTATCACGCAGTTATGATTTTTCTGACCTTTTTGTTTGATATGGACATTAGTCACCAGGAGATTATAGGCATCTGTTTTGGTGTGTGTATATATACGGACTTATTATTTCCTTTTGACCCATTGACCTCATTCTTTGTGCAAGCCCATCACCTTTCAAACAGAAGCAGAGTTATGTTATTTCATAGGAATGGCTGCAAGACCTTTTGTTTCAAACGTCAAGCATTTACCAAACGTTAGCAGCCGTCTCACAGATGCTAATGTCTGGTTAAACTTTCATTAAACTGTATTTTGATCATTCCGCCCCTTGCTTCTCTTCATAGAAGAAAACACAGCATGTTTTTTAATGGATTGGAATTTCAAATGGAAAAGTTGAGTTCTAAAATGGTGTCCCTTTATCTCTGGGTGAAAACAGACATGACGCTAACCACCCTTTAACCACCCATGGTGATTATTATTATTATTATTAACAAACATTTATATAGCGCCAGCAGTGTACCTGGCACTTTACAAAGTAATAAAATAGACACGGTCCCTGCCCCTAGGGCTTACAATCTGAGAGACAGGAGCTGGGGGAGAGACTTAGGAAGGGGAACAGAGGGAGAGACAAGGGGTCTAACATTCATGAAGATGCGAGGTCTCAAGTGCACGTACTTGGCTTGGTTACGATGAGAATGACAGCAGGCAGGTCCATGTTGCAAGGATAAGGGTAAACCGATCGTAGGTATAGGAATAGTGGCTCAGCAGGATAAAGAGTCAGACAGAGCAGAGCGAAAGAGGTGAGTTTTAAGGAGAGATTTGAAGGTATGAAGGGAGGGGGCAAGGCGGATGTGGACAGGGAGGGAGTTCCAGGCATGGGGGGCAGCAAGTGAGAAGGGACGAAGGCGCTTAGGGGAGCAGGGAAGGCGTGGAAGGGTGAGAGAAGGGACAGAGGAGGAGCGAAGTGCACGGGCTGGAGTATGGAGGGCGATAAGTGCAGAGAGGTAGGGGGGAGCAAGGTTGTGAAGAGCTTTATAGGTGAAGACTAGGAGCTTGTGCAGGATTCGTTCAGGAAGGGGAAGCCAGTGAAGCGAAGAGAGGAGGGGCTGCACATGGTCGAAGCGACTGGCGAGGTAGATGACCCTGGCAGCAGAGTTTTGGACAGAGATGAGGGGAGAAAGGTGAGACCGGGGAAGGCCAGTGAGAAGGAGGTTACAGTAATCGAGGCGAGAGATGACCAGAGCATGAACAAGAGTTTTGGCAGACGAGACAGAGAGAAAAGGGCGAATCTTAGCAATGTTATGGAGGGAGAAGCGACAGGATTTAGCAACAGAGTCAATGTAGGGTTTAAAAGAAAGGGCTGAGTCAAAGATGAAGCCTAGGCTACGGGCTTGGGGGACAGGCAGGATGGTGACTCCATCAATAGTTATTGACAGTGAGGAAGGAGAGGAAGGATGAGGGGGGAAGATAAGGAGTTCAGTTTTAGCCATGTTGAGTTTGAGTTGACGTTGAGACATCCAGGTAGAGATGTCAGAGAGACAGTTGATGAGACGAGCTTGAACAGAGGGAGAGAGAGAGGGAGTAGAGAGATAGAGTTGAGTGTCATCAGCATAGAGGTGGTATTGGAAGCCATGGGAGGCAATGAGTTTGCCTAAGGATGAGGTATAGATCGAGAAGAGGAGAGGGCCAAGAACAGAGCCTTGAGGAACACCAACTGAGAGGGGGAAGGAGGAGGAGGTGGAGTTGGAGAGAGACACATTAAAGGAGCGGTCAGAGAGGTAGGAGGAGAACCAGTTATGGACAGAGCCACAAAAGCCAAGGGAGTGAAGGGAATCCAGCAAGAGTGAGTGGTCAACAGTATCGAAGGCAGCAGAGAGATCAAGGAGGACAAGAATGGAATAGAGACGTTTATGGTGATCATTTATGCATGTTGCAGGGCTGCATAGGGCACCAATACAGCCCTGCAACATGCATAAATGACCACCAAGGGTGGTTAAAGGGTGGTTAGCATCATGTCTGTTTTCACCCTCTGTTAGTAGCATAATCGTAGGTGGGAAATACCATGTGTTTAAAAAAGTGCTCTGAGAGCTAATGCTAACCAAGTTATATTTTTGCATGTCTTTAAAAACAGGGAAATGTGTGTTTCTCTTCATCTTTTCATTGTCTTCTTCTAAAAGTCCAGTTAAATGTTTAATTTCCCTCAAATGAGACCACAGATGTGTTTTGGCACAGAGTATAAAAAAGAGAAATATGTAAATTCTAGCTGTGCAGTGAAACATTTTGTACCTATTCCTCATGCATCTTTTGCTGTATATGTTTCAGGATTCTCTCTCCCATCAGGCTACATGATAAAACACGGTGGTGGTTGGAGGAGGAGAGGGTGGAATTTCATTTACCAAAGTGTGGCTGTTCTGGGGTTAAAGTATTTCTCACCCTGCCCAATCAGAGAAAGCAAAAGCAATCATTTAGAAAACTGTTTAAAAGATCTGCCAGTCAAACCTCAGATGAAGTTGTAAGTGACATGTAGTTTTATTATACAGCTATGCTATTAATGATTATCTAAATTAAACTGGTAGACCCAGCTAGCGGCATTACATCTGAGACTGACGTTTGTTAGATTAGGTTTGACTTCACCTTTTAGTGAAGAAATTGAAATCTGAACAACATTGATTAGCTTTCAGAATGCGGGATCTGAGGTTACCTTCAGAGGAAGCTGCATCGTGTTTGTCTGGTAACTTACTGTCCTTTGCAGCAAATGAAAGACCGTTACAGCATTCCTTACTAGTATTATAGCTTTTTTTAATATAGTTCAGCTTTCCAGGCTCATCCCTCATTAAAACACCGCCTCCTTGACTGAACAAAATGTTGTCTTTACTTAAAAAAGAAGAGAGAGAAAGTGTGTCTTTTCCCTATGCTTCTTTGATCTGTAAAGACATGAATCAAGACATCAATTTCATTACGTCTGTCTCTGGCATTAAGTAGAGTTGCCTCATATCAGAAAGGCACATGTACGTTAGCATGCAAGTGGCAGTATTTCAATCTTCCAGTGCGCCTGTTACTGCAAGCACTCTGTGTTTGCAACTACCAGTAGACAGTGGGGCACACAGGGAATTAGACCTACCATGTGCTTGATGCTGTACCTTATTGGATAGTTCAATGCTAGTTACAGATTTAAATTCAGCCCTGGCTGATGCAGCAAGGGAGTATAAAAAATATCAGCATGTGTGTCCTGTTCAAAAGAATGAATTGTGGTAGAGAAGGAGATGGCCTTGATGCTTTTTCAGTAAGAATAAGTTCTCTATATGTTCTCTCTCTGATGCACATGGACACAGAGGGAAAGAGACAGCGAGCTCTTCAGCATTAATGAAATGCAGACTTGATTTAATAGTAACATACTTTTTCACTTAAACAGCACACGGCATCAGTAGATCTTCAAGCACTCCATGAAAGTCAGTCAGGGTCATTATTCCTGCTGTGTTGATGTGGAAATAGAAACAGAGGGAGAAGGAATTTGACCAGGATTATATGCTGAGTCAGTGGAAATGTTGGAAGCAAAACCCAAGTCTCTTAACTCCCATTCCCAAACCTTGTCGTCCACATTCCTGCTTAGTACTTACCCTTACTGTTTACTGAAACTTATAAACATATTTACACGCTCTTGGTCTTTGGACAAAATGCCAAATGTTTTAAGTGGCATATGGATGGTCAAATTATTGATCAGGTCGAGGTATTTAAATATCTAGGAGTTTTCTTCTTGCATTCCGGTGACTGGGCCCCCCACTTTACAAAAGCTAAGAAGAAGCTGTGAAGACTATGGAGGCAGTCTTCTCTTTTCCCAGATGCGTTGGGGGCAATTTAGTGGAGCCAGCTTTTAAGGTATTCAAGGCCAAGGTAATCTCTCAGATGGCATATGGAGCAGAGGTCTGGGGTACTGCAGATGCTAGTAGTTTAGAAATTCCCCAGAATATGTTCTTTCAGAAGTTGTAGGCTTTCCCTAAATACGCAGCAGCGGTGATGGCTAGAGCAGAGTTGGGAGTGATCTCAGTTTCAGCTGTCTTTCATATACACCTGCTAAAGTCTTGACTTAGAATCTCTAATTTAGAAATCTATTAATCTCTATATATGATGTCATCATTCATAATATGAAATCTGCTAGATTGCCACAATGTTGCATGGAGGAACAACTTGAACGCTCCTCACTCATAAGACTGCTTTGGTTTGACTATGTCTGAGACCTTTTAGATAAGGGGATTATCAGTCCTAGGCTTAAGTATGGATTTGCCCCGAATGGCCCTACCACTTATATGTGCCTTAGGGTAGAGAACATAGACAATACCTGGCTGCATTACGTGGTTTCAAGGTGTCTCCTTGGTATTCTTCCCTTAAGACAGTGTATGGCAGGGAAGAATAATCCTGGAAAATCCTACCCCGAGAAAAGCCATCACCTCACTACGTTTCCAAACTTTTTACTCAGCAGTATTAATAGGGGGATATGAGGGTTTATTGAGAGAGAAGAGGTTTTGTCCTTGTAATTCAGGATTTGTGGAGAATCTCTTGCATTATTTATTTGATTGCCAGCTTTATGCAGATTTAAGAGAGGAATGGATTCTCCCTCTGTTGTATGGAAAGTCTTTTTATAATATGACTCAAAAGATTGAGTTTTTATTAAAATTGCACAATACTGACTGCATTTATAAACTTGCTATTTTTTGCTGTGCATGATGCACAAATTAGGAGAAAATATTAAATTACAGTTTTGCTTATACCTGATTTCTGTGTTAAACCACGATGACAGTTTGATAAGTCTGATCTGATCTGACACACTCTTGCTACTAATGAGTTCCCACTATTTTTAAAAGTGCATCTATTATAATTAACAGTTATATGTGTCCTTCAGATTTAAACAAAAGTCTTTCAGAGATGTGTCCATTACTAGAAAGGGCAGCAGGAGAGGGAAGTCATCGTAGCAGTACAGTTGACCATAAAAGAAAAGTATCCAGCATTGGAAAGACATATTTGTCATTGTACAAGGTGCAGTGTGTTGGCAAATGGTGACAGCTCTTCCAAATAAGGATTTTGTCTACCTAAAAGAACCAAAAAGATGGAGACAAAGAAGTTCAGGTGGTATCTTTATTGGACCAACCGTAGTTTGTGAATTATGCAAGCTTTTGGGCTATACATGCCTGAGGAAGGGCTTTGCGTGGCATGAAGCTTTACATAATCTCACCAACTACAGTTGGTCTAATAAAAGATACCACCTGAACTACTGTCTCTCCATCTCTTACATTTAGGACCAACACAGCAAGCCTTTTCTCTCTAGACTAAATGAACGGAGACATCTATAAGTAAACTAGTTAAGTCAGCAACCCCTACAGTTCTCCTTATTCCCAAATTTCCACCAACCACACATCACCCCGGATTTCTTTGTTATCGAAAAACTCCCAAGGGGGAGGATTTTCTTTTCCTACATCCCTCTTCCCACCACTAACACCGGTGTCTCTCTCATTTTTTAAAAAGCTGAGCTTTTCTGTTATTGTGCAAAGCCAATTACTTTGTAAATGATGCATTCCTAAAGGCTGCATACTTTTCTGCTTCTTGTGCGTTGCATTCGTTGAAGGCCATGCATTCCGACTCCGTCATCGTCGAGAGAATTGCAGGGTAGTTTGTGGTAGCTGTGGAGATAATGTTGTGGGTTTTTTTGTGATGGAGGCGAAAAAGAGGGGAGTTTGACTGGTAATGGTATTACACTATGTTCCACACTGTGAAGTAGCAGCAATGTGAGACTCATGGTCCATAAACATTGCTGCTGAAAATATATACTTCCTTTAATAGCAACAACAGCATTAACAGATAGCAATTACCCTTCATTTTCAGGAACTATAAAGTCTCCATTAATTCAAGATTTATGTAGTTATAGCATTTAGCACAGGAATAACACCACAGAGAATTGGTTTATACACATGTAATGAGAGAGCTTATGGCATACTTTAGTGAACATTAACATAATAGAGTAATATAAACCATCAACAGTTCCACTTATTGTCTCTTACCTGCTTTAGCATCACTATGAAAAGTGGCTAGCAGCTTGGTAATGTGCTCCGTTAAATGGTGTTCTGCAGAAAGCCAAAAGTCAAGTTGCATAAAACAAGAGAATGAGTAATCTTTGCTCATTATTCCAAAATGTTGTTCCGATTTCCTTTTTAATAACAATGTTCAAAGCTGTATTAAAAAAAAATTTATTTTTTTTTAAAGCCCATTTTTATCCTTCAAAGTAATTCAGTGTTCGTGTTCTTTCATTCTTGGGCTTTTGACTGCTGTGTGCAAAATTATGGGTTGTCAATTTAATTGTATGGACCCAGAGTGTAAGCGAGCTCTCCAAATCAAGGGTTAGATATCAGGCATTTCTTCATTTAATGTGGTGCTAAATATAAGACACAGGGAAAAATGACATTGTGTTTCTAAGTTAATTAAATGTTCACTGCGTGTTTATGCTGCAGTTCAGTTTTGTGTTCTAGCGACAATAGGAGCTTGAAGACTCCGGCATGTAATATTGAAGCTTGAAGTGAAAATTAAAAAGGCCTGTAGCAGAGTTGCCAAAATAGTGTTTTTACCCTGCTCTTTACAACAGCACAGCAAGTTTGCTTTATGCTCCTTCCTAGCCCATTTAGTTGACCTTCTTCACACACTGCAACCTAGCTCTTCAAACTCCCCTTCAACTTGTACTTTGCCCTGGTACTCTGTTCAGCAATGCATTTAACAAATGTGTAAGGACTTTCAGTCCCTGTTCCTACTACTATGAATAGAGGCCCAGACAATACCTCCTAAGTCCCTATTTAGGAGGGACATCCCTCCTTTAGGTGCTTAATCATACTGTCTCGTCTTCAGGAGATCAAAGTATTTATTTCAGGGAGAGAAATAAAAACGCCAGTATTCTCAGGGTACCTCTTTCCTTGGGTCCAGCCAGATGAGACGGGCAGGGGAAGCTACCCCGTGTAGTGCAGTGCATCGTGTGGCTGGTACCCGCCAGATGTTCCCCCACTTCCAGGCTAGCTGCTACGCAACACTTCCTTGGAAAAATTCCTAGGACGTACCTCAGAGCAGCCTTATCCCTACTGGGGTAAGACTGGCCAAGGCTGGGCTATTCATGTGGAGGGGCCACACTTGCTCCATCACGGCACTGCGGTGGGGCCTTGAATGGTGGGCACTATCCCCCGTTGCATGCTGCCATGGCTGGGGCGGGATCTTGGTTGGGTTGGAGGAGGGAGGCAGGGCAGGGATGGGAGCTTCCTTGTGTGGCCGATGCTGTGGCCTGCCCTAGCTGTGACGGGAGCTCCGAGAGTGGTCAGGCTGCCCAACTTCCTCACAGTGGGGAGGGGCAATGGCTGCTTGTGTGCCCAGCTCCCCATGTTGGCCCCACAGTGTGGCAGCCACATGGGGATCGGGCCCCTCGCTGCTCGTGTGGCCTCACTCCTGGTTGCCTCTCAGGAAGAGCACTTGAGAGGACAATGTCTGAGAAGATGGAATGATGGAAACTAAGTGGAATCATAAGCAGAAGAACTTCTGTCCCTCTTTATGCACTGGGAATGTTGGGAGGGATGCACACGTAAGTGTTTCAGGAGGCAGAGCTTATTCTCTGAGGGGTGGAGCTAATTGGCCAACAGCATGAGGCTTTGGCCACTCAAAATGTTGGCAGGCATGGAGTTCAGACATACACATCCAATGAAGAGCAAGCACAAGTTCGCTGATGTATGAGAAACTCATTCTCTTAAAGAATAATCAAAATTCCTCAAATGTAATCCCACCCACTTTGAATGAACTCTTTCTTTCACTCTTCTCTCGGGGAAGGGTAAGTTCTCCACATCCCTTTCCAGCCCTGTAGTTCTTGTTTCCTTTATAACTTCTGCTTCCCTGCTAAGTTCAGCATTTTGGCAAGTGCCAGCTTTCCAATGAGGTTTGGATGCACTTCAGGTTTAATAGCAGTGGTGCCACTCCTTAATCAGCTGAATATGCTGATTTATATAAGGAAGCTCCTTCCAGCTAAGGATGGACAATGCAAGAACAGTCCTAGCTCTGGTCCCTAACCCAACCTGAACCTTTGTTCATCCCTGTCTGTCTGTCTGTCTGCCTGGGTGCTTCTGCTCTCCTCTTTCATGCAGTTCTCCTTCTGTGAACTGATCATCTGTTATCTGGCTTTCAGTAAAAGCTGTAATATTTTCTGAGGGCACAAGTGATCAGAAAACCCTCCAGACTACAAAGGCTGTTTAACTTGAGCCCAGGAGATGCTGACAAACTTACCAAGTAGTGTAGGAATAAGGTACAGTGGGTGTTGCTGATGAGTGATGAGATTTGTTTTGTGAGCTGCTTGATTACCTTGCTCAGAAATGAGATAATGAATTCTGGGGATTAGCTGGACAGGTGTGTGTCTTGTAGATCCAAAAGTCTGGTTAAGTTTCAGACAAGCATCTGAGTTTTTGGAGGTATTTATTTATTTACACCCTCCCCCCCTCCTCTTGCCACAGGCAGCTAACAGAATAAAACAAAAAAACATAATTAATATAAATACAAATATACATATACATATTAAAACCATTACAAACATGTACGTACGTACGTGCATACATACATACATACATTATATATCAACCAAGCCTCCAGACTTAGAGGTTTACCCATCACTAGCCTCTCCTTCTCTTTCAAGAAGAAATACTTCATTTTCATGCCAATACTCCCTGCTAACTATAAGACGACAGAGAGTGGAACTAGTAAATGATCCAAAGCTTTCCGCAGAGCATATTGTAAAATCACTAGTACCAGATTTTAAAGTGACTAATAGCCATAATGTTTGGCTAGTTCTTCGACATAGGATGCATGTTGTCTTACTGTATCATTTTCAGCATACACTGCTTATGGCGAACAATATTGATTGTAGCTCTACACGAATGTGTTGTTTTTGCTGCGTACCTAGCTATACAAAGAAAAGAAAACAACACACACACACACAAGGTCCATGACCCTCCTGAAGTCTGTAGACTAGCTGACTCCTAAAGATTAGAAGGTGAGAACCCAGAGATGTTAATTGAAAAAGAGCTTGAAACCTGACATCTATTTAATAATGTCTGGATAAAGGTGGTTAGTTCCGTTAATTGAGGTAAGCCGCAGTTTGACAGATGAGCCAGCATATCGTTATTAAAAACAGATCTGCTTTTTATAGGTTGTCAAAATATTACATTTAGAATAACCTTGTAGCCCTTCAAAGGCAAAAACACTGTAAACCAGATGAACACCATATTATTCTAATCATCAAATAGTGATAATTTGCTATCTAGAGCCTTTCATTTTATTTGATGCTTCTCCATGAACAGCTTTATTATCAGAATGGTAGAGTGAAAGCCTAGGATGCATGGGAAGGGAAAGGCATTTTGCATGTTATGGGCTTTCATTATTCCACCCACAGTACGAGCTGGGTTGTAAGGAACCCCAGAATGCCTTTAGACACTTGGAAACTTGATGAGATCACAGAGTCCAACCAAATGGGGACTTTCTGAGCCCTATCTCTTTTGAAATAGAGAGAACAGGGAGGAGACCAGCAACCAGTCAAGACTTTGAAAGTGGATTGGTAAGAGTGGCTTACTATGAACGTATCTACATGAAACCGTTACAAGGGGAGAAATATTATTTGCCCTAGTAACTGCCTGAAGTTCACACGGCCCTCAGTCTTTTGCAAGGTACTGTAGAGTAAATTGCCTGGTAACTACCGTGCTTTACATGAGAAGTAGCTACCTCCTCCATTCTGGGATAGAGAACTAACCTGAAATACCAGAAGTCCTGGGAACACTTTCCAAGGTCACATACACATGTACAAAATTGAACTAAATGTTCAAAGCTGAAGCAATTATTCAAGTTTTAGTAACTTACTTTGGTATTGTTCACACTACATTCCTAAACTGATTTATTACTGTCGCTATCTTGCCTCCAATGGCCATGTCATGAAAGTGAGCATGATGACACCTATCCCATCATGCCTTGCACGCAAAGCATTCCAAGATTAATTCCATAGAGTTTTCAGCAGGAGAGATGCTTTGTGCTGCAGCGTGGGAATGATTTGCATACCATTCCATGTTCACTAGGGGCGGGACTTGGGCAAATCTTTGGTTCTCAGTTTTTATCAGTATCGGATCTCTGTTTACCGGTTCTGCTATCGGTTCTCAGTTCTCTTGGTATCAGATTTTTAACACTGAAGTTTTTCCCAATTTACTTCAATGGGGAAAATTGCAGTGTTAAAAATCCAATTTAAAAAACAGTACAAAAGATCCTATACCATCAATACTGAGAAAGAACCGAGATATCGGATTAATCCAGTATAGCTATTATCGGGTAATTTGGTTCCTAACAGTACTAAAAGTCTCATTCCTAATGTTCACCAACCAAACACAGAAAGGGTACATGTTACAAGGTAGAGGGGATGCCGTACAAGGGATGCCGTAAGCATGAAGGGGCGGCCAATAAATATAAAGAAATAAATATAAATAAAATAGAGGGGATCATCTGCTCTTGAGTCTTCCGAAGTATATACTTCCCTCCTACTCCTGATTACCATTGCTTGACATGTGAACAACTCTAAGGTCCAAGCGAATTAAGAACTTGCTAAATCAATCTAGCTGTGTGTGTGAATAAGGCCCTGTGTACTTACTGCATGGTATATTTGCATGCTCTTGTGAGCATTGCCTTTGACTCCATGCTAAAAGAGGAGCAGTTTCCCCACTTTATATGGAGGAAATAAAGGGGGAAAGAGAGTAGTTGGAGGTTTGTTTCCAGTAGTTAGAAATTCAAAGACTATTCAGTGTAAAAAAGTAGACTCGTGTTTTTTTTTATGACCCTGGGAAAAAATTGTGTTAGAATGAAACAGCAGATTTGTTTTGCTTGGAAGAGTGGGTATGATGCATCTGCAGTAATGTTTTGACCAAGCAAAATTTCCCTACTGGAGCCTGTGCTTCAACTGCATTGATACTGAGGAGGAGAAGAAACTGCTATATCTCCTCAGATCAATAACCCACTATTTATTTATTTATTTATTTTAAACGCCCCTAAATACATGATTAAGAGACGCGGCTACTGCCAGCCGGATCAATAATGCATATTTGGAAAAACCCATAAGTTTATGTTTATGTGGCACGGCTGAATTACTGCACTCTATATTGTATTAGCCTTTGTACTCTTCAACATGAGATTTTCTTTCTTAAATTAATGTGCTGTTCTGTTGTTTAAGGAGAGGAAAATTTAAGGTACGCACAGAGCAGTGGCTGCAATTCCAAACCCCCTCTGCAGAGGATCCGTGTGGGATTAACGTGTGTCCTGTGCAGCACAATGCATGCACATGGATGTGTGCGTGGGCTGTGCGTGCACGCAGGTTGTGTGCGTGGGCTGTGCGTGCACGCAGGTTGTGTGCTGGTCATGGGATTGGCCCCAGTGTCATTCCATCATGGTTCAGACAAAATAAACAATTAGAAGGAACACGTCTAGTTCCTGGTAAACATTATTTAACTAGTCCCACCAAACTCTAGAGCTCTTGGTGGATGGATTTCCCACACACAGCTCACACTTGGGAATCTCAGTTATGGTACTACCTGCTAGACTACAGGCCTGTTTTAGCAGTGATAACTAGTGCTGAAACAAATATGCAAACTATTTTTTAATGAAATTCAGTATGTGGCTTTTGGTAAACCCAACTGAAAATAGAGCTCTATTAGAGCAAATTCACTTGGGGACGGCACTGGGTATGAATGGAATCATTGGGGATTTGTTAAGGGACAATATAGACTGGTGGCTTCCTATTGTTTGTACCTTGTTTGACACCATAAACTCTTCAGTCTTAGTCCCTGTGGGGTGGAATATTAGCATTGTTATTTCAATTTTTAAAAAGGGGACTAGAGACCTCCCATCAAATTATAGACCTATTAGTTTAATAAATGTGATTGCGAAACTCTATGCTCATTATTTATTGGTCCAATTGGAGGCCTGGACAAACGTAGTCTCGTACTTCTCTGAAGAACAGGCAGGTTTTCAAGCAGGATACTCGACTCTTGACCACTGTTTTACTTTAATGTATTTAATGGACAAGTATGTCAGGGTCAGAAGAGGCTTGTTATTCCTTTCTTTTGTGGATCTTAGAGCAGCTTTTGACTCTATAGATAGGAAGCTTCTATGGGCAAAATTATTTTCTACCAATATGAATAGAAGATTGATCCTTCTAGTACGTTCACTCTATGTCAATACGCAGTTGAGAGTTAGATATTCCCCGAGAGGCCATCTCACTGATGTCATCCCTGTCACATACGGGGTAAAACAAAGCTTTGTTTTTTTCTTTTTAATTTTTTTATAAATGGAATAACTATGGAATTCAATAGCAATAGAGATTTGTTTTTCCTGGTGGTTATTTGGAATAGGCACCTTTCAATACTGCTTTATGCAGATGATATGGTTTTCATTTCTAATGCCAGGTTGGGTTTGAAGAGACTTTTGGCAGCTTTGGGATCTTTTTGTAAAACTAATCATCTCTCAATTAATTATGAGAAAACCAAAGTCCTTGTAGCAGCCAAATCTTATTGTAAATTTAATTGGGTTTTAGACGATGTTAAATTAGAGCAAGTGAAATTCTATTGTTATTTGGGTTTGACTTTTTCTGCCTCAGGCACATGGTTTAAACATGCCGATTGTTTAAAAATTAAAATGGATCAATCTATTGGTGGGCTCTTAAAATTTTGGGGAACGAATGGTGGGAAACGTATAGCACCTGCACTAAAATTGCTTGATCTGAAAGCCAGCTCCCAAGCTCTTTATGGTGCGGAGGTTTGGGGTCCTTTTTTAAGATTTAAATTGGAGTTATTCCAAAATCGATTCCTCAGAGCAATCCTTTCTGTCCCTAAGAGTACTCCAGCTGCTCTTGTGTGCGTGGAAACAGGTGTACTCCCGGCTGAGGTAAAGCTGGATTTTGGACAGATTTCTTTTTGGTTGAGAGTTCGGAGCATGATTGAGGATAATTGCCAAGCCTTTGTCTTGCAGAATCTGACTCTTTGCATTGCACATTTTTGTGGAATTAAAAATGGATCCTTTTATTGCGGTCATTGGGGCAGTCTATGGAAGCTTTGTCTCTTCTTCTCAATTATAGTCTTATATTTTGGACTCTAAGACAATTGACGGATCTAGAAATTGCTAAAGATAGACAAAAGATTGGAAAATTGAAATCGGTCCCCCTTTACAAATATATTAAGATAATCCCCGGAAGAGAATTCTTTCTCACTGTTCTGGATAACCCACACCTAAGAAGGGTTCTTACGCTCCTCAGGTTTGACCTTATCCCCGCTAGGGTGCTAAATGCGAGAAGAAAGCGGCTCCCTTACTCCTCTAGAGTATGTAGTTGCCCGCTAAATCAAATTGAAGATCTCTTACATTTGTTATTTTTCTGCCCTCTTACCGAGGAGTTCCGCCTCACATTTTTGACTCCCTTACTCCAAAATAGATCTTATTGGGCCCCCTCAGCAGCTGCGATCTTTTGTATTCTATGTAAACGATCCTACTATGATCCATGCTCTTGCTAACATGGCAATGGCTTTAATGAAAAGAGCCTGATTTCTTGTACAATAGGCTTGTATTTCTATTTATTCTGTTTCTATAAATTGTACAGCCTCCCATTTTTAGATATTCTGTTCTTTTAGGTTACTATGAATTATTTTTGCTTGTTTATGTATATTTTGTACCTCTTTGTATCTTATAGTCACAACCTAAGGTCATGACTTATTAAACTATTATTAGTATTATTATTAATAATAATATTTGTTTCCATTAGTACTGCAAATTTGCATTTGCAAATTTGTACATTGGTTAACTTTTCAATAAATGTGTCTGTTTAACAGATAACTTAAAATTTTAGTTTTGTCAACAACTTGAACATGAAGTCAACATTCGTGCCAGTATTCCGAAGGAGATAACCCCAACAAATTTTATCCATAGTGATAGATGTGTTTAAGATGCTCAGGTGATGAGCATGGCATAAATCATGGGTTGGGAACCTTTTCCCTCCCAGGTGCCACTTCAAAATTAGTACAAGATTCAAATGCCACATAGAAGTTAGAGGCAGGAGTATGTTCAGGAAGAGGAGGCACCAGACCATGAATCTGTCCCCTATCCTTGTGTGCATACCCTCATCTCTGCCTCTCTTACTCTGATCTCTGTCTTTCGATCGTTGTGGATAGAAACTGGATCCAGAGACTAGATTCAGGAGCTAGAAAGGGGCCAAATAAAAACTAGCTGCAGGCCGCATTTGTCCTCTGGGTCTGATGTTCCCCACCTCTGGCATAAGCAGATATCAATAGGCCTTGTGTAGGAATACTTAGGGAACACAAGAATGGCATCAAAGATCCATGCAGGCGCAAGAATCTGTTTGTATCAAAACTGCTGCTGAGGCTTTTGCATAGAGACATTTAAAACAAACTTTTACCTCTGAATGAGTTGCACGAATAAGGCAAAAGAGCTGATGACGTACATAAGTTGTGTGCTCCCAAGTTGTGCATAGCTTAAATTCTGCAGCAAATCCCCACGAAAACTCCACCAGGTTTGAAAAAAAGCTTCACAGCCTTCCTGCAAACTTATCCCGTGCATTCTGTTTATAACAAAAAACTAAACTCACCTGATTGCAGGTTTCTGTATGAAAGTTTTCCATCTCTCAGACTGGTGCTAATCACAGTACTTGGGTCGATTTTGAAAGCAAGAGGTTTCATTTCCTTTACCTTGCTTGGGAATTCACATGCGTAACTCCACCATGAAACAAGATGATTGAGAATGTCCCCTGTTGGCTGGAGGATTCTGCTGACGCTTATTGGCTGCTATTTCAACTGCTCTCTTGCGGTTTATGAGATCAGTAAGAAACTCTTGATAGAATTACAACAATCTTGAACTCTGTCAGGGATCATGAATTATTCTGTATGTAGTGGTAAAGGCAATGTAGCTTTAAAAGTACCTCCCCCCCACTCAAAAAAAAAGTGTTAATGGGATTTCACGATATTCTGACTCTCTCTAATGCTAAATTGGAGAAACAAGATGTCTATTTCATCAGATAGTCACCTTGAGCTTTATAATGGCTGACAGCATAGGCTCTGATCCGCAAAGCTCCAATAGTCTCTAATCCTGCTATGTGAACCCCATTCACTTCAGTGAGGGTTGAACTGATGGAGCACTTGGAGGATCAGTCTGAAAATCCCTTTCCTTTTCCCATCTGAAGCTTGTTTCTGCATTTTGATGGCTTTCTAATTTTGTGGGATATTTTTTATCTAAGCAATGAGACTCCACATTATATTTTGGAGCTGTTAAAGCACTCAAAAGAGAAGAATGGTTAAATCAAGCTTTTATGAGTTCATGTCTGCCTGGGAACAAAATGATCGGTCTCAGCAGGCTACAGTGTAGGTACAAGCACAGGTAAACTTGGCATCTGAAGCTCTGTAGTGCATGCCATTGCCCAACTCCAATTGCAGTCATTCAGTGGCTGGAAGATTAAAGCTTTCCACCAACTAAAAACCTTCACTTTTACATTCGTAGTTAAGGCGAATGGTGAAAAATTACAATTTCACTACTCTACCACCTAAAATATGTTACTATTATAATGCATCCTTTTCACATACATCAATAGTACTTAATCTCACACCTTTCATTAACAACTCTGTCTGCATCAATGTCTTCTCAACATCATAACTCTTATTCTTCCTCAAATACCACCAACATTATAATATCAACAACAAAAAATTCACACCACTTCACCATCTCTACTGATTAATACATTCATTTTCATTCAAATGCGTTAACAAGTTAATTTTGGTGTTGAATTGTATGGTTGGTTTGGAAATCCAGAAATGAAATATAAGTTGTTATACTGTAATAAATAATTAACTCATTAAGGCATTTGAATGAAAATGAATGTATTAATCAGTAGAGATGGTGAAGTGGTGGGAATTTATTGTTGTTGATATTATAATGTTGATGGTATTTAAGGAAGAATGAAAGTTATGATGTTGAGAAGACATTGATATAGGTTCTCAATCTCATACCTTTCATTAACAACTCTGCCTATATCAAAGTCCCAGCCCCCTCAAGCCTCCCGGATTCAAGTGGTGGAGGTGGGCAGCCCCAGCACACACCTGCAACCTCAGCATTGCGGCCGCTGCCCCTGGGAGTCACCCATGGAGTCCCAACTCACCCCAGTGGGGGGAGGAAACAGATGCTGGGAGCCCCAGCTCACCCTGGGGGTCGTGTGTGCGACAGGAGGCACCCAGCTGCAAAGTGGCTCTTTCTCCCTCCCTCCTCTTCCACAGCTGCAGCTTCACCTCCAGGCTTGCTTGGTGACTCTCTCCCGATGCTGCCAGCCTGTCCCCTTCCTCTCCTGGGATGATCAACAGCCGCCGCCGCCGCCGCACTGGACTGTGTCTAGGGGAGCAGCTGCCCAAGCTGCCATGCAACAGAGTTCATGGCCTGGGCCCCACCTATCTGCAGGATCACCTCACCCTCTGGATTCTGGATTGGCCTCTGCGGTCGGCTGGGGGTGCCCTCCTTGAGGTTTCCCAGGTGTCGACCATGAGGAGGGCATTCTCGGTGGCCACTCCGCAGCTGTGGGACTCCCTCCCGTTGGAGGTCCGCCTGGCCGTAGACCTACCCTCCTTTCATAGACAATGTAAGACCTGGCTGTTCTGCCGGGCCTTTTCCGAGGGAGACAGGATGGGTGGGTTGGGTTAGGGTGTGGGGTTTATTGTGGGGTTATTTTAATGTGGGGTTCGTTTTATACGTTTTATAATGTTGTTAGCCGGCCCAAGCTGCATGTCCAGGAGGGGGTGGGAAATAAATAAAGAAATAAATCTGGCGGCAGCAGCTAAGACTTCCCCAGCCAGTGAGAGAAAGGGTGAGCAGGCGGCAGCACAGCCGATCCCCACCTCCCAGTGGCCTCAACCACCGCCCTGAGTGAGAGTGGAGCTGGGGCGCAGCCCAGTGGCTGCACTGCACCCACTTCCTGCCCTAGAGCTCGACAGGAGGAGGCAGCCCCATACCGCTGTGCCTGCTCTTGCTTGGCACCGGGGCTCTGGACTGCGCCCTGCAGCGCAGGGTCCTGAAGCAGCAGGCTGAGCTGTTTAGAGCTGTCTGGCTGCTCTGCTGGCGACTTCTTCCGGTAGCTGGTTCTGGACCCGACCTGACCTCCCCCTTCCACTCCCCCAGACCTGAGCTGTCCCCTGCCTTTTACATCGGCGTGTGAAGTGTTAAAACAGCAAAACCACATTTTATAAACAACATATATGTGACATTATGCCATCAATCTCTAACATGCATTTGCAACTTAAGGATTTTCCTATTGATAACGAGCTCTTCTACTTAGGATAACTTTCCCTAGGAAATACAAATGTCTTCCAACAACCACCAGCAATTAGTATATAGTCTGCTTTAATTTTCAACCACATTAAACTTAACATACACCACTGCATACACGAGAAATCACTACCCAGAAGTAAAGGGACTCCGAAGTCCCACATTAGAGATTTGTGGAGATTGCATGAGAACTGCGTCTCGCCTTAACTAATAGAGGGTGCTATCATGTCCTATAATAATATGCTGATTGCCTTTCTGACTTCATATCCTTCAAATTCTCAGCCAATGATGTCCAGTCGCAGTGCTTAAGTTGCACTAGCTTGCAGTGGGTTGAAAATGCTTAAGAATGCATAGGAAAGACATGTTTCCTGAAGCTCACAGATTTACTTTAGGACTCTGTTTCTCTGGCCCTTCTCACACCTGTATCAAAATTAGTTGCAGTTCTTTGCCTAAATCTTGGCAGCAGCCGACTTAATTTGTGGTTTACAGCTCCTGACAGTTTATTGGGGAAGCAAAGTGCACCTTCATCTCCAATAATAAACAGCCCACCCGTCGACACTTTGACAGACTTAATGGTTTTTATACAAAAATGGACAGACTTAATGTTTCGACTGTAGCGATCATCTGTCCTGATCTCCTTAATGAAATTAGATTAAGTGCACCTGGGAAAATGCTGAGACGGCACATTGCCTTTAATTTAAAACCAATTTGCGGGGAAAATATTCTCCGAAGCCGAGGGAGGCAGAGAGGGAGGGAGGGAGAGAGGGAAGGGGATTTTTAAATCTATCTGGATAGCTGCTGGCAGTTTTAATTCCTCTCCCTACTGGCAGTGTGAAATATTAACAACCTTAAGAACTGAGAGTTTAAAGACTCACTCACTAACCCTTCTACCTTTCTTAGGGAGAAGAGAAAACAAAACAAAATCTTTAAAATCAAGATCACGTCAAAAGACATAGTCCTTTGCGTTTCAGGGCTTTTAAATTGAAATGGTCGGGGACGGGAAACATGATAGGATTAGGCAGATCTGCACACTACTCCTGCGAGTTCTGCTCTTCCTACCAGTAGTCTGAATATCCCTAAATTGTATGATTTTTCTTTGGGCTTTTAAACTATAAGGAAATATTCTTTAGTGCTTGCCAGTGATTTCATTGTCTAGGAAAATGGTAGCTTATCAATTTAGATATAAAATTAGATGGAAAACACACAAATCTACAGTACGGCTAAAAGCTGAGGACAGTTAGAAGCCTTCCTTATGGACATGCTGACAAAAGTTAAAAACAGGTCTTTTCACTTCAAACTAGATGATTTTTTTAATTTATTTTTTTTAATTCACCCCAAGCCGCCTGGGTGGCAACGATGGGGAGCGCGTTCTCGGTGGCCGCACCTACGCTGTGGAACTCCCTTCCGACGGAGCCCTGCCTGGCCCCGGACCTCCCCTCTTTCCGTAGAGAGTGTAAGACCTGGCAGTTCCGCCAGGCCTTTGGAGAGGGAGATGGGTAGGGTGGGGTGGGGAGGGGAATTCTACCCTTTTAGTTCTTTTTATCCTTTTAAATGTTTTAATTATATTTTATGTGTGTTTTATTGATGCCTGTAAGCTGCCCCGAGCTGCTCTCGAGCAGGAGGGGGCGGGGTATAAAACTAGTTAAATAAATAAATTAATTTAATTAAATAAAACTAACATTTAGACATTTGCCTCATGGACATTTATTCTCTTTAATGATGATAGGCATTTAATTATATTCTAACTAAACTAGGATACTGTGGGGGGTTGTTTTGTTTTACATCTGTAATGTTTGGGATGTTGCATTGTACTTTCTGAAACCTTATATTTTGCTCTGCTGAGTGCTTGGGATTAAAGTCTTTTAAGGTGGCAGGAGTATTGGAATATTGTTCTGATCACCATTTCCTTTGAACTCTAGCATGTAGCGCTTATAAGAGACCATTTGTGCAACTGTAGCAAATTAAAAGGTGGCTCCAGAGGGAGAACTCGTTTTGTAGAAGTGACGGCAGCTTGGTACATACCTCTGTGCTTAGTCAAAACAGAATCCCTTGTTATTCTCCGCCTTTTGAAGTCCTCACGATCCTTTGAAACTCTGGCTTCATACATCATCAACAACTATCAACAGCCTATGTGCATTCAAGAACTGGCTCATGGCAGGAGAGTAGGTGGTGATGAATGGTGTAAAGCAGATGGAAGGCAACTTGCTTTAAGCAAGGGAGTAAAAACTTGTTTTCACTTAAAGCAAACAAATGTAATGTACATGAGGAGGAGGAGGAGGAGTAAGAGGGGAAATGAACTATATGTAAAGGTAGCACTGCTGCTGTTGCACATCTTCATGAATCTATTGCTTCTATCATCTGGATATTGTGGGTGTAAGTCCCATGCTAGAGATGAGCCAGAGAGGTGGAGTGACTCCAGAATACAAATGGAGTTAGTAGCAAAGACAGGTGTACCTACTAGAGCTGAAGCAAATAGTGCTGTTTGAATTCATGAGTCCAATTCAAGCATTCATTTCTGTTTACTTAAATTTGGATTTGCATCCTTGGGGAACCTACACTATGGTTCATTTTTTTCTAAACGTTAACTTTGGTTCGTTTTGCTTTGGTTAGCTTTTTTGATTGACTTAGATCAGGAGCAGGGAACCTCAGGCCCAGGCGACAAATATGGAATGGGGCAGGTTTTTATTTAGCCCCTTTGCAGTTCCTGAATCTTGCCCATTGATCCAGTTCCTATCCTCAAGCACTGAAAGACTGAGCATAGCTAGAGGAGCTTAGAGCATGTACATGAGGATAGGGCAGAGATCTATGACCTGGACCCTCTCATTCCTTCCCCAGCCTGCACCCCCAACTTGTATGCAGCCCTCGGAGCTTATACTAGTTTTCAGAGTAGGAAGGAAAAGTTTCCCCACCCTGGCTTATGTCAAAGCAAGCATTTTTGTTGCTGTTTTTTTAAAATGCCAAATAAATGATTTGTGAGCGTTACGTGTGAACTTTTTGGAAGTATACAAACTTGAATCCACACTTTCAAATTTATAGATATCATCAAATTGAATCAAGAACGTTAAGTACTCACACCAGCACTAGTTCCTACTTGCAGTCACACGTTCTAACCACCACACTGTGCTACCTCTCGTACACTCTAAAATAAGCAACGTGCATGAGGCGTTGAGAGGGATTATAGTTGTATTTTCTGTACTAGTGCCTCGGTTTCACTTTATTGCTGTACAAAATGAACTAACCAGGGTAAATCTAAAGTCTGATTATAGTTTTAGGCTCCTCTCTATCTGAATAGGGACCACTAACTAGACTCTAATTTTCAGTGGGTAGCTATTTGCTATGATTTATTAACAATCAATCATCCATCAATCATCATCATCATCATCACATGGCTTCATAGCTCCTGACGTTTCCAGTGACCAAAGAGGGACAAGTCCCAACTGCTTGGCCAATGAGCTCCATCTTTCAATTAATAAGCTCTGTTTGTGCGTGACGGGCAAACAGCACAAACCTCCGTTCTTGTTTAACATTAATTAGTCTATACACAACAGAACTAAAGCAAAGAGTTACCATGAACTTCATTTACCCAACTTCTATTCCCTTCAGTTAGCAGTTGGAATCAATATTTCTTCCCTTTATGTCCTAGAATAACTGCTGTGTAATTAGCACAATGTAATACGAGTCAAAGTGCAAGTGGAAGGAGTCAATGTAATTTTATTGAAGCTGTAACTCTGCAGCAGGAGGAGTGTGTGGATAAAGCAATTAATACTCCAAGTCAAAATACTTTGGTTTCTCACTTTAACGAGATTGTTCTGGAGGATCTCTCTGAATTAAATCCACTCCCACAGCCACTTCCTGTTTAGATCATATCAGGGCTCCATTGTAATTTGCATAATTCCATTTGGAATTTCCACCAAGTGAAACTTCACCAGGCAGAGGGCATCAATCCCCTTTCCCCACCCTGACTGTATGGTGGCTTAGTCATCATAGCTGGAGAGCTTTCCTCCCTCTCTTCCTCTTGAAATGTCAGTCCCTTAGAGGGTCAGTCCCACCCTGTAACACTCCTAAGCTTCTTCTCTGCAATAGCCACTTCAGTGATAACAGAGACTCATCATCTGCTAGCACTGTATGAAATGGCATGAGGAGAAAGAGGAAACATAGGTGTGCATGTGAGAGAGAGAAGATGCATCTTGCAGATGTTTAAATAGTATTATTATTATTATTATTATTATTTATTAGCAAGCATTTATATAGTGCTTGCAATGTATCTGATGCTTTACAAATTAATTGAATAGGCACAGTTCCTGCCCTAGGGCCTACAGTCTGAGAGATGAAGGGCCGGAGGGGAGACGAAGGAAGGGGAACAGAGGGAGAGACAAGGAGTGTAACATTCACATATACCTCCCAACAGTCCCTATTGAGGAGGGGACAGTCCCTCCTTGGGTGCTAAATCCCACTGTCCCTCTTTCAGGAGAGAGGCAAAAAGACCGGTGTATTCAAGCCTCAGGCACCTCTTTCCTGGTTGCTTCCCAGGAAAAGCATTTGAGAGGATGATGGGGAGATGATGCAATGATGTGAAACTGTGGCTGCTTTTAGACGAGTGGGTCGCCGTTGCACAACCCGCTCACGCAATATTTCAAAATCCCGTGATGCGGGATTACATGAGACGGCCATCGGGGATCACGCGCATGAAAGGCGGTTGCGCATTGTTTGCCAACTGCAAATTAAATACCTCACAATTCCCGGTCGGCAAATAATGCACAACCGGCTTTTACGTGTGTGATCCCCGACGGCCGTCTCGTGTAATCCCGCGTTGCAGGATTTTGAAATATTGCGCGAGCGGGTCGCACAACGGCGACCCGCTCGTCTAAAAGAGCCCTAAGTGGAGAGCTTCTGTCCTTTTTTATGTACTTGAAATGTTTGGGAGGGGTATAAGTGCGTGAGAGGGCAAAGTTTATTTACTTAGGAGTGCCTAAGGGGTGGGGCTTGTCCTTCTTTGGCTGCTCGAAATATTGAGAGGTATGCGTGTCTGTAGCATTAACTTTCCATTCTTAGACAAATGCTAGAAGAGAGAGAGAGAGATGCTGAATGAATACAAAGTTATTTATAGAGATATAGTTAAGTCAATTGGGGTTCAAAATGGACATGTATTAAAAGTCAGTTCACACTGCGAGTAGCACTACTTTAGCTACAACTGTGCTTATCTGAAAACAGTTGCGAAGCATAGGATGGTTTGCCAGTGGTTTGCCAGGATGACCTTCCTAGCACAGAGCCTTGCAGCTGCGCTGGTAAGACATTCCTAATGATGTCTCTGCATTGTGAACTAGTATGTCTTTAACTGAAATTTTCATTCTTAACTATTATTATTGAAATTTATTTCTGTTCGGTACCAACAATGTATTTGGTGCTATTCAATATACAAAAACAAAGACAGTCCATGCATTGTTCTAAGCACAGCACCCTTCTTTTTGGCATGTGGATGCAACCCGGGTTGCTATTGTATTTGAAATACGTTTTCACAGCTCCACAGTGGATAATAGGGCTATTTGAGTGATAGTCTGAATTTCAAGATAACAGTATTTCTTCCTCAGACTAATACTATGCAGTGTAGATAAATGGCACCAATAAATGCGACTGGACTGGATGTAGGACCCCGTTTCCCCATTTAAGCACCCCACCCTGGTATAGCATTCCTGGCCTAGTCAGCACAGAACTTAAGCACATGCTTTACTAAGACACAGGTTGGCATTCCATTGATTTCATTGAGACTTAAGTACATATTTCGAGTTAAGCATGAGCCTTCTCCAAAGTGAACTAAAACCAAATGTTGTGTGTCTCCATTAACTTTGCTATTAATAATTAATGTCAGGTTGGCGAAGCAGGGAAATGGGGAAACCTCTCAGCTGCCCTCTACGTAGGGTTCAAAACCCCTGGACCAAGGAATTGCAGCTCATCATAGAAGTCAGAAGGGGTAGGAAGACAGTGAGGGGGTCAAGTGAAGGGAGTGGAGTAGGAGGTTAGGATAGCAGAAGGTTTGGGGTACACGTCAGGGACTAGAAAGGAACAGGAGCTATCAAAAGAAGCAACAAAGGAACAGAGAAGAACTCTTAAGACTCAGAGGAACTACAACAGGCACAAGGCAAGAATGAGAAATGTGTAGAGGGAGAGGAGGATTGTGACTAGGTTGGAGGCACTGGTTGCTGAGAGCCCTGAGGCAGAGGGAGAGCCTCTTGGCGAAGGCCAATTGGAAAGGGAGGTGTAAGGGAGGATTACTTGCGACCCTAGCCACTAGCACAACAAGCCACAGAAGAAGGGGGAAAGGAGAGGGACAGTGATGGCACTGAACACAGGGAGGAAGGAGGTAGGAAGGCTAGGTACCAAAGAGTCAAGCGAGAAGAGCAACTAGAAACAGGACAGCAGAAATTCAGGAGGAAGGACTTACCAAACCTTAACTTGGAAGAGGTAACGTAGCAGCTGGGTTGAAGCCTGCAACTGCAAATAAGCAGCCCAGATAGCTCTTATAGTAACAGAAGAGAAAGGAGACCAAATGCCTTAATTACATACAACTGTAGGACACTGACTTAAGCAGAAAGGAATGGAGCATAGCCTAAAATGCTCCTACAGGCCCATGCCACCGGTGGGGGCAATGGCCACCTTTTCCCCTTCCGCATCTAGGGCTTCTGTTGGCTTGGTCTAGCGTCCCGAACTAATCCCCCAGTCACCTGTATAGCTTCCCTACCCTGAAGGCAAAGAGAGCAGCATGGCTGTTGTTATGGAGAAGAGGAAGCCCTTTGGCTGATAGGGCCATGCCTGGTTACTGGGGTAGCGGGGAGCTCTGACAATCAGGCATTACGTACATAAGTTCTTTGCTGAATAAGGATGGATTTAAACACATGTTTAAATGCTTTGTTAAACTGACCTATGTTTCCCTCCCCCCCCCCCCTCCTTGAGTGAAATATTTAAACATGCAAATATTTATTTTGAGTAGGTTGCATAATTAACCAGTCATACTTTTTTTTTTTCATGAATAGCATTCTTAAATTGTTCTGTTCTGCAGTTCATCAGCTCTGGCCCTGTCCAACACTCCTCTTCAAGGGTAGGACTAAATGGGCAGTTTTCACAATGGAGAGATGTAAAAAGTGGTGTACCTCAGGGATCTGTATTGGGATTGGTGCTGTTTAATGTATTCATTAATGATTTGGGAAAGGGTGTTAAGAGTGGGGTGATCAAATTTGCAGACGACACCAAGTTATTCAAGGTAATTAAAACACGAGCTGACTGTGAGGAACTGCAACGGGATCTTATGACACTGGGTGCCTGGGCATCTAAATGGCAAATGAGATTTAATGTGGACAACTATAAAGTGATGCACGTAGGGAAAAATAATCCAAACTATGCGTAGACAATGCTGGGTACTAAGCTAGGAGTTACCACTCAGGAAAAGGATCTGGGGGTGGTTGTGGACAATACAATGAAATCCACAGCGCAGTGCGCAGCAGCAGTCAAAAAAGCAAACAGAATGTTAGGAATTATTCGGAAGGGGATAGAGAATAAAACTGAGGATGTCATAATGCCTCTATACAAATCAATGGTGCGACCGCACCTCGAATATTGTGTGCAGTTCTGGTCGCCCCATCTCAAAAAAGACATAGCTGAACTAGAAAAGGTACAGAGAAGGGCAACAAAAATGATCAAGGGCATGGAAGGGCTCCCGTATGAGGAGAGGCTTGGTAGGTTGGGGCTCTTCAGTTTGGAGAAGAGACGACTGAGAGGAGATATGATAGAGGTCTATAAAATCATGAGTGGTGTGGAACTAATAAACAAGGAGCAGTTATTTACCCTCTCAGCTAGTACTAGAACTAGGGGACACTCCATGAAACTCATGGGTGGCAAGTTTAAAACAAATAAAAGAAAATATTTTTTCACTCAGCGTATAATTGGGTTGTGGAATCTACTGCCAGAGGCTGTGGTAAGGGCCAGTACTATAGTTGAGTTTAAAAGAGGTTTGGACAAGTTTCTGGAAGATAGGTCCATTAGCAGCTATTAGCCAGACAGGATCAGGGAACATGATAGGAGCTGGGGGAAAACAACAGGGAATGGATCCTCCATTGTGACCTGTTGGGTGCTTCTCCCAAGTCACCATGATTGGCCACTGTCGGAGACAGGATGCTGGTCTAGATGGGCCATTGGTCTGATGCAGTATGGCACTTCTTATGTTCTTATGAAAGCTTCCCTTCATTTCCCCTAAGTAAAGAATGAGGAAGACAACATAACAAGAAAGAATCAGATGTCGAAGTAGGTCAAGTTTGAGTCCTAGTTAAATTGGCAGTGTCCTTTCAAGCCTTGTGCTTGCGTTACCCTTTTTGAACCAAGCTCCCAAGTCGTTCTTCAAGAATAACAATGTCGTTTGAATTTGGTGGGTTATAAAACACTTCTGGTCTGCTTTGAGCCATATTCCACAGCACAAATCTGAAGGAAGCCAAGAAAAATGCTGGCTTAAATTTTGAGAGAGTTTTGCTTTGAGGCTGAAAGCGTAGATGTTGTCCTACAGAGAGACTCACACATATCTCTGTGTGTAATGGTTTGCTTTGGTTTTATGACAAAACAAGTCAGCCAGGCTGCAGAGATCAGAAATAGTTGCTGGACAGATCCTGATTTATTTGATAGTCTCAGTAATAAAATAACTATTTGTCTAACTCTTCCTGATTAGTCTGAAGAGTCCTGCCAACCTTAAGAGGATTGACTAGTCCGAAAACCACTGGTATTTTGGCATTTTGAAGAACTGTGATAGTATTTGCTGTAATATTTTTTCTATTAAGTTTGGCATTTCAGAATAATTCACTGCCGTGATGTGAATATTTTCCACACCAACAATAAGTCTATTACGGAGAAATTTAGAAAAAAAGTGAAATGGCTCCATATTGCTTGCAGATGTATCCTGTAAAAATAATTGTTTTTCACTGGATTTTAATGTTTCTGAGCCTTTGTAAACATAATGCCTAAGTGCTTTTATTCAGTAAATGTGACCCGCTCTGTAATTGCTTGCACATTTGCAGTCCAGTAAATAAGGAGCAGATTTGACCAAAATCTGTGTAACATTTTAGTTGCTTAGGTCACAGTCTGAGGAGGGGGGGAGGGAGGGAAAGATGGTGAGAAACTCATGTTTTCAGAAGTGGAAAGTCTGTAGCTTCAGAAACCAAGACAAATGAGCTATTTCTCCTTAGTTGGTGGATTCCTTCTTACATTAACAGCTTTTTTCCCATGGTGTAAAAAGATTAAATTTTCAAAAGATCCCAAGGATGTTAGGAGCTACAATCTCCATTAGCTTTGGGTGCCTTATACACGTAGTCTAAAATCCTGAAACCAGTTCTTCACGTTGGTTTCAGTGGGATTACTCGAGAGTAATTGGTTTAAATACTGTGGCCTTAAGCTCCTTTGAAAAGCCTGGCATAAAAGCTGGTGTTCTTTGTGAAATGCCCTTCAGGTAGAAAAGAATAAAGTAAGTGTGCCTCCATGTGTGGAACTAAAGGCTGTCTCCACTTTCTAATTGCGTTTCATTTTTATTTTATTTGTTTTAAAAACGTTAGCAGTACAAGGTACCTCGATGAAGATAAAAAGGCTGATAGAATAAGGATCTTGAGGCGTTAAGTATAGGCAAAATGTCACTCGGGAAGGGGGGGGGAAGCAAAGCAAAACAACCCACTGCTAATTAGATATTGCATGTCAAGCAAGAAAATGACTTACAAAGCAAAAAGAGGATCCAGAAATAAAATTAAAGTAAACAAACAAACAAAACCCACATGGACTGTAATTCCTGCCTGCAATGTGTTTGGTGCAGTGCATACTGAAAGGATTAAACATTGCGTTAGGGAAGTGCCCATCAGGCATGGCGAAAGTCAGCCCTAGAGTAGATGTTCTCCTCCACCAGCACTTTCTTTTTTTGTTTTTCAGAGTGGGCGGGAGCAGTGTGCTGGTCTCTCTCTCTCCCTCCCTCCCTCTCTGAAAACGTCCTAGTGATCCTCGGGTTGCTTGCAAAGGACCCTGGCTCAGCTGATCCCCCTCACTCCATAGACCCCCTGAGATCAAACATTTAGAGTCTGTTGAGTTTCTCTAGCAGTTTGTGTTCACCGTTTTCTAGACCAGTTTAATATAGAGTGGGCATTGGTCCTGTTTTATACAGGACCGTCCTGTTTTTTGAAGGGTTTGCCCATTGTCCTTTATTTACATGTTTTTGTCCTGTATTTTCTGCAGCATGTGGACTTGGAGGAGAGGCAGCGGTCCCAGCATGGGGGGGCGGGAGGGGAGTGCTAGGGTTACCATAGCGTCCGGATTTTCAAGGATATGACCACTTTTATGATCCACCCAACCCCATCCAGGTGGATTTTTTAAAATATGCACCCATGACTGGCATTTTGCCAGTACCATTGCATCCCCTTCCCCATCCCTTGCCCAGCGCTTGTTGCTCATCCTTGGCTGGAGGAAGAAGCCCTGAGCCAGCTGTGCTCTTCCTCCCCCCATGTCTTGTATTCTCTCTCCCATGTCCTTTATTCTGGGGATGCGTCAATGGCCGCCCTGTTTTAATAAGAATTAAACATCACCAAGAATATTCAACAGCCCTTGTTGGAGTCGTTTGATATGGACATGTGTTCAGGTTCCCATTAAATGCACAGGATTGTCATTCTCCAACGTTCCAAATCGATCACTCAACCCTTCCAAAAATAACTAAAGGACTCTTTTAAAAAAAAAAGTTTAAAAAAAAAGTGACTATTTGGCCTGCTTGGGGGAGGTAATTGTCTTTTGGTTTCTGTTCTTTTAGAGTTAGTCTGCAGTGATGTTTTTGAGATTTTTCTCTGCAAGCATGAGGGCTAAATACTTATTCTTTTTTTTTTTTTTTTAAATAAAGCTGAAATGTTCATGCATTTATTGCCAGTCTTGAAATTTTAAATTTTAAGAAACCCCTAAAATCATGAAGCTTATGATAAAACCACAAGTGTTGGTAGCCCTGTCAGTAGAGATCTGGGGAAAATCAACTCCAAATTCTGTTCCCTGTGTAACCTCTGTGCTTATGTAGGGTGACTCTTTGCACAAACCTCATGTCTAGATAGCAGTTTCCACAGTAAAGGCTCATGCTCTTAGATCTGGCGGTCCTGAGTTTGGTGCTGCTGACACCTTGGGAGCCTCACGCTATACTTAATGTCTTAAGGATATGAACAGTGTCAAGCAGATGCAGCAGTCTTCTCCAAGTTGGCAAACTGTGAAGTGTAAACTCAAACTAGAAGCACTAGGTTGTCTTTTATTTAAAATAAATAATAATAATAATATAATAATTACTTAACCCTTTCCTGCTGTTAACAAAGTGTGCATGCAGTAGCAGTTGTCACTAGGCATCCATTTCCGCATTACTAAACCATCCCAAACACACCCAAAGGCTGGGTCAAGTGCCACCCACCCATCATGCAGGTTGCAGGACTGCATTGATGCCCCATGCATGACGGGTTGGGTGGTGATGAGTGCGGAGGCGCTCATCTAAAAACACACACACTGTCTAATTCCCTCCCCCTCCCTCAAAGCAAAAACTTGCCCCTTCCCCCTACAAAGCTCTGCAGCTGTTTTCACGTGTAATTAAATCATCCCAGGTAATCCCTGCCTGGTGGCCTCTAATCCACTCGTGAGGAATTACATCAAAACCACTGAACTAATTTGATTCCTAAGATTCCTGTTCAGATCAGCCGCCTTTTAAAAATAATCTTTAAAAAGAGCAGGCACCTTTAATGTTTCCAACCGTCAGTGAACCCCAGGACAGGGTCATTCCTCATGGCAGCTGCTCTCTCTTTAGAAGAGGTTGGAGGGTGAGAGACAGGGGTGCGCATAGAGATTTTCTGAGTTTGCACTATGTGCTGATGCTGAAGACCCTATAGATGAGGTTGAAACTAAATAGGGGGCTTGATGAAATAAGACCACACACCTGTGCAGTGCTCTTTCGACCCGTGTCCCTGTGTGCAGATGAGCCCTAAGCAAGAAACAGCACAAGAGTGGGGGAGGGTGTTAAAACTAGAAATAACCCAAAGGCCAGAAGTGAAATCTTACTTGTCATTATAGAGTCTGAGATAATGAATGTGAAACAGGACTGGCTTGCACCAAGAGCATGATCAGAATTCAAACTCGAGCAGCACAAGCAGTATTCTCATGTGATTCTCCCAGCTTAGAAGCTTTGGCATACCTCCCAACATTGCTAGATGGAGAACTTCCACACCTCAGCCATTAGCTTATCACTCTACTTAATTTCCACTTCTTGTTCCATTATCCTCTCAGCTGCTTTTTCTGGGAAGTAACTAGGGATAGTGGGATTCAGCACCCAAAGAGTGACTGTCCCTCCTAAATAAGGGACTGTTGGGAGGTCAGGCTTTCGTTAGTGAAGCTAATTTGCACCAGCTTAATTTTAGGGATGGGGTTTGACGGCAGTTTTGTTAACCTGTAGCATTTAAAAACCATTCAGGTCCCCTACCAATATCCTGAGATTAGTTTAAAAATAAGGTTTTACTTTGGGATTTTTTATTTGCGATTTAATAATAAAAATAAAATAAAATAATATTTATTTTTATATAGCGCCCCCCCTGCCATAGCACTAGAAACACTTTATACATAACAGTTTAACACAACTTTTAATCCTCACAACAACCCTGTGAGGTAGGTTAGGCTGAGAGAATATTGTGACTGGCCCAAGATCACCCAGTGAGTTTCTAGCTAAGATGAGACTAGAACCAGGGTCTCCCCCTACCTCCCAGTCCAAGTATTGCACCTTTAGCCATTACACAACACTTCGTTTCTGTTTTTCTTAAAATGCACTCACTTTTTGGAATTTTTTGAGCTTGTGTATTCAAACAAAAGGGGTGAATACTTCTTTTTCTTAAAAGGTAATATTCTCTTGAAATAGCGTGCCTGCAGGAATGTTACGGAAAACACAAGTAACGTGAGACTTGTCACAGTTGGCAGTACTGTTATAGCCACGTGAAATGAGCTGTGATCCTGTGCCATGTATTTAGGTCTTGCAGAACACTCCTCACCCTTGCAAATTCACCATCCTTTCCTCAATTCATGTTTGTCTTGTCTGGTGGCAGTGCATTCACACAAATGGCTGACTCCCTTATATTTCAGTGGCTCCCCTCCCTCTCTACATTGCTGTGGTATTTTCCACAATGTAAAGGGCATTATCCTTGCATGTAACAAATGGGAAGTAGAATACAGTAGGGAGTAGAAGAAGGAGGAAGTCTTTTCTCCAGGACACTGTGGCCAACCTTTGCATCAGGTGGGGGTGATAACGGATTTCACACAACACTCTTAGAGAGTGGGTTTGTGCCACTACCACTCTGTGTTTTGTGAGAATAAGCCCTTTAGTCACTAGGACAGCTGAACTTCCATGCATAACAGAGTATTATTCACGAAGGGGCAGAGGAGGTAGGACTTGTCTCTCTTTGGCCGCACAGATTGTTGGGAGTTATGTCTAAGCACAAATTGCATGATCTGGCTGTTGGTTTTGGTTTTCTTCATTTGTTAATGTAACCTGTGGCACATGAACATCGCCTTAGATAGGAAAAAGAATTGTTTCATAATGCTACGTAAACTTCGGGAATTGTAAATTCCTCTAAGCACCTGGGTAAGCTGTTGAAGTTTTGTGCAAACGACAGAGAAGGAAAGATTTTTAAAAATAAATAAATACATTTTGTTGACCCCAGCTGAATGTGCAAGATTTGTTTTGGAGGGAGGGAGTTGCCCTGTAATTCCTAACCACCGAGTCAATGCAATCCGTGTGGCAAACAAGGGACACACCAAAGACATTTATCCCAAAGAATAGTCTCTCCAGGGATATTTATATGCTGACTATTGCAGTGATATGTGCTCTTTATTATGTGTCTCAGCATACAATAGCCCTGTTGAAAGCACTTCCATTCATTCATTATCTAATCACTGGCATCAGAGGTCATTGAATACAGGCCAAGGTTCTGACTTGGCTTATTTCCAAGCAAAACTCTTGCACCCTAAGAAGCTGAGTCTGTATCAAACCAAGCAGAAGCAGAGGATTTCTTCCTTTCTGAGTAAGAGTCATATCACTGGAAAGTTTCTTTGGCCAATATATTTGTAAATAGAGCTGAACCATAAGGTCGCGGTGGACACTTTTTTCAGCTGGAACAGTCCATTCATCACTTTCCCTATGATTTAGGAACACTTACCCATTCATTCGGCATTTTTGTCAACCCAGAAGTGGTGATAGTGAAGATGTTGTAAAAATGCCTAAAGTGTTGGAAATTTGCCAATGGAAATACCAAAAGTGGCAAATGGATGAAAACAACACCAAATGCAAAAATAGTGCAAACGTTCCATGAGGTGCCCGTGAATTTATGTTGATTTCGGGAGCTTCTGTTTTCACACCAGCTCTATTTGTAAGTAGGGGGTTTTTTCGAACCCAAGTAGAACTCCTGTCCCAGCTGAGAGTCTTGTCTTTGATCTCCTGAGCTGTTGGACTGGCACTGTAGATTACAGAAGAAAGCCCTAAAGAACAGTCTATTGTGAGGCACTTATGACCTCTATTACCATAATATCTGAGCTCCTCATAACCTTGAGCATCCTTGCAGCTACCCTCAGAGTAAGGGAAACACTGTTATCCCCACTTTACAGGTGGGAGTGACTAAATAACTTGCCCAAAGTCAGGAAATCTGAGAGAGAGCAGATAACTGAACTCATGTCTTCTAAGTGTGTAACCTGGGGGTGCTCCTCGATGCCAAGGAGGGTGCATAACCTGGGGGTACTCCTCCTCCCAAATGCGTAACCTGGGGGTGCTCCTCAATGCGCAGCTCCGCCTGGGTCTTCAGGTGAAGGCTGTGGCGAGGAGTGCCTTTCGCCAGTTACATCTGGTGCGGCAGCTTCGGCCGCTGGTTTCAGTTCCGGACTTGGCCACGATCATCCATATTTTTATTACCTCTTGATTAGACTATTGCAACGCACTCTAGGTGGGGCTACCTATGGTGACGGCTCGGAAGCTGCAGCTGGTGCAGAATGCGGCGGCCCGGCTCCTGGTAGAGCTGGGTCGCCGGGAGCACATACACCAGTGCTCCAATCTCTGCACTGGCTGCCAGTAGTCTTCCGGGCCCGATTCAAAGTGTTGGTTTTAATCTATAAAGCCTTACACGATTTGGGCCCTGTTTATCTGCAAGACCGCCTCACTCCCCGGGTCCTGGATTGGCCCCTGCGGTCGTCCAGGGGCACGTTGCTGGAGGTCCTCCGGGTTTCCCGGGGGGCCACACAGGGCAGGGCGTTCTCTGTGGCTGCACCGTGCCTCTGGAACTCCCTCCCGGTAGGGGCACGGCTAGCCCCGAACCTCCCGGCCTTCTGTAAGGGCTGCAAAGCCTGGCTGTTACGTCAGGCATTTGGCGAGGGGGAGGGGGGGTGTTGTTGGTTTGTATTTTAGGTTGTATTTTTAGGCTCTGATGTTTTTATTATGAAAATTGTATTATATGGTTTTATATTGTTGTTAGCCACTCTGAGCTGCCTTTGGCGGGGAGAGCGGGGTATAAATTTGGTAAAATAAAATAAATAAATAATAAATAAATCCCAGGCTAGCATGCTAGCTATTCTCTGTGCTCCAAAATCTTAATCTCCTTTTATCATTATACACTCCAGCATCTAGCTGTCCCATGCATGCACCAGTGTCTAATAATGCTAACGCAGTACTGTGGTATAGTGATCTTGGGCTGCAGAGTTTGTTAAGATCAGGACCCCAGTGAGCCAAACCATTCCAACCACTTTCCACTACCAAGTGTAGGTTTATTTACAGTGCAACAGTTTAGACATACTAAGATGAGATCCCAAAATAAAGTCCAAAACCGTGCACTGAAAGGATGCAGCAAGCCCGTCTCTAGATATCTAGCCCATTCTACCATCAGTTTCTTCCCAGGCAGTACCTCCTCCTCCTCCTCCTTCTTTTTTTTTTTTTTTTTTTTATTATTAATAATAATATTATTAGTAGTAGTAGTAGTATTTATATAGCGCCAGCAATGTACCTGGCACTTTACAAAAACAATAAGATAGACACGGTCCCTGCCTGAGAGCTTACAATCTGGAGACAGGGAAGGTGGAACAGAGGGAGAGACAAGGGATGTGACATTCATCAGGATGCGAGAGCTCAGGTACACGTTCTTGGCTTGGTTACAGTAAATTGGGAGTTTACAGATAACAGGTGGGGGATAGTCCTGGGTGGGGATGATTAGCAGGAGTTTGGAAGGGTGGAGTGGAAGAGGTGGGCTTTGAGGAGGGACTTGAAGGTGTGGAGGGTGGGGGCCAGGCAGACAAGGGCAGGGAGGGAGTTCCAGACGTGCGGGGCAGCAAGAGAGAAGAGACGAAAGCAGTTGGGAGAGTAGGGGAGGTGTGGGAGGGTGAGGGAGGGAATGGAAGAGGAGCGGAGTGCTCGAACAGGGGTTCGGCGGGAGATCAGGGCAGAGAGGTAGGGGGGAGTGAGGTTGTGAAGGGCTTTGTAA
>QEPC01011180.1:997966-1014826 GCA_003113815.1 Sphenodon punctatus
CCCCCCCCCCCCCCCCCCCAGTCTCACAGCTTGGGGCAGGCAGCTCTAACTTAAAAGGCAGGGTTTTTATCCCAAGTTTGACAGGGGATCCAAGACTCAGCACAGCTCTGCCCTCCCCCACCCAACAAAAGAATCCACAAGTCCTTCTAGGAAGCATGTGCAACTAGAAGACAGGCTTGGGCTACAATACCCAACATATCATGCAACAAACCACCGCCAAAATCAAGGAGACTGCCGCAAAGCACACTGGCGGCAGACTGGCCTTACAGAAGAGCCTCCTGTTCTTATATCCTCAGGAGGGGCGTGGCCTGTGGAGGCAGCCAGCATCGTTAACGGGACAGCCACTTCCAGGTTGGCCCTAAGTGACTGCATCCTCACCAGGTCTTACCCAGGCCCTAATCTTGCTGCCACTTAAGCCCAAACATCATATGTACAAACTGAGATGTCCCGTAGGTAACTGCAAAACAATTGAAACAATTGAAAAATAACCATAGAGGGGAAAGGCACAGAGATTTGATACAGGAGCTGTAGCTTTGTAATAAACTCTGTGCAAGCAGAAAGTGAGAGTTCACAGCGAAGAATTACTGCAGGAGAGAGGCCTGGTTGGTAGGCTATCCTTGTCGTCTGAGCAGACACAGAGGCACAAGAAATAAGGTCACGTCGAGTAATTGGATTATCTAATAAATAGCTGGCTATGAGTCTGTGACATTGAGTGAAGGCTTGCAAATTCAACCACACTCTGCAGTTTTCTTAATTGCTGCTTTAGCCTGCTGCTAAGAATGGAGCGGTGCTGTGAAATGACATTCTCAATAGCAGGTTCAGAGGTGTTGCTCATGAATCAGTATCTTATGGCATCCTTTGCTCTGTTCTATGCCGTACGACGAGAGCGGTTTTTTTTAATTATTATTATTATTATTATTACTTTGTTCCTCTGATTTATTCCGAGCTCTCCCTGGAGGCTGCCAAGGCAGGGTAGAAAATGCTTCTCTCTGTGTGTGTTTGTATAAGTGTAGAGTTCAGGGCTATTTTCAAAAACTGGGATTGGTGCAGAAGATCCTATACAAACTCAGGACAATATTTCTTGGATGCAACATTTGTCCCCGTCATATGCAGCAGCCTTCATACCGTGTCTATCTTATTCTTTGTAAAGCGCCAGGTACATCGCTGGTGCTGTATAAATGCTAATGCTAATAATAATAATGGAGATTCTGAGTGATCGGGCCTCTTCTTTATTTGGATGCATTAGGAGTCACCCGGTCACCCATTTTCATTTCACAGCCGCACACTGATGTCCCTTTTGTTCCTCATGCTACTATTTACATGTGTATTAGGAGCACTCACAGTGTGTTAGGTTCCAGGTAAAAGTGTGGCTGAATTTCAATGATCTGAACAGCTATCCTGAACGAAGACACCAACAATCTATATGGATGTATCCACTCGGTGAAATCTCTTTTCCTAAGCAAACACCGGGGAATGTTCTCTATGGCTTGTATACGGACACACTGGGTGCAGCCACATGAGCTGTGGAGGGACCAATCTCTGCACGGCCCCCTGGTCTGCAAAGTCAGAGCAGGGAACAGGGCAGAAGGTCACCCCTCCCCTCCCATAAAGCCAGACAGGCTGCTGTTTGATCTCCCGCCGCAGGGCAGGCCGAGGGTCGGCCACATAAGCGGGTGCGTGGCCCTGTCTTATTTATTTATTTTATTTATTTATTAAACGCGTTTAGTATCCCGCCCCTCCTGCCACAGGCAGCTCGGGGCAGCTCAAAACAATATAAGTTAACAATTCAAATTATAAAACTCTAAAACATATTATTACACCCCCCACCCCTCTCCGCCTCCTCTCACCCCCTACCCATCTCCTTCGCCAAACGCCTGGCGGAAGAGCCAGGTCTGACAACTTTTACGAAAGGAGGAAAGGTCCGGGGCCAGACACATCCCCATCGGGAGGGAGTTCCACAGCCTCGGTGCGGCCCCCGAGAACACCCTCCCCTGCGTGGCCCGCCAGAAGACTCAGGGGACCACAAGGTGGGCATCCCCCAATGACCGCAGGGGCTAGTCCAGTACCCGGGGGGTGAGGTGGTCTCGCAGATAGGCAGGGCCCAGATCATTTAGAGCTTTATAGGTTAAAACCAACACTTTGAATTGGGCTTGGAAGACTGTCGGCAGCCAGTGCAGAGAACGGAGCACTGGTGTAATGTGCTCACGGCGGCCCAGTCCCACCAAGAGACGGGCTGCCGCATTCTGCACCAGCTGCAGCCTCCAGGGCATCACCATGGGTAGCCCCACATAGAGTGCGTTACCATAGTCTAGTCTAGAGGTGATGAAAGAGTGGATGATGGTGGCCAGGTTGGAGTCCAAAACGTACGTCCTAAGCTGACATACATCCTAAGCTGACATCTAGTAAGATGTAAGATGAAAGGCGCCCCTCGCCACAGCCTCCACCTGAAGATCCAGGTGGAACTGAGCATCGAGGAATACCCCCAGACTCTGCACCTGGGGAACCAATGGAGGACAGACCTCATCAATGATGGGAGCCATTAACTCCATCGCCTTCCCCACCAGCATCACCTCCGTCTTGTCGGGATTCAGTTTCAGTCGATTAGCCCTCATCCAATCCCCCACAACCGTCAGACATCGAGTAAGTACGGAGACTGCGGGGTCTGGGTCAGTTGAAAAAGAGACATCAGCATATTGGTGACATCGTACGCCAAACCTCCTGATCACCTTGCTGAGAGTCTGCATATATACGTTGAACAAGAGGGGGGACAACACCAAACCCTGTGGGACACCACACGTGAGATCTCGGTATGATGAAAAACACTCCCCAAGTACCAGTCATTGGGTTCTCCCGGTCAGGAATGAGCAGAACCATTCAAGAACAGTCCTGTCCACCCCTGCACATTCCCGCAGGCACGCCACCAACATCTCATGATCAACCATATCAAAGGCAGCTGACAGATCTAATAGGACCAACAGGGTCGAACAGCCCTGGTCCATCTCTTGGCGCAGATCATCCACCAAGGCCACAAGCACAGTCTCCATGCCATGACCCAGACGAAATCCCGACTGAGAGGGATCAAGAAAACCGATGAGGTCAAGATGCCCCTGCAACTGCTGAGCCACCACCCCCTCAATAACCTTCCCTAAAAAGGGAAGGTTAGAGGCAGGTCAATATCTGGCAAGGGAGTCAACGTCCAGCTCTGGTTTCTTGAGCAGAGGCCACACCATCGCCTCTTTGAGACAGCCCGGCACTCTGCCCTCCCGAAGGGAGGCATTGACCACCCCCACCAGCAGCGGCCCCGTTGTCTCCTTGCAAAACTAAATTAGCCACGATGGGCACGGATCTAATTCACAAGAGGTAGCCCTGACAGCCCCAAGGGTCTCGACCACATCAGTGGGTGTTACCAACTGAAATTGATCCCATAAAACCGGACAAGGCATGACTTCCATAACCTCTGGTTCTGCTAGTGTAATAAGTGCAGCGTCGAAATCATAGTGAATTCGGGCGATTTTATCCACAAAATAATTCACAAACCTATCACAGCGTGCTGTAGATGACTCCACTCCAGGGTGAAGGGAGGCTGGACTGACCAGCCCCTGCACCACTCAGAAAAGCTCCGCTGGGCGAGATTTTGCAGATGCTATAAGAGCAGCAAAAAAAGTTTTTTTCACTGCTCTCATAGCCTCAGCATGTGCTCGTAAACTGGCTCTATGCCACAATCTGTCGGCTTCAGTACAGTATCTACGCCACCGCCACCCTTCTCGCTTCAGCACTCACAGCTCCTCCAAAAACCACGGGGGCCTGCGGTGCTGTCGCCTGGGCAGCGGACTTCTAAGAGCCGTCCAATCAATGGCTTCAGTCAACAGAGTGTTCCAAAGTGCGACGAGATAATCGATGAGACGGTCGTCGAGGTCAGAGGGTAACTCCCTGAGGGCCAACCACACCATTCCCGCTCCATTAGTTTCCGGGGGCGAACTGTTCAAATTGGCTCCACACCCTTCCGGGGGCAGACATCCCTCGGCCCAACCGCTATCCTGCCCCCAGCCGTGACGTGGCTACACGGGACTGGAGTGAGCAGCTACCACTCAAAGCCCCACAGCAGACCTCATTGTGCGGCAGACTAGACAGCGACCTGGCAGACAAGCTGCTGCGCCTTGGGTTGCCTTAGCCCATTTTGGATAAGGCTGCTGTGCACAGCGTCCTCAACCTTTTTTGAAGATGCAGCGCATAGCAGCCAGCTGCTTGCCCCACACGGCGGGGGGAACATCTGGCAGCTGCTGGCTACACAATGCACTGCATCTTGTGGTAAGGCTGCCCAAAGTGGAATAAGTGTGCCCAAGGCGCAGTAGGCATCTCGTGTGACATCACCCGCTATCATTTTGCCACCAGGTTTATTGCCTACCTCACTCCTGTACCACAGTAATAATGGGTACAATTACTATTATTAGGCCTGAGCGCAATGTTCTGCAAACCCCCAAAATGATTATTTTTGCCTTAGTGAGATGTGCCAAGCTAGTTCTTGGTTGTAAACCTTTATTTCCTGTAATTTGAACATAAGATGATGTTTTAAGGGTGACTCAGTTCCTTCAAGTAATAATGCCTCCTACTAAGTAGAAAAATCTGTGCTTCATGTTACAAATATAAGCATCCCCACCACTTCCAAAAGTTAGCATTGTAGCCAGTATAAATAATATGCTGCATTTAATTTTTCTTGAGACCTTTTCCCTGTAGTCCATGCTTATTTCACAACCTATAGTAAGTAGACCGGAAAATCAGTACAATGTTCAGGTGAACCTTCAAACCAGACTGGATGTGAAATCAGGCACTGGCTGAACATTGATGACATGTTTAATACTGTTTGGAGAACAGGTGTCTTCTAGCTTTGAGTGTCAACGGCCTCAGGTTCAAATCTCATCATGGGTGTAAAAATGGAGTGAAATGGAGAGGGCCCATCCCCCCGTGGGTGCAGGTTGCGCCCCCTGGCTTTGTCTTCATAACACTGTGATGCCATGATGCTCAGAACAGTGGCGTGGTATGTTAGAAAGGGGTGTGGCAAGGCAACTCCCCTCTTCCCCAAACATAATTCTGGCTGGTTCCCTTGCCTTCCCCCTCCCATGTTTGAGGTGGAGGGGACATTTCATCCCCTTAATTTCAGGATGTGGGCTTTGGGAGATGAAGGGACAGAGCTGCCCACATCTTGGACCATTGTTACTCCATGAAAGGCTTTGAAAACTATTGCAGATGCTCTGGTAGTTATGGAGGCAATAAAGCCACCTGAGGTAGAAGAGGACAGATTTCACTAATTATACATTTTTTAAACTGCATTTGAAAATTAGCCCACATTCTGCAAACTAACCTTACTAATTTCTTCTTAATGATTAGGGAGGGCATCCATTGAAAACCATTTTTAAAATGAGCAGGCAAACATGTGGCTTGGTGGTGGGGAGTGGAATGTTGGTTGGGTTTTTCTAAAAGAAGGAGGGCATTTTGGGAGAGAGAGAGGGAGAGGCGTGACTGCTGAGGAGACAACAGGACTGAGAAGGGCCTGGCTCCTTGTAATCGTGTGAGGGACCTGTACAAGGACAGTAGAAAGGAGCAATCAGGTAACCTCTCCATGAGGCAGGGGGAAGAGATTGGCTGGCAGAGTGGTCAGCAACCTGCTTTGCTGATAAGTACTGAGACGCTGGGCAAAGTTGGGCCTTCACCATCGACAACAGTTCAGGGAGGGCAGCGCTGTCAGCCACACTCTGATTACAGGCCTGGACATTGGTTTTGATGTAGGAAGCTACATCAAAGGATTTCAATCCTTTTTATATTAAAAATTGTTCATTGTTTCACTGAGTTTTGGTTCAGTGGCTCCCTGCTAAATAACTGGATTTCCCGTAATATATTTCAGTTTGCAAAAGAGGGATAACAAATGCACTTTGGTCTTTGTTTGACAAGTCTAGTTTCAATTATTTATCATAGCACTTGTAAACTAGTCAAAAGTTCCAGAGTATGTTTATTAAAAGTAGTGAAGTGTTAGTAATTGGAAACCTCGCTGCAGAGCTTCTATTGAATTGGTGGCAAGCAGTGGGGAATGGGTACTTCTGTTCGCTTGCAAATCCTTGGTTGTGCAGACGGGTGGAGGATTTTGAAACAAAATGTATCCAAATTGGGTGGTCAACCTGAACGATTTGCACCAGACACCTGTAGAGGAAGAGTCTCAAAACCTGTTCTTAGAATGAATGACAAGGTGAGGCTTCCCCAAAAGCTCTAGATTTCAACATAAGTGAAAACAAATGTTCTGTTATAAATAACCCCTAGGTGAATGAATACATGTTTTCTCCCTGCAGCTCCGAGACATGCCTCAGGCTAGTAGGGCACTCTAGGGACTCAATTTAGCTTTCTGAGCCAAAGGTCAGGCTCAGGTCGCTCTGCTCTATTTGAAACTTGCCACCTAGGTACTTAGGGCAGCTGCATCATAACATGCTTTAATTTGCCAAATCAGATTTCATTCCTTTTCTCACTTCTAGCCAAGCCCTGGTGTCAGTCCACTTGCTGTTAAGTCAAATATAGAAAATCAAAGGCCCACTTCCAATAAATCCTTCCCTCTTCAACAGCTGAGCTCTGTTGGAAGAAAGCAGCAATGCTACCTACCTGTTGATAGAAATAACACTTCCAGTGTTAGTAGATAAGGTGCTGGACTTAAAGCTGGGACACCAGGGTTGAAATTTCAGTTTAGCAATCAACTAACAGAGTGGCCTTGGGCCAAGTCATTGTGTCTCAGCTTCAGTTTCCCATCTGTAAAAATGTGTGTGTGTGTGTGTGTGTGTGTGTGTGTGTGTATATATATATATATATATATATATATATATATATATATATATATATATATATATATATATATTTAAAAATTAAAATATCTGGCTCTTCCTATGTTGACCCCCTTTGTCTATGTTGCCCCCCTCTTTGTCTTCCCTTCCTTGTTCATCCTAGATTGTAAGCCCCTCAGGGCAGGGACCTGTCTCTAATTACAGACTGTCCAGCACAAGGTACATTGCTTGTGCTATATAAGTAAATAATAATAATTAATAATGAATTAACATTTTACAGCACCTTTAGAAATGTTTATAAATGATCACTCTTGCCCACAAGGGAGCTGAAAACAATGGGTGTTGCCACATGTGATGCCAGGAGAGAGGCAGCCCGACCCAACCCAGCTCAGGAACACGCCGCCAACACAGTCCCAGCTGGCTCTGGAGGCGGAACAAAAATTTCTGCAGCCGGGCTGCTGGGGAGGGTGGGGAGCCGCACAAACAGCCATGGTGTATCCGGACTGGGCCACTGCAGGCTACGGCACACATGAGTAGCCTGCTGTAGCCAACTCCGGCCTGGTCAGGTGGAATGTGGCCCGGGCTGTGATCTCCGAGATCTCCAGGATCATAGCCTGAGCTCACCGCGGAAACGCCCGGGAGCAATCCCAGGCAACATATAAGTGGGCCACCGTCATGTTTGTTAACACCCAATGTTCATAGGCAGCAGTGCCCCTCTTTTCTTAGCTGTAGGGCATCAGCAGCCCGAAAGGAGACACTCAGTCGTCTTCCTTATTAGGGCAGTGACTGCTCCCTAGATTTCCCTTGGGATAAACGGCTATGGCTGCATTTATTTGTGTAACCATGTTGCAAGCCAAGATACAAGGGCGGTGCAAGAGTGGGATTCAGCACCCAAAGGAGGACTGTACTTCCCAAGTAGGGACTGTTGGAAGAGGTATGCATCTCTAAGGGCATGGAGAAATGAGGATTCCAAGGACGGAATAAGCTAGAAGTATTGCATATGGCTGGGTGTTAACATAAGTTAGTTCTGGTAACAAATTCGTACAGCTTCATGACAAGGGTAAATCTGATTATGCTCAGTCATATGGAGGAGCAGAGTGGGGTGCAGAAGAGCCGTGACTTGCCCAAGATGGTCAGAGATGGGATACCAGTCCTGTGCTCAGCCCACCAGGAGATGCCACTCCCTTATGTGAATCATCCAGATCTTTCCCATTTGTTTGTGGTGAGTAAGGCTAGAGGAAAGGGTGTCAGAGAGAGAGAGATGTGTCTGACATGGAGTGTCCAGTAAAAAGTACTTGAGGCCTCAGCTTGCTGCAGTTAACTGGGATTGGCATGTAAACCTTGTTTGTGCAAGCCGGCCACTGATCGGTCTTAAAGGCGTGGTGCTAGACAGAGATTTAATAGCAAAATAAAATAGCTGCAAAAGACAGCATGTAGCTTTTATAACTGCTGTTTCTGAAAAGAGTCTGAGGTTTTAGCTTTTTTTCCTGTGGGCCTAGGAGATTATATGCATGCATACAATACTGATGTTTTATCCTACTTACGGGCAACATCTTTGTTGGCAGGACGTGGCATTGGCTGATACAAAACCAGTGCCTAGGCCTACATGGTTTTTTGCATGTGATTTTCCAAACAAGTTAATACTGCTTATATCCTTTGCCTTCTGTATGTGCTAAGAGGTCAGTCAGCCTGATTTGTACTTTGTGTGTGTGGTCTGTCTGTCTGTCCCTGCATAAACATGATGAAAGTTTCATGTATTGAACCTTTCTCAGTTCCCTGTGTCAGCAAGATGTGGGGTTATCTTGTGAGCTATGACATCTAGGGTCAGGTTATGACTTTCACCCTAAGACCATGTTTACTGCCTGCTCTACCCCAACCTGATATGATCACAGGAGGGGAAAAGTCAACCCTTGCATTTGAGTAGCTGAAGGTTACAACAGCAGAAATTACACTTTGCAATAGATTTGTGGTGCTTAGAACAGGGCATGAAGGGAGCAAAAAAAATATATTCAGTCTCTAGTCTTCTATCCTGATATTAAACCGTTCTTGCCCCACTACACCCGCAAACCAGTTGCCAGCCTCAGTTTTCTGGGTGCCAATGACTCCCAGGCGCCTGCAAATTTCACGCCCTGCTTAGAATCTAATGCCTGTTGACTTCCTGTGGGAGTTAGATTCCTATGGAGGAAATTTTAAAAGAACAGTGGCATGTGAAGCACCTAAGTGCATAAGTCACTTTTGAAAATGCAACTTGTGCTTCTAAGTTACTTAGGCAATTTGGGGAAATTTTATTCTAGGTGTTTATACTGAATATAAAACTTTCTGCAATGAGGTTTTTCTAAAGAAAACTTTAAACCCTTACCTTTCAGAAGGCAGCCAAATGTCCATGTTCGCAGTGGGCAAATATTTTAAACAGACTCTTGGACTGAGTAGCTTGTGTTCAGTATCCTTACAGGAGGCTCTTTAGAGAGAGCAACATTGCATCCTCATATGCATGAATAAAGTCATCCAGATAATTAGGTGGTTAGGGTGGCCTCTTTCTCTTGTTCATGTCCTACCCTTTTATTATTTATTTTGAGAATTAATGAAAACAAACTTAGAGTAGGGAGCAGCTATTGCCACTGAAGACTTTTCTTCTTCTAGTTAATGCCTCTGAAGCAGAGAGCCACTTAATACAGCAGAACAACCCAGCGTGCACATCAGTCGCTTGGAACAGTGATTATCAGGAATGGCCAGCAGAGTTGCCTTGGACTGACCTTACGTTTGTTTGTTTGTTTGCTTGTTTGTCCCCATATACCCTCAGCTTTTATATAGATGGTGCCAATTAAAACACATGGCTTTCTCTTTTTGAAGAACTACTGGTGGGATACATACACTAAGTGTATGTGTTTGTAAGTGTTACTGTTGTGTTGGCCCATAAGAAGTATCTTCTACTTTCTTCTAATAGAAATGGCAAACAGACATTTTTATTTCAGGAGATTGTACAAGTTGTAGTTGTGGAAGTGAACATTTCCAATGGACAAAAATATGAACAGTCGATATGATAGCTTATATGTTTCTGTTAAGTTTTGTGGTATATAAATGGGCAAAATATACAGGGTATACCAAAACTGACATAAAGAAAAAGGTTAAGTACAAAATAATGAAGTTTGGATTAAATATTGATCTCTGCTGAGATGTCCACTAATACTTGGAGATAAGTGTTTTATTCATCATATTGCTTTGTATTTACTGTGTGGGAAAGTTTTAAGAGTTTAAAAAACTGGTTAGCAATTTCTGATGCCAGTTTTTGAATGCCCAGCTTGAATAGCCTTAAAGCCTTTAGGTGTCTCATATTGGACACCCAAAATCACTAGATACTTTTGAAATCTACTCTGTTGTCTCATGCAGGGTTGCCACCTCTCCCAGGAAAGAAAGACCGGCTGTGCTCATTTACAGACTTTTGTGTGTATTGCTTCATGTAAATGTATCCAAATTGTAAAAGAGCATTTAGACTGGGCTATTCAGAAAGAGGCAGGAGGTAGGTGTGGATAGACAGGTAAGGGGCTGGGTGTGGAGGCATGAGAGAATGGGTGCTGAGGCATACGGGAACAAGAGTAGATGGGCAGCCCCATTGCTTATGCACAGGGGGGCTCCCAGGACAAGGAAACTCTGCCTACCCCCAACCTGTCACATTGCAAGGACTCGAGGTGCTGGAGTGGATCCTCTACACCTGTTGCTTCTGGTAAAATATAAGGTGATAGTTGACTAATCCTGAGAATGATCAGCTTGATCCAAAGCCCAGAAAAAATTCTGCCAAACCCTGAGTGGTGGTAGTAACCCTAGTCACATGAGTGTTTTCTTCCAATCAAGGACCAGGTTTTGTTTGTGCAACAGTTTAAAAGATCTTCACTCCAGTTACCATTAATATCGAGATTTACTGACCCAGCAGTAAAATGCACCTCAAGGAATAAGCTTTAATTTTCTGTTCCGCATTATGCATTCTATAGACATACGCAAACCAAAGTGTGAAAATAGCATGTAAAGTCACCAATGTGACAATAGCAAGACATTCTCCCGCTTTTGATGTTAGTCTCTTATGTTTTGTGGGAAATAACAGGTTTTATTGGTAGGTTATTATTTTCACGGGGGTGCTGGGGATATAAATAACACCAGCAGAGACGGGAGATGTGGGAAAGCTATCTCCCCATGAATTGTACCACTGGGCTGTAATAATGAAGCCAAAGACTGATGCCTTATTGCTAACTTAGAGGTCACTTTTTCAGCCCAAGGGGTAATAGTTTTCTTGTACAAGTGCAAATTTCAGTTAATATCTGTGTGGAACAGATAACCGTAAAAGCCCTGGCTTCGAGCCACACCAGCAAGAAAGAGGATAGGCTTGACTCAAAGGCCTTGTCTGCACTGGGATTTTTATGAACATTTTTTTTCTATTGCAGCCGTGTCTGTTGGGAATCCCAGGATGGACAAGGCGCTACCAGGTGTCGGGTTTCCTAGCTGCTGTGTTGCCCAGGCTTGCCAAGAGTAGAGTGCAGGAGTTCCTGGCTCCCATCCCCATGTTTAGCCCCCGAAGCCATGCTACTTCTTAGTATATCACCCAATTATTTGTCAGTGTGGTTATCAACAAATCGTATTAGCTACAACCTTAGGGTTTACAGCATAATAATGGCTCCCTGTGTCCCTTCCCCCCCACACGGATCCAACAGGTGGCTGTGAACTGGCCAAACACTCCAGAGGAAAAGGTAGCAGAATTTGGGTTTTTTTTTCACCTACTCCATAGCCAGGGGCCCATGTTCACTGCAATTTTTTCCCCATTGCTGCCAATGGGGAAAACACCAGGAACATGGCTCCCTACCTGTACCAGGTCATTCATAGATTTAGACCCTGGGTTTGCTGTGTGTTCTGTTAAAGTGTCACAGGAGAATCAGGCACAGGTCGTTAGGCTCTACAGGTCCAAACTTCCGAGGGGAAATCTTGGAGAGGAGCTGGTGGGAGCAGCTCCCCTTGGATTGTTCTCTTGTCATCTCAGAAAGAGATCTTTGCACAATGTGAAGGATCACACAGTGATGTCCTATGAAGCTGATATGGTAAGGATGCCTTCTCAGGCCATTCCTCCCCTGTCACTGAAGGGAATAAGGTGCAATTCTAGTTACGACATTAGGCTCTTCTATCAAATGGGGACAGTTCTGTCCCAGTAATGGGAGGTGATGATGGTAGCCAATCCCTCAGTTTTACCAGGGGAGGCTCAAGGTAGTTTGATCCCAAAGTGAGCACCAAGGTACACAACCTGTGCCTCTGTTACTTGGATCCCTTGAGATGACCTATTGTACTTTATTTAAATAAAGTTGGTTCTGGCCATTTAAAACCCACAGGGTCATGATTTTCACTGCTGCCAACAGCATGCACAATAATGAACTGAGGCTTCTTTCCCAAAAGTTAAGAAATTGTTACTCACTGGAGGAAATGGCATATAATGCCACAGGCAACTGGTAACTGTCGATATTGGGGGGCACAGGAGTGGGGACTGGGCAGGGGTTCTGTAGGGCTTTTGAAAATCGGGGGGGGGATGTGCTCCCCATGTCTGCTCACGAGTCGCCTGTGTAATGCCATGAGGCCTTCCAGCCATTGTTTTTTTTTATTTAATTTTTGTCCTCACAGAGTCCTTGAGTTTGAGTGGCTATTTTAAGCTTACATATGATGGCATGGGCCCTACTTATTTAAAAGACAGCCTGCCTCCTTATGTTCCTCCATGGCCTCTAAGATCAGCCGAGAGCACACCCTTGGAAGTTTCATCACTGGCCCAGGTACATCCCACCTGGCCATGCAGAGAAGTGTTGTCAGTGGCTGCTCTGCAGCTTTGGAACTCTCTTCCCCTGGAGTTTCACCTAAGCCCTAGTTTGAGCATCTTCCAGATGCAGTAGAAGACCTATTTATTTGGCCAGGCATTTAAAGGGCAGGGGGGTATTCATATTTTATGGGCTTTATTTCGTATTCTATCTTTTTATGATGTGAGCCACCCCTGAGCCTCAGGGAAGGGGGGCATATAAATTGAAATAAAATAAAGATGATTTATTTATTTATTTACTTATTTTATTTTTATTTATATGCCGCCCTTCCCTGAGGCTCAGGGTGGTTTAAAATCCATAAAAACATTTGAAACCAATAAAAATGCCTAAAACCCCACCAAACCCACTCCCCACAAAACCCACCCAAATCAACCTACCCACCCAACCCCCTCTCATTCTTCTACCGGATCTGTCCTCCTTTCGCTGGCAGTGTGAGACTTGGCTGTTCCACCCGGCTTTTGGCAGGGGAGACGATTAATGGGAGGGAAGTTGGGTTGGGTGGGACATTTTTTTTTAGCTCCAGTGTTTTATGATTATTTGTTTTTATGTATTATTATATTTATGCATTTTATATTGATATGTTTTTATTAGGGATGGGAGTCTGGGCAAAATTTCAGTATCGATCAATTTTGGTTTCGGTTCTCATGTGTTTTCGGTTTCGGTACTATTCAGTCTTTTGCATTGATTTTTGTACCAGATTTTTAACATTGCGGTTTTTCAATGGGGGACAAACCGCAGTGTTAAAAATCAATGCAAAAGATCCGATAGTACCGAAACCGAAAAAGAACCGAAATTTCAGATTAATCTGAAGTGGCCATTTTCGGGTACTTCCGGTTTTATCCGAAACCAAAATTTCCATCCCTAGTTTTTGTTATACTTTGTTAGCCGCCCCGAGCTGCCTGGGGCAGGATGGGTGCGGGGGTAACAAATGTAAATAAATAAATAAATACCCACCAAACCCCACCCCAGTCCCCTGTCCCTGCCTGCCAAAAGCCTTTTCAAATAAAAAAGCCTTTCACCACCTCCAGAAGATGCTCAGGCTCAAATGATCCTCCGGGGGAAGGGAGTTCCAAAGCACTGCTGCAGCAACCAAGCATGCCACTCTGCGAACCCTTGTCGTATGAACAAGGCTTAACAGATCATACCCGCAGGGGCCGTGACGGGACACGGAAGGACAGGCAATCTTTCCGATATGTGGGGCCCAGACCGCTTAGTGCTTTAAAGGTCAAAATGAGCACCTTGAATTGTACCTGGAAGCTATCGGGAGCCAGTGCAGACTTTGGAGCCCTGGTGTAATGTGCTCCCGGCACCTCGTCCCCGAAGGGAGGCACGCCGCCGCAGTCTGTGCTAGCTGCAGCTTCTGAACCGTTCTAGAGCGAGAGCTCTACTCTAAGTAGCCAGCCATAGAAAAATAATCACTAATAGCAACAACAGTGCAATTATAAGCTTCTTTTTTTCTTCTCAAACTCTGATGGATGGAGTTTCCATTTCCTTGTAACTATAGATATTCCTTAAAGTTTTGTATGATAGTGACTGTCATTTTGAATGTCTGAAGCAGAGAAACTAAATCTGTTTGACTGCTGGGGAAGCCATGCATTGTATTTATTTATTTTTCAAATGTAAATGCCATTTAAGATTTTAAACAGCATTTGTCATCGTTCTGTTCCCCTCCCAAACATTTCTTAGTTGTAAGGTAGTGCCTTCCAAATTCCTGCTCCCCCCACCCACGTGAAGTACATTGTTTTCACAACCTGCTCTCACTACACAACGTGTCTCACTGTAATGTTGATGATTCTTAACGCTTTATCAAGAGCTCCGTGGCAATGCAGGATAGGCCTGAGGTGAGTGCATTACTGCAGTTGTTCCACAGGGGGAGAGAGGATTTCCCTGAATATGTAAACATAAGGACAAGGTACATTTAGGCTTTCAGAGCCAAATAACAATTGGTTTTGAAAGAAAGAAAGAAAATCAATCAGATGCAAAAAAAAATGTCACAGATTTTTTTGACAGTTGCAACTAAGGTTTCTCGTACTTGCAGCTGTAACTAGGTCAGGGTGAGCCATGGTGTAACGGATTGAATCAGGTCCCCTCCCCATTCACATCCCCCCACTTTCATACTCATGCAGCCGGACCTTCAGCTAGCTCTGTGGCTCCAGCCAGCTCCCTATCACCAGTGGTGATATTTCCCTCCTGGCTCCAGACTGGGCCCTGAGTAGTGGGGGAAGCTATGGGGAAGCCACACCACTTCTTTGCCCTCAAGCTTAATGGCAGAGGTGGTGGTGGTGATCAGAAGCAGTAGGCAGGAGGGGACGCAGAAGGGGCAGACAGATGGGCAGCTGCACAAGTGGGCCCCTCAGGCAATTGGACTGATGTGCACAGCCTGTCCTTATTGCCTTGATCACCTCATTGAATTGTTTGCTGAGTACCAGCCTTCACATTATTGGACCATTCTTGCTGTCAGTTCGCGCACACACGTACACAACATTTAACCCTCAGACAACTGAAAAATGTACTGTATTTATCCGGTATTGGGGTAAAATAGACCCCAATTAAGTCACAATTGTGGAAAAATAAATGTGATTTGAAAATGTCTCCAGTTTAACATAAAGATTTTGAATTTTATTAAGAGTTGTTATTTGTGGTACAGAAACAATACTAGCACAAAAAGTATTTGGAGTCAATAGTACCCAAAAGTTAACAGTAACATCCCATAATTATGGTACTGGAGGTTGCATTGACACCCCCCACCCCCATTTTTGGGACATAACATGTACAGAAACTACAAAGTAATAACTGCGGCATACACACAACACTTTAAGAGTTGTTAAAGGTAATTGCAGATGGTTTGACAGGGTCAAAAGCCTGAGGGAAAAATGGAGGGATAGAACTTATCCCATATAAGTAAGTGGTGCATTCTTTTTCCCCAACAAAAAACTGCACTTGGGTATGTATTGAAGGTATTGAAGGTTCACACTATGAAGGTGTTAACTGCTGTGTAAACATAAAACAAAATGGCAGTTGGTAAGTGAACTTTTCAGCCTGGTGCATAATTGACCCGAATGCCCTTACAGTGAGTTTTTTGTACACACAGAAAATGACATTTATGAAAACAGACAAAATGCTAAATTATTGTCCTCATCCTACTTTGAGAACACTTAATGGAAAGAACAGGTTCTGGTTTAAGCAATTTTAAAAAATCAGAACTGTTTTTACAGTATGTTTGGGGTGAATATGACCCCCCCAGTACCTTAGGCATGTAGTGCTTTTATTTCCCCATTCATTACGATTGTGGTCATATTTACCCCAAATACAGTATTAGTGAAATTCTCACAAAAAAAAAATTAAAATTACAACTTGTTGGGATGGGGAGGGAATGAACCAACACAGAGCAATTGACCCCATTACTGTTGAGGAATATGTGGAGTATGAAGGGGTACAGGGTTGCTAAAAAAAAAAAGCTTCATGAATTTTTTTGTACCCCTTTTGGGCCCGATTCACTACAAAATCCATCTGAGGGTTAAGAATACATGTGCCTCAAGAAGCTTTGCTGGCACTGGAAATGCAACTTTCCTTTTGAATAACAGGTGTCCTGAATAGCAGGGATCACATAGGGTGAATTATAGTTTTTATCCTTCCTAACCTCTGACATTATATTTTTTTTGTCCTGGAAGAGGATTCTCTCTCCATCTTTTTTTTTTTATGAAGTAACTTGATGAGACCAATGATGTGTTTGTGTATTACTTGGTGGGCTGTGAACAAATAAGAAAAATCCCCGTAGAGAGGTCATGACTTACCTGTGTCCATCTGGTCGGGATCCCTGCGTTGCTGGGCTGCTGCCGCCGCCGCCGCCACTGCTCCCACTCTGCCGCCTTGATCCCCCGCTGAGTCACCTGCGAAGAGAAACAACAACATGAAGTCAGTATTAAGGGGCGGGGGGACCAAGGACGCCGGTGCACCTGGGCTCGGTGCCCTGGCGCGAGCCCGTGACCTGCTCCCGGAAACTGCTTGGGGAGCGGCATAAAGAGGAACCGCCTGCAGCTCTGCTGGAGGGCGCGAGCCACAGGCCGCGAGCTGAAGGGCTGTGGCCCTTCGGGGACTGTAGGGGATTTACGGGCCTGGTAATTTTGTAGGTTGTAGTTTGTTGGGTTTGGGGTGGGATAGGGGTTGTATTGGGGAAGGGTATATTGAGTGGGGGGTTATGG
>QEPC01011180.1:1021703-1077373 GCA_003113815.1 Sphenodon punctatus
ACCCAGTCAATGGCCTCCACCAACACGGAATTCCACATGGTCACGAGGTCATCAAGTGAGCAGCCATCAAGATCAGAGGATACATCCCCTAGAGCAGTCTGGAACCTTCTAAGTTCCATAAGCCATCGTGAGCGTACCATCCTAATTGGTTCTGCACCCTCCCGGGGGCTGACATGAGCCAGGATACCTGTCCAGAGGAGATAATGATCCATCCATGACAAGGGTTCTGCTGACACCTCCCCCACTAACGGATCCCCCGCCTCAAGGCCAGTGCAAAACATCATGTCTAGGGTATGTCCCCCAATGTGTGTGGGGCCCATCGTCCTCTGAGACAAGTCCATGGTTGCCATGGCGGCCATGAACTCACACTCTGCTCCTCCAAGACTGGCATCAGCATGAATATTGAAGTCCCCCAGTCCTGGGAGACCGCAAGACCACCCCCGACACCAGCTCAGTCAGTGCGGATAGGGAAGCTGCCATACAGGTGGGTGCCCGGTATATCAGCAGTATCTCTAATCTGTCCCCAGCCATATCCAACACAAAATGCAGCCCCTCTATCCCCATGATGGTTTGCAGAGGAAACCTCCTCACAGACAATGTATCCTTAAAAACAATGGCTACCCCAGCCAAGGCTGATGCTGCACGGAGTACCCAGCCTCGTGGGACAAGGTCAGCCAATATAGGCCCCGACTCATTGTCCAGCGAGGTCTCCATGATACATGCAAGGTCGGCTGCCTGGTCCAGGATCATCTCCCAGACCGCAGTTGACTTATTGACCACCAACCTCACATTCAGCAGCAGTAACCCAAGACCGGGGGCCCTCTGATCCCAAATCTCCTCACCGCCTGCCTGGGGGCTAGTGAGAGGGACAGGAATATAACATCTGTCCCGCCTCACAGCTCTAATTTGCCTCCCAGAGGGACCATAATTCCCCCAGCCCAAGATGACCCCTATAGCTGCAGATACCCCCCCTGGTCCGCCCCCCCAACCTCCCAGGGGCCATCTCGCCAGCCTCCCAAGGGAGATCCCCACCCACTACTACACCCCCTGCCCTCCTCTTGCATCGGAGGGCAGTTCCCCCTCCCACAGGGGCTGTTCCCCTCCCTCACACGAAGGGGAGCTTCCCCTCCCCCCCAACCCAGTCCCTTCGTCCCTCACCTTTGAAGGTCTGCCTTAAACCCAAGCCTGTTCATCTTCTAGAGAAGATGTAAGACCTTTTCGTTTGGCCGGACATTTGGTGGGCAGAAATAGGGCTGGGTGGGAGTGGGTAGGGGGGTTGTTACCAAACGGGAATTAGCAAAACTAGTGGGAAAAGCCAGTAACTTTCCTCATTGCTTGAGCACAAGCAAATGATCTCTTTCCAACAGAAACAGCTTTCACTACTATTGCTCAATTCAGCACTAGAATTACCGGTATCTGCGTGCAAGTCTTTTCATAGTACTCTGTATATAAATAAATGAATGCACAACTAATACCATTCTAGAGACACATGGAGCCCAGTGTGATAAATCAGAACAGCTGTGGGAAAGTGGTTTCAGTAAGTTTTTTTGGCAACCTATTACATAAATACAAAAGTGTGTCAATATTCATTTAGGCTTTTAAAAAGTGTATTATTTACAGCACTCTAATAGCACTCTGAGTATTGCATCAGTACAAGGTGTGGAACCTTTATAATGTGCATGTAATAATGAGTATTGAATAACATTAGGAAGTTACTGCCTAACATACAGTAGCCAGTTTTCAAATGTTAATTACTGACAACGACTAACAAATATAAATGTGATCAATCAGCATCCTGGACTCTAAGGCCAACCATGTCAGACTTGAGCCTCTTAGGTTAGGCAGCTAATTTGAGCATTTACACTCGGAGATTATCAGCAGCCACTGCACAAGATACCTTTTATTTTATTAGAATAAATTGGGGTGGAGAACCGTTTCCCTCCCATGGGCACATTTGAAAATCAGCACAAGCTTGGAGGGCTGTACAGACGTTCTGGGTGGGGGTGCTTAAGGCGGGTGCGCATGATGGGGAAAGAAAGGGGAGGGTCCAGATCACGGCTCCATCGCCTATCCTTGTGTGCATGCCTTTATCTCTCCTCCCTTGCCCTGAGCTCACTCTTTCAGTGCTTGGGGGCAGGAACTGGATCCAGGGGCCAAATTCAGAAACTGAAAAGGGGCCAAATAAAACTAGCTGTAGGGCATATTTGGCCCCCAGGCCTGAGGCTCCCAATCCCTAGAGTAAATGCAGATTTAGATGCCTAGTTTCAATGGCCCAAGTCAAAAACATCATCTTAAAAGGACGGGGCATTGCATCAGAGAAAATTCTTTAGGGAAGGAGGAAACCCTTTCTGTGGCAACTGAGTACTAGTCTGTAGGCCATTGTGTTCAACTGCATCCTAGCTTACATCCTCTTAATTTGCAAGACAAAATATTCCCCTACTAAAGTAAACAGGTTAGACTAGGGGGAGGGGGAGCCATGTGCTATTTCTAAAGAATTACTAGTGAGCATGGGCATCGGGAAAAGGGGACTCAAGGGGATGCATTTGCACCACACTGGCTTGCGCCTGGCCCCACCCCATCCAAGCATTGTGACACTCAGAAAAGGGGTGTGGTCACATCCAAAAGGGGTGGGGCAAAGCAGCTCTCCCCCCAAGAATACAATTCTACTGGCATCCTTGCTAGTGCGCACAGGAAAATCTACAAGAGGAAAAGACCACACCAAGAACTTTCCTCCAACATATGGAACCGTACCCTCCTACTAATACTATTCAGCATGATGACTTGTCAATTTCAGATCCAGGCTGCTGGTTTTGTCAGTTTCAGGGCATACTGTGACCCACCCAGCAGTTGCTTTGTGAGCAGCTGGGATTCTGCTTGAAGCCGGGAGGTAGAAGCAAACCAAAATTTCCTCTCTTAGTGTTAGATGCCAGGGGTCAGGGCACAGAGAGTAAATATAGGGTCAGGTCTAGATGAGTTGGGTGCAGGATCCGGTCCAGGTGACTCAGTGCAGGTACAGGCTCCAAGGAGTCTGTTCTCCTCCATGTCGAGACCCCGATTGTGCACTGACACACGGACCAGGGGGCTGGATGGACACAGATCAGTAGGGATGGACTAGATAGATGCCCAGGTGCAGATCAGGACAGACTGGACAAATGCAGATCAGGAAGGGTCAGAAGCACCAGCCCCCAGCCAGTCCAAGGCACATGCCAGATCCAGGGGTTGCAGAGCTGGTCAAAGGAGTGTAAAGATAAAAGGTAGGAAACATACAGACAGTTGGAACAGGAACCAGGAAGGTGAGACAGATGAACTGTCCAGCTTACTGTGGCTACTGGCCGGCCATATATACAGGCCAACAGCAGCCAACCAGGAAGCTGGGGGGAGCAAGGCTGAGGAGGGGTGTGGTTTGAGCAGCATGCTGAAAGGCCATGAGCATTGGCCCTGGCCAGAATGCCTCAGTGACATAGAGACGCCAGCCACTGCTCGTTTCAGGCCTACCCTTGGGGCCCTGAGCACAATCACAGTGAATGCTGTTTCTGTCAGAAACAGGTCACTCGTGCGACGAGGAAAACAAACCTTCATAAACCCATGTTCATCCATAGGTTGCTCCAGGTTTTCCACGATCAAACACAGCGCCTGCCCCTATGTAGGACAGTTGGAAAGGTGGCAAGCATTACATGTAGATACACCCACTGTCTGTTGCAGTAGGACACTTAGGCCGTTTTTACACAGAGGGCCCTGCCCCCCTCTCGGTGTTCGGTACACCAAATTTTAGTCCTGAGTAAAATATTTATGGCCCAAGTTATTTTTATTTATTTTTTAAACAAAAAAATGGTGGGGGGAAGCAAATGAATCGAGGCAGATCAGTAGCTATTGCAGCACTAACCTTGGCTGCCGCTATAAGCGTGTTAGCCATAAAGGTAGTACAGCTGTTACAAAGCTCCAACAGTACTCAGCAATAAAATCAAAACAAGCTGCAACACAGGGTGAAACCAAACAAGACAATGGTGAGCCAGCTGTCCGGGCCGCCTGGGGAGGGCCACTGCAGCCACCTCTCCTCAGGTCATCAGGGAGAGCGGTTCACACAAGCAGCCCCTCGCCCCCCAGTAATCTGGGCCTGGGAGTTGCAGTTACAGTTCCCTCCACAGGACAGGTTGGCTGTCCATATCGGACATGACAGCCGGACCCCTACTGTGCAGCAAGATTAGGCCCCTAGGAAGAGCTAACAGCTGATGGAGGGAGTTGATGGAGGGAGCCTGGAGACAGTCAGCCCAGGTGTGCTTGATTTCTTGCTGGGGGGGTTGGATTTTTTTGGCTACTCCACTTATCTGCTGAGTTAACAGCTCATTGAGGGGCCTCCGCTGAGCTGTTTAGTGTCCATGGTGAGGGGGCTTCTCCGGGCCTGATCCTCTATTCTCGCCTTGTGGCAGGGCTGGGTAGGGCCTGAATAGACAGGAGGGAAACCGTTAGCCTGTGTGGCTGGGCCTTCACACAGTCTGTGTCACCGATTGTTGCTGGCCCACACATCCCGTAGCAGCCAGCCACCCCCACCCCCCAAGGCCATAGCAGACAAACATCTGGCAGCTACCCACCCAACGAGCAGGTGACTCCTGGGCTACTGCGGGCTACTGTCTCATTTGTTTTCACCCACAGAAGCAACTGAGAGATACTGTTACAGGGTGGGCATATTGTGGCTTGGGAGCCTCATGTGGCTGGTTCGCAGTTCAAGCATGGTTCTTGGCTAGGGCTAGTCCTGGGTCTGTCATTCTTGGCAGCTGAATCACAGCTGCTTCTCAGAATCTCAGCAGCCAGGACCTCAGAGCACCAGCTCTTCCAGCCAATCACAAAGCAAGAGAGGTTGGTGTATGCACACGTGTGCCTTGTGGCTCTTGGCCATATGAAGATTTTGTTTTGTGGCTCTTGGGTTTGGGAGCTTTGCCCACCCCTGACCTATTATATGGATTTTAGGCTTTCTTACATCCAGGTGCATGGGTCTCTCTAGTACACGAGTCACTTGTTTGTACCTCTAGGTTCTGAAGAATCAGGCACTTATATAATTCAGTAAGTTCCTCATAACTTGTGAAAGTTTCCCCTTTGGGTTTTCCCCAGATTTGTCACAAGGGCAAACCTCTTGGAGGTCAGACTTTGTTTCTTTGGCTAGCGTCCAGTCTTGGAGTTCTTATAATTTCAAACTTCCAACTACAATACTGAGCCCTCAGTTGTAAAGTGTGTGTGTGTGTGTGTGTGTGTGTGTGTACTGCTAGTGGTCTTTTATTTTACAACTTACCAAGCATTAGTCTGAGTTAATTGCTAAATAAAATAAAATAAATACAATGAAAATTGAGCTCAAATCAAGTTCCCAATTATCTTTGTCTCCCTTCCGTGGGCTAAAAACTCACCACAGGGATAGAATGAAAGTGCACAAACAACTTTGGCAAACCCTATTGTGAGAAGAAAAGCCTTTGGGCAAAATAATTTGATTGGATGGAAACCATTTAAGATGAGACTCTTTTTCTCCCCCTTGCAATACTTTATTCCCAGACCACATTTAAGCAGCCCGAATGTTTTGCTTGGTAGAGTGTGTGATTGCTGTGGGGAGACGAGGGGTAAAGAGCAAGGGAAGGGGAATTGGGACTCATTTTTTGTGGATATCCCAAAATAACCGAGTGAAGGCAAACCAACCTGAAACTTAAGAATTCCCAGAGGCTACTTGGCCACAGTATATATTTCCACATCCTATTATAGTAGGTCCCTGCTCTGGAGAAGACAGAGGCAGTATTGGCTGACTTATAGTTTTAATGCCCAGTTGTTTATTAGCCATCCTGCTGTGCAAAGCATTGAAGAAATGAAAGTTATTCAGAGGTACCTCTTGAGCCAGACTTCATTGTTAGCAGCTTCAGGGATTCAGCTATTAGCTGGTGTGTTCTGGGGTAATGGAATATTGTAAAAATGTTTATAGGAAAAAGTGCAAATGTCAAGAAGACTTTACACATACACCAGTTTCTTAGGAACAAACTATAATAGATATGTTACAAGGCAAAAAGTTTTTCTGGCAAGGTTTTATCATCATCATTTATTTATTTATTTATTTATTTATTTTAGTTTGCTGTGAGCAAGGCCTTTTAGTCCAGTGCGGCTCATTAGACCAAGGTGTACAGCTGAGATTTTGTGTCCTCTCCCTAAGAACCCAGACTCACTACCTCATACTGTTTTTCAAACACCAGTCCAGCTCATTCAGTGGAGTAGCCCATGTTGTTGTTGTTTGAATTTAAAAATATGGCTGTAGTATGAAATTCAGTTCAACTTGAAAATTTGGGGGCAATGCAATGTTCATCAGAACTGCATATTTTGTATGGGAAATTCATAATGGAGAAGTAGTTGGGTGACGGTGGAGAAGTTGGCTGGCAGTTGAGAATTGGTAAGTTTTTTTGCACTTCCACTAAGATGTGAAGGGTTGTTTTTATGTTTTAGCAACTAGCAGATAGTTCATATTTTTGACAGCAAGGAGTGGGATTAGAGCTCTCCACAGGTTTAAAACTCCAGCCCAAGCCTAGACCCAGCACAGCTCAGCTCTTCTGTGCCCAGTTCGAAGAACCATGATGTCAGAGCACTCTGCACAGGTGGTGCCACATCAGGAAAGGGGCAGGGCTGGTGGACGTAGTCACAAGTCTGAGAGGCTTGTGCTCAGAGGTCTCACGACCCAAGCCCGATGGGTCCTGTTGGGCTCAGTTCAGCATTCGGGGCTCTAGGGGGAATGTTCAAGGGGCACCAGCAGAATTACAGTCGTGGGGGCAGGAGAGTTACTTTGTCCCACCCCTTTCTGACATGCCCATGTCCATTTCTGAGCATTGTGACATCATGATACTCAGGAAAGGGTGTGGTTATGTCAGAAAGGGGCAGGGCGAAGAAAATCCGTCCCCTTTCTGGCGTGACCACACCACTTTTCCTAGCGTTGTGATGTCACGACACTTGAAAGGGTTGGGACAGACAGGAGCCAGGAGGGTGCAACCATAACCTTCTGTAGCCCCTTCCCAGGCCCATGGGACAGTTAATTTGGGGGAGGATTTGGAGCAGTTCATGTTTCTTCCAAATTCGTCATTTCCATCTGTCTGGAGACTCAGGCAGTGTCATTAGCGTATTGACTTACAGTCTGAAAGTTTTCCTTACAGCCACAAAAGCTAGACGTTTGATGTTTATTTAGTGAAAATTTAGATCTTGTACAATTGCATACAATTATGGGACTGTTGATGTGGCTACAGAAACTTGGTGCAGGCTAAATATTAGTTGATTTTGTGGGGGCAGGGGAATCCTTTGAGTTCTTTAATTATTTTTGTTATAATAATTGATAAAGTCGGGTGGCGTGGATAATAAGATGCCATTATAGTAGGGCTGTGTTAGTGATGCTAATTGAAAGTAACACAAATCGAGTACTACACAACTTATCGCTGCTTGTTTATTATGATTTTGTTTTGTTTTCATAGGACCTTCCTTTTACTCAGCATTTACAGTTTAAATATTTGGATAGGAGAACAATTATTTTCTTATTTTCACTAAACTATTTGCTGGCGGGGAGAGGTGTTTTTGGATTTGCTAATTACGCCTGTCCCTAAGCAGCAGTTGGATTTTTCCACTCCTGAGCAACAAAACCTCCCAGCGGTAGAGTTCTTTTCCCCTGATTTGCCATGCACTTCTCCTTTACTTCAGTGTACCTAAGACACATTCTTGAGTCGCTGGTTCCAACGTTCTTAATGGCCACAGGAATAAACCACTAATTTGGTGTCTTGTTACTTCTTGGCTGACAAACTGCTGCATAGCAATAGCAGTACAATCTTGGAACGAAAAAAGCAGCAAGGAGTTGTTTGTACTCATTTGGCTGGAATAAATAGGCTTAAACCATAATTCTTTGGTTTCCTCTGCAGACACTATCCTTACATTTTCTGTTTCCTGAACTCAGTGTGGGCCAGTCTTTCCTGAGGCTGGTAGGCCCGGTTGCATGGCCCCTTTAAATGCTAATTTCCAATCTCAGCTTGATTTGCCCTAATGTTGCTGGTGGGCTCAGATACTTACAATTAGTTCACTTAAAATGATGCCGCTGGTGTGCTAAGACACTTAAAATTAGGCCCATAAGTTAGGCAGTTAATCTGTAAAGCTCAATAAAGTCCCCTGTTTCATCCAAGGGATGTCAGAAAATTCGTTCCACATCTGTACAGAAAAAAAAAAAAGCAAGGTGTAAACTGCCAAGAACCATTTTAATGATGGCTGGAGAAAAAAGCAGCCAGATGGCAGGCTCTGCTGTGGCTGCGGTTGGTATTTAACTGCTTTTTTATTGGAAAAATATGGGGTGAAAAATTGTGTGGGACTCATTAGGCAGCCTGCTGTGATTTTGATCAGCTTGCCAATCTGTTCTGTGTGGCAGAGATCCAAACATCTATAAATTTTTAGCAGCAGCTTATAATCTACGACTTGGAGCTTGTTAAATCTTCTCTGCTCCCCCCATTTTTGTACACTGCTTGCTTTTTCTTTTTTCTTTTTTTTAAAAAAAGCTTCAGGGCCCAAGCTGTGCTGCTGGGGGGACCGGGGGGGGGGGACAAACCCTACAACTCCTGTGAATAGCACATCTTTTTGCTCCTCCACTGAATAAGACTCCCTAACACAAGTTTGATTATCCTGATCCTGCATATTAACTAAAAATAGGATGTGCAGTAACATCTAAAGCAAGACAGAGTGGCGTTATCTTTTTCTCTGGTGCACAGGAGCCGTGGAGATCCCGCTCCTTTTTTGTCCTCTTCACAGAGAGGCTGTAAGACAAGATGGTTATTTTAATGGACAGCCAGCTCCAGTATGTTTACCTTTTTTGCTGAAACAATCCTGATGTGAAGGATATGCAGATTTTAGAATTTCATAGCTCGAAGCAAAGTGTTAAGATCACAGAGTGACTGGCGCTCAGGGGAGACAGTAAACTGCTGGCAGGGTTTTAATTTTCCATCCTAATGGTGTCTGGATTCTGAAGGATTCATAAAGGATCCTCGGAGGAAACTTAAAGCTTCCTTTCTCTTAATATTTGCATATTAGAGAAATCGATTTCAAACAAAGAAAGAAAGGAGATTTTTGGGAGCCGTTGCAACATGTTTCCAAGTAACGCACAGAGAACTATTGATCTGACCAGTTTTATGGAGATGGAAAATAAGCAGTTCAGAATTCCTTCACGGGGAGGATATACATTGGTTTTGGAAGGCTTATGAAAGCAGAGGCCAGCTTCTAACTATATAATATAGCCTCTCTTATACGCACGGTTTAAAAATACTAAAGGATTTATCTGAAATGATTGTTGACATCACAGTAAGATTACAAGTAGTAGACGTTTTAGTCTACATCACGGGTGGGGAACCTCAGGCCTGGGGGCCAAATGCGGCCCTCGACAAGATTTCATGGGGCCCCTTTCCAGTGCCTGGATCTGGTCCCTGGATCCATTCTCTATCCCCAGGTACTGAAAAACTGAGCTCATGATAATGGAGCAGAGAAGAGGATGTGCATGCAAGGGTAGGGGACAGATCCACACCACAGAGCCATAATCTGGACCCTCCTTTTCTTAAATACACCGATTAAGCACTCCTGCCCCCAATGTCTGTGTGGCCCTCGGAGCTCATACGAATATTCAGTGTGGCCCCCATGACAGAAAAGGTTTCCCACCCCTGGTCTACATACTAGAGTATTTTTTATATATATATTTTATAAAGCTAGGCTGTGACCCACCAACTACTCACTCCATTTAGTCCCATTGCAGTTAATGGGAGTACTCCAAAATAAGTTACTTTAGGATTACAGCCTTTATCTATACACCTACCCATATATGCAGAAGGATAGTATAGGGGTAGAATTTTCAAAAGAGCGCCATTAACTCTGAGATGGCACGAAGGTCCATTTTCAAAGGCTTGTAGGGTCCAGATTTCTATTGGTAGTCGATGGGAAATAGGTGTCTGAAGATTGTTTTGTTTGAAAATGTTTTAGCGCCTACTAATCCAATCACCAAAACGTTCTTCTGGCACAAGATTTGAGTGTCAGTCTTTTATAAATTAACCTTAGGTGCTTCAGAAATTCTTTTCCTACCTATTTCAAATAGACGCATGTTTAGTCATTCTGAGGAGTTATTTTTAAATAGAACAGAGATCTACATACATCAGAAGTGCGTGCAAATATGTGACCACATTTATCTGATCACTTGCTGTGGCTGTGCATGCAAATTGAGTAATTGCATGCAAACAGGTAGGATGTAATTACTCAAACTGGCATTTGGCCAAGACAGAAAGGTTAGCAACCCTACTCTTGCACAACATGGAGGAAATCTCAGCTGGCCAGTGAATAACTACTAGCACCCTTTCCCAGAATCTCTCTTGCTTCCTTAGAAGTCTCCCATTGTACTACTGATCAAATCCTTTCCACTTAAGCTCATGTGTTCTGTCCCAGGCCTTAGTGGGATGTCTCATATTCTGATAGCAGTCTTCCCCCTTGTATAGACTTTTGGTACAAAAAATATGTATTCATTCTGGTAATTAATCATTCTCTGTGTATGTACCTTTGGGTGAAATCCTGGCTCTGCTGAAACAATGGAAACTTTCCCAATGTTTGCACTGAAGTTAGTAGGAATGGGACTTTCGGTTTCGGAAAGAACCGAAAGTACACGATAATGGCCATTTCAAATTAATCTGAAATTTCAGTTCTTTTTTGGTATCGGTTGTATCAAATCTTTTGCATTGATTTTTTTATATTTTTTTTATTTTTAACATTGTGGTTTGTCCCCATTGACTTCAGTGGAGAAACCGGAATGTTAAAAATCCAATACAAAAATCAGTGCAAAAGATCCAATATAAGCAATACCAGAACCGAAATACATGAGAACCGAAAGTAACCAAAACCGAAGTTCCAGCCCTAGTCCCACCCCTAGAAGTTAGGATTCCATTCACTGTATCTCCCTGGGAAATAGATTCATGTATTTTAGGGTCAGAAGATTATAATTCTTTACTCGGGTCTCTTGAGTAGCACAATTGCATTCAGTAATTAATTCCTGCTTGAGTCCAATAGCTTCTGGCTGTACTAACCCATAGCTCTTTGAAAGACAAAAAAGTTTCTTCTTTCTTTACACTATGCTTATTTGTAACCATAATATATAAGCCTCCTGAAATCATAAGTGCTACAATCAAGACCTCTTTATGTCTGGTTGGAAAAGATAAGCATGCCGGGGGTATTGGCATTATCCAAGACATGACTAGTCTATAGTACTGAAGGGTCTGTACATTTTTCACCCTCTAGTAGGAAAAACTGTATGAGGCACCTTATACCTTTCCAAGGGGGTTGCCTTTTTTCTTGTCAATGTAATAAATCATTGTATGAAGGATGTTTTTTATGCACACTACGTTCTTGGTATTTAGAGAGGCTTGATTTTTGGACATTTCTACCACATGGAGAGGTTTTTCTTTTAAAGCACTTTAATCACACCTCTGTCTTCCAAGGGATTTGGCCAAGGATTTTACTAAGACAGCCAAGTTTTCTTCCCTTTCAGAGAGTTGGATTTTCCCCCCACTATAATTTTTTATTATTATTATTTGAATGCCCAGCTCCCCACAATCCAAGCATCCTCCTGCCCTTTGGCACATATTGCATCCTTACAAGTAATAGTGGAACTGTAAACTCTCCTCCCTCTACTTTCCCTGTAGTGTGTATAGCCATGAAAACGGCCTCATCCCGGCATGTCTAGGAATAAGTTCCATGAAAACGTTGACTGTTCCCCAGGAAAGTGTTAGCAGGACATGCCTGTAGCGCACAGGGACAGCTGCTCTGAAAATGGCAGGATAGAAGCTAAGTTATTAATTTTTGAGGGAGGGGGGTTATTTATGTATGTGGGTTTGGGGAAGAGAAACAAAAGGGCAAGATTCTTTGCTTAGCTGACACCAGCTTGGCAGTGTTGTCTGTTTTATGCTCACAGACCTTTTTCCCCTTTTATTTTTTGAATAGCGAGGCAGTGTGGGATAAGAGCTCTTCAGTGTTCATCTTTGTGTTTATTCAGTGCTATCTCTGCTCTTACTAAACTCAAATAAAAATCAGTCTGGAGTCCTTCACTCCCACTTCTGGTTTGCTCTTCACTAGGAAAAAAACCCCTGTCTTCCTAGGTCTTGGGTTAAAGTTTAATCACAAACTCTCTGAAAATAATTCGACAGTTAGCTACAAGGCACCTATCGCTTTAATTTCAATGCTGGCTGTTGCAAGATAGTAAAATAGTTTACTACTTTATCATCCCGCAGTTTCTGTGTTTAGTTTAAGTTTCTTCATAAAAGTATTGCACCCAGATTGCCAGGACATTGATTTCCTTTGTTTTAATCTACAGGATAAGTGTAGCAGTGGAGTTCCAGCTTCCCTGCACCTGCCCCAGCTGGACTTTAGCTGGAGGGACTATGTTTAGCTTATGGGTCAGTTGTTAAGGTGTTGGGGAGCTGAGTTAAAAATCCTACTGTACCACAGTCTCCTGTGTGACTTTGGGCTAATCATTTAGGAAGTCTTCCTACAAAACGTAGCTCACAGGGATCTACAACCAAAAGGGGCTAGTTTAGCACTAGTTCTGGTCATGGGTTCTGAGATGTGGGCACCTGCTTACTAGGTACCCATCAAACTCAATTTGCCAAGGCTACCAATTAGCAATAATGTGGCAATGGCAAACTGGATTGAATTTGAATGGTAACATAAGTTGTATATGGGCGTGGCCTTTGGTGGGGTCCTTGGGGGTGGGGGGTTGTGACAGTTGTGAGGGCTGCTGTTTTTGATGTGCGAGGTAAGAGGATAAGGTGTTTCCCAGATGATTCTGGGGGAGTAGTCTACTAGAGTGTATTTGTGGGTCTTTGTTTAGAGGCTGGTTATACTGGAGGTGGGGGGAGGGTTAAAGCTTTTTGGGGGGTTAAAGGGTTGAGGGAGGGTCATATGGAGGGAAGGGGATGGGGGGGAGATGTGGTATCTCCTGGTGAGAGCAGGGGATATGACGCTTGGGGTTATTATAGATACCCCCCTGTGAGGGGGGGTAGGCAAAGTTACTGGGGTGATCATCCCCCTGTGGAAGGGGTATGAGAAGGGAGGGGTGTGAGAGTTCTCCATCACTCTGGTGAAGGTGCCCCCAGGAGGTAGGGGCCAGGCGGGGGTGTGTGTGGAGCAATAGGGGTGGTGCTGGGGTGGGGGAATTATGGCCACAAGGGGGGCATTGGTATTATGAGGGGAGGGACAGATGCTTGGTGTTTGTACCCCTCTCAGTCCACCCCAAATCAGGTGAACAGGTCATTGAGGCCACGAGGGCCCCTGGTCTGGGGCTCGTGCGGTTGAACGTAAGATCGGTAGACAATCAGTCTTCCATCATCTGGGATTCTATTCTGGAGTGGGCTGCTGACCTTGTGTGTGTGCATAACAGAGACCTGGCTGGATCAGGAGTCAGGGCCGGTCTTGGCTGACCTTGTTCCGGCCAGGTACTCTGTGCAGCACCTGCCGAGACCGGAGAGGCGATGGTGGGTGGTGGTGGGGTATGGCTGTGATTTTTAGGGACAAGATGTCAGTTAGGCAGTATGGGGTGTAAACCAAGCCCGATATAGAGGGTCTCCACCTTGTGTTTGATTTGGCCGGAGACAGATTTGGGGTACTGCTGATATACCGGGCACCCCACTGTACAGCAACATCCCTGACTGCTCTAGCCAACCTGGTGTCAGAGTTGATCTTGAGGTCCTCCAGGCTTATAGTCTTGGAAGATTTAAACATCCATGCCGAAGCAGGGTTCATGGCCTAGGTTGTATTTGGCCCAACGCGTGAGAGGGGGCATACTCTGGACTTGTTTTGCACTGACCTTGAGGCAGGGGGTCCTATGATTGGAGGTGTTGTGTTATCACCTTTGTCATGGTTGGACAATTACCTCCTACAGCCTCTCATTCCAGTGCACTTTGACCCTCGGAAGGGTGTGGGATCTATTATAATGGTTCACCCCCAGAGACTTACAGAACCAAATGGGTTCCAGAATGCTCTGGTGGAATTACCCTTGGACCTCGATGGCTGCCCAGTCACTGCCCTTGTTGCCATATGGGATGACCAGTTGGCGGAGGCCGTCGATCTAGTGGCTCCTAGGCATCTGCTCCCTGAGTTTTGGCATCACAGGTCCCTGTGGTTTATGGAGGACCTGGGATGGCAGAAGCATGAGGGGAGGCAGTTAGAGCGCCGGTGGCGTCGCACTCATGCTGAAGATGACCAATTGTGGCCTAAAGCATTTTTGAGAACCTATGCTGTAGCTGTGAGGGCAGCAAAGAAGAGGTTCTTTGCTGCCATCATAGCATCCACTAAATTGCATCCAGCAGAACCTTTCTGGGTGGTGAGGGGTTTGGTCAGTCCGGCCTGTCTCCACCTGGAACTGGAGTCATCCAGTGCCTACTGTGACATGTTTATGGTGTATTTTGCAGATACAATCACCCGCATTCACCACGACTTCGCCTCCGCCCTTTCTGAAACAAAGGCGGAGTCGGAGGTTATGAATGCCCCATCTGGTCGTATTTTGTGGGATCAGTTTCAATTGGTGATGCCTGCTGGTGCGGGTGATGTGCTTGGGTCGGTTTGAGCTACCACATGTGAATTAGATCCATGCCCGTCCCGGCTAGTAAAGGCCAGCAGGGAGACAGTGGGGCTGTTTCTGGCCTGAGTAATCAACACCTCCTTGGAAGAGGGCAGGGTGCCAGATAGCCTAAAGGAGGCTGTTGTCCGGCCCTTGCTCAACAAACCATCACTTGATGCTGATTTCCTGGCCAGTTATCAGCCTGTCTCTAAACTTCCCTTTTTAGGAAAGATTATTGAACGGGCGATGGCTCAGCAGCTCCAGGCGCATCTGGACTGCATCGGTTTTCTAGATTCCTCACAGTCTAGCTTTTGTCTGGGTTATGACACTGAGACTGTGCTTGTGATGGTGGTCAGTGACCTGCGAGTGGAATTAGACAGGGGGAATTCGACCCTGCTGATTCTACTGGACATGTCAGTGCCTTTTGACACAGTTGATCATGAGGTGTTAGTGACATGCCTGCGGAACCTAACAGGGGTGGTCGGGACTGTTCTTCAGTGGTTCCATTCATTCCTAACCGGTAGATCTCAGCAGGAGGTGCTGGGGGACTGTTTATCGTCCCCCAGGGGCCTCCCTTGTGGGGTTCCACAGGGGTCTATTCTGTCCCCCCTCCTTTCAACATGTACATGCAGCCGCTGGGGGAGGTTGTCCACGGGTTTGGGGTCCGGTGTCATCAGTATGCTGATGACACCCAGCTTCATCTCATTTACCTCTGACCCGGGTCCCGCAGTCTTGGTGTTTTCCCAGTGTTTGGTATCTGTGGGAGACTGGATGAGGCTGAGGCAATTGAAAGTTAATTCTCATAAGATGGTGGTGATGCTCATTGGCAGGGTCAAGAATCTGGGAGAGGTGGAGACGCCCATCATGGCTGTGATTTTCCCCCCTTTGGCCTCACAGGTCCGGAGTCTTGGGGTGCTCCTGGATCCTCAGCTACGCCTGGATATCCAGGCGGCAGCTGTGGCCAGGGACACCGTTCGCCAGTTACATTTGGTGAGGCAGCTTCGGCCATATATCTTGGATTCTGACCTGGCTACCGTCATCTATTCATTTATCACCTCAAGACTTGACTACTGCAATGCACTTTATGTGGGGCTGCCCATGGTGACAGCTCAGAGCCTGCAGCTGTTGCAGAATGTGGTGGCCCATCTGCTTACGGGGACAGGTCGCAGTGAGCCCATTACACTGGTGTTTCATGTGCCGCACTGAGTGCGTTATAGTCTTCCAGGCCTGATTCAAGGTGCTGGTGCTTACCTTTAAAGTCCTACACGGCCTGGGCCCTACCTACCTGAGGGATCACCTCAGTCCCCACGTCTTGACACGGCCCCTGCGGTTGTCTGGGGGTGCCCTCCTGGAAGTCCCGCATTTTAGGTGGGTGTCTGCAGTGAGGAGGGTGTTCTCGGCAGCCGCACCGGTGCTGTGGAACTCTCTCCTGGCGGGGGTCCAGGCTTGGATGTTTTTGCTAGGCATTTGATGGAGGAGATGGGGAGGGGAGGGGGGTTCTTTTTCTGGGTTTTTTTCTTCTGTTTATTATCTTATGCACTTATTGAGTTTGATGGTAGGTTTGAATTTTCAGATTTGAAAATTTTACAATTTGATATGATATGCTGATTTTTAGATTTATAGATGTTTTGTTTTTGTATTTTGGATGTGAGCCGTCTCGAGCTGCCAGAGACAGGAAAGGCAGGGTAGATATGTATAAAATTAAATAAATAAATAGAATTTATATACCACTACCAGTCTTCAGTACTGTCCAGTTGCACATATCACAATATTTTTATTGCAGGAGAATTTTACCATTAATCAAGAAGAATACCACTCCAATCGAACATAGATTCTGACTTGGTGTACGAATGGCTTGATTCAAAGCTCTTTGAGGGTCAATGGAAGGACTCCCATTGTCCTTCGTGGTTCTTGGATCAGGCCTTGAATGTTGCAAATTCTCCACTAGTGTTTGAACTATCAGATACTTTGGAAACAAATTTCCCCATAGGGCTGGAGAATTGCCCTAATTGTTTTCTCACCATATTAATGAGGATGCAATGTGCAGCAGTTGTTTGGTATTTTGTTCCTTTGTTCACTGTGGATATTAAACATCTTGTACCAGTAGGACAGTTTATGATGCTATGTCCCTGAAAATACTAGGGTCAGCTGCCTCACTCTTGTGCCACCCAAATGGGCACAATACTTACCATAAAGTCACACTACAGTGCACGCTTTTAAAAATAAATAAATAAATAAACATAGACTAGAAAGAAAGAGGGTCTGCTCCCTGCTGCATAGAAAGCCTTTTAGTTGCTAATAACACACAAGTCCTTTTGGCTCTTGAGAACATCCCTTAAGAGAAGGGATTCTGCATTAAGCAACTTGTTCTGTCACAAGTGATTCTCTTTCAGACAGGCCAGAGCTGGAGCGAGAAGATTCTGCTTTGTGTTTTGGCAGGTGCATTTTGTGAAACAGAGTAGCTGACTACCAAGGACTCGATCATCCATCTTTTAAAATTTCTCTCTTTTTTTTCTTGAAGATAATTCAATTAAAGTATTTTAATTTGGGGTACAAAATACAGGGTTTTTTTCTTCCGATCATCCATTTGGCCTGTGGTCTTTGCTTGGAAACACAGTGTCTTATTCTGTCTCTCCTTATTCTCCTCCCTGCTTTTTCTACCCCTCCCCTGAAAAAATCTTAATCAACCTGGCAGAATAAAAGTGGGGGAGGGGGGGCGAACAAGACATGAAAAAATAAAAAACACAGCATGTTGTGTCATTAAAAAGTGCAATGTATTACCCGGGAGCTTCTCCATCTGCTTTCCATGGGCATCCCAGGAGAACTTGGCGATTATGAAGGAATTCTCGGAGGCCATTACTGGGAAGAGGAAAAAAGGCTTGCTGCAGACAGCTTAATGGACTAATTTGTAACTGTGAGAGCAGGAGAAATGAGTTGTTGGCCGCGTTTTAATTTGACAGCGAGTGGCAGAACGAATGCTAAATGTGATGAGTGAGTAGGCACGTTCATTTTTGCAGTGCACTTTGCTAGGGCCTCTTGGCTTTCCCAAGGGGGCTGTCAGTATTTTTTTTCCCCCTTCTGCACCAGTGTGAAGACGGCTGGGGAAGGGGAAAGGCTGGGGGAGGGGAAGCATGTTCAAACAAACAAGGCTAAGGATTAAATTTTTCATAGATGTATAAAAGAAAGGCAGAAGAAATTTGCCGTATAGACCATATGCATTCTCATCCTGCATGGTGGAAGTTAATCTGGCTGCTGCCATCCTGCATGTGTATATCACCCCACGGGTTCATGCTCATCCCATGGGGAACATGTGCTGTGGGGCTTTGCTTACCCAATGATATATGACTTTGAAAATCCATTACAAGATGGAGTTGGAGGTAGGTTCCATAATCTGAAGCGCCAGGCTGGCCTTGGTTCAGCATTCGCTTCCCAGCTATAATGCATTCAAGGAGCTCTTGCTTAATACATAATATATGCTTGGGCACGCGCATGCTCACCTAGACTGTAGACTTGTCAGAGGATCATTTGCCAACATTCAAAAGAGAATCACCTTCACATTGAGGATTTTGGTTCCTCTTAAAGCATCCTCAGTAGTCCCGACTTAAGAGTCAGAATCCCTCTTTGGGTGCTAAATTCCACTTTCTGAATTCTGTCTGCATGGTTTCCCATAGGGGACAGAAAGGAGGGAAGAGTCATGGGGTTATTCACTATGCGGGAAGAGGAAAGCTGATCCACATACAAGGTGTGACAACAACATGCAACTGCTTGGGATTGTCTGTGAAAAATAAAATCTTCTAAATCAACCCTAATTCCAGTGTGAGCCAGAACGCAATTGCAAATGGCTACAGGAAAATAATAATATGTCTTCTGATGACCAAAAGTACAGGGTGAGAAGGGGTGGCAGGGAGGGAGCACAGACTCTCAGTTCTCTGATTGCTTTGTTAGATACTAGGGATGGGAATTTCGGATTTGGATAGAACCAAATGTGTCTGAAAATTGCGATTTGTTCCCATTGATTTCAATGGGGAAAAATGCATGCAAAAAAATCCAAATCGAGATCCAAAATTCCTAAAGAACTGAATCTGAAAAATGTGAATCCAAAATTCCCCCTGGAGTCCCACCCCTATAAAATGGAGATTGAAGGTTGCAAGACCTGTATGTGTAAAGAGTGTCATAGCTGTGCTTTCCTGGTCTCTCTCAAGAGATGGGTTGCTTCCCTGGGCACGGTCAATTTGAAATAAACTGTTGTCAGTACAGTATTCTCTAATGCTGTGTGTAAGCACAATAGTTTCTCTTGGAGCCTAGTTCGTTGCATTTCAGGATCTGCTTGGCAATGGTTGTCCCCTTGTAATAATTCCAGGTGGTGGTTATAATATTTGGGACGGATTTTATTTATTTATTTATATATATTAAAAATTATGGATTAATTTGTGGAACAAGTTTGATTGAATTTAGGTAGTTTTTAGTTTGAGCCCTTCATTACTGTTTCTGATATACCAATAGTGACAGACGAGGGGTTCTAGCGGAGATGACATTGGCCCAGTAGGTGACACTGTCTCTTCCACTGACCTCTGAGTGACCTTGCCTTGAGCAAGGCATTCTTTCCCATCACCAGCTTCTTTTTTGCATCTATTTAAATGTAAGGTCTTTGAGACAAAGACTGACATATATTAAGCATCTACCCCACTGGTAGCCTGATCTCATTTGTTTATTTATTTATTTACTTACCTTTATCATATGACCTATCGCTAGAGCTGATGTTGGGTTACTACATAACAGGGGTGGGAAGTTTGGATTCGGACTTATCTGTAACAGCATGGATCAGAGTGTTACAGATGAATATGAATAAAACCAAAAAAGCATGACAACAAGCCTGTTCCAGTTCAGTACTAAAAATAAATAAATAAAATAATTACTACATTATGTGCAAAATGGCCACTACACATTTTCACCCTTTTCCAAAATTGCGGCCAATGCTGCCACCGCCATTTTGGAAAAGAGCACGCATGCACAGAAGTGTTCGTGGCCATTTTGCTCATATGTAATTTATTTATTTATTTTTAAATGTATTTATTAAATTACTGGGCATGCGCAAATGACTGCTGCATGCATGCCATTTTCCAAAATGGCAATGGCAGTGTTGCCACCATTTTGGAGAAGGGCAGTCAGTCTGTACATGCACAGTGGCCAGTTTGCGTATTCAACAAATAATTTTTTTTATTCATTATATTATTATTATTATAAACATTTGTATAGCACCAGCCGTGTACCTGGTGCTTTACAGAACAAAGATAAAGACGTGGTCCCTGCCTATGGCTTACAATCTAAAAAGACAAGGAGGGGGCGACAAGGAGAGGGGACAAAGGGAAGACAAGGGAGAAGCAAACAAACATGCAAGTGGCTGCGAAGTCTCAGGTGCGCGTGCTTGGCTTGGTTACAGTTAGGCAGGAGTCCGGAACTTGCGGCAGAACTCGTCGATGGAGCTGATCTCGGAGCCCTGCACCTGCTTGAAGACGGCTTTGTACTGGACCAGGAGGCGGGAGCAGGCAGCCATGTAAATTATATTTAAAAATTAAAAATTTAAAAGTGAGGTTAGATTGAGGTCTGCTTTCAAAACCCGCTAGAGTGTTGTCACAGAATTGACAACTCTCAATATTTTGTCATCACTCTCCCAAGTTTAGGTGCTTTCTTAAAGCCCCATCAGCTGAAATCATGAGAATTTCGACTTTCTTTGTAATGAAAGTTTCTAGCCTCCATGGTGGAGAAATACGTACAAATGTGAGTGAGGTAAGTCAAAGGCTTAAAAACTAGAAGACAAATGGGGGGGAATACTAAAATCCCATGATTTTAAAGCTAATCTCATGGTGATTTTGGGATTTGCCTCACAATTTTGAACATTTGAGGCTTGCAAGTATATGTACAGTATGCTAATTTGAGGCACAGCTTGTGCTGTGGCTAAAATGAATCACTGTGAATCTTAAGATTTTTTTTCTCTCTCCTCTTTCTTGAGCATTTTCATGATATGGAACATATGGAAAAAATTGTAAAATGTTTGATGTGAGAATCAAAAACATATTCATATGCTCCTGTCTGTAAGAGATGCTGCAGAGGAAACACAGACACCAGACAAAGGCAATGTTAAGATGGGGTTGGCTGCACAGTTTAGTGACCGTGCTCTACGCTGTCATGCAGGAGACATGGACCTGGGCAAATAATTTTTGCAAACACCCTGGGAATGTGCAGCTTTCAGCTTGAAAGGACATGCTGCTCTGGTCTTTCACATTTAAAATTCCTCCTCTTGTGGAAGAATAATTTTTTCTTCTCTTAAAAAAATAAATAAAAAACAAGGGTTTTTTGTATTTGTTTATTTTGAATCTAAGTTTATATTTAATCTTGCTACCAAAAAGTAGATGCAAGAAGTAAGCTTCTTCTGAGAATAATGTTAATACACCACATTGCATCTCTGGGCAAGACCACACCAGATATTAACCCACAATGGGCAACCTCATCCCAGATTAGCCCATGATGCAGCTGACTAGGGTGGCCATACCTCCCCTTTAAAAGAGGACGCTTATGAAAAATACATGTTGCAGGGCTGCACTGGAACCAATGCAGCCTTGCAACATGTATTTTTCATTAGCGTCCTCTTTTAAAGGGGAGGTATGGCCACCCTACCGGCAGCCTCCAGATGTTTGCCATCTTCCACCTCACACCGGGCAGACGGCTGCTATGAGATGCATCTGCCAGAGAAGGCTGGTAACGTGTGGTGGGCTATTGTTGCCCTACTTGAGCCAATGTGGAGTAGTGGGCCGTCTTCCGTCAGGCTGGTCCTGTATGACCCCACCTTGTGGCAAGGTCCACCAGCACCAGAGAGCCCCAGGGGCAGTTTGCCATTCCTGTGCATCTATATCACGGCAGAGGGTGGGATATTGGGCGGGTGGCATGGGGACAGGCACCTGCCCATGTGGACGGCTCCTCCAACTGCCCCGGGGTGTGGCAGGACTTGTGGTGGCGTCCCGCCCAGTTTCCCTGCGTGGGGCAGATCATTTGGACTGTTCTCCCCACTGGCCCAAAGTGCGATGGCTGCATTCACCCTGCCTCCTCCTGTGGCTTTATCCTCTGTTTCAATCCTGGTCTTTCTGGGCAAGTGTCCCCTACAGGCAAAGCTAAGACCGGCAGATGTTTTCCTCTGGTTTCTAGCCCACACCAGTAGAGGTTGAGTTGAAAGTGCATAAAGAAATGAAATATCAGTGGCCAACTGGAATGTGCTGAAATTTTGTTGTTGTCAAAATGTTTGACCAGTTTGGGATGTTTTAGGCCACTGGCATCATGGAGGCTTCTCCCTTGCTCATGGCTGGAGCCATGGCCTCAGCTGAGTGCTGTAGCCCTACATTAGCTCGCACTGCTGTGACTCTGTATGAGACCCTCAGATGTAAGAGGGTGGCTGGCTGGCTGTGGAGGGGAACTATTAGAGAATTCCAACATAGAAAAGAGGAAGTTGAGGCTTGCTTGGTTACAGGAAGGCAAGAAGATGGTGTCCCAGCAAGACAGAAGAACAATGTGACATCTTTTCCCCAATGGTCTGCATGGTTCTGACTTAGGCTGCTGCCGAAAACGGGGAGCACATCACTTCCGGCAGCGCGGGGAGCATGTAAACACTCCTTGCGCGGCTTTTCTCTGAACGCGGGACTCAGGAGGCGCGTTTCAGCGCCTCGTATAAAAGCAGCCTATTAATCTTTAATTTAATGTTCAAGACAGTGCCTTGCTCCAGATAGCGATCTATTGAATAGCCAAGAAAACTAAGTTAAAGGAAGTGTGAGTTATAAAGCCTGTAGACTTGTCAAAAAGGCCGAGTTGAATGAAATGTGTGTGCTGCTTTGGGGACTTTTGTTCACACCTTGACCTTCCCTTATTGAATTTAAAAGCACACCCCTCTGATTCCTCACTTGAATGCACAGACAAATGAAATGAAACCAAAATTCCCAGGTACTAGTAGACAGGACCATTCATTTTCCCCAAGCAAATGACCTTTTGTCAGCCATGGCCCTTAGCACACTGTTTGTACGCAGGCTACAAACAGGCTTGAATTATATACGGCTTCAGGGTGTTTTGTTCTCAGGTGAATACTTCCTTTTCAAGCCAGGTACAGACTTAACCTAGGATCCAAATTTGCAGGCTTGCGTTGCCTTTAAATCCAGGGCCAAGCACTGTAGTTCTCTAAATTTCTGACTTAATGTAGCTTCACTTGTCAAGAAAGCAAGGCTCCTGCTGCTGCTTCCTCCCCCCCCACCTCTCTTTACCTTCCAGCTCACTGCGTCTGTTCCTGGGGGCCCCGGGAGGCTTTAACAAGCACTAGATTGTTAGTGACAGTCAGACACTTTAACACTTAAAGTAGAAGGTTTGATTTAATCGCAAGGCTGTCATTTATTATTTGTCTGCTGTGTTCCGCTGGGGCGCCCGCTGATCAACTGCCTGCTCCCAGGAGTGCATTTTTTTTTTTTGTTATGTCTAAATCCTCAATACAAATTGCAGAGCTCCTGGATCTCCCAGTGGGACCCATTACCGCCTGTGGGGCATTAAGGATCATTAATAGTTCTGTCAGCAAGCTAGCCAGTTGGTTAGCTTCTCATAAATAGGAAATTAATCCATCTACTTCATTAATAATGCCGACTGTAGCTATTTTGTTGCACTTGATGTAAGGGGCCCTGTGTTTGTCTGTAATGCGATAAGACAGGGCTCCAAATTAGCATTGAATGTCTGATACAAGAGTGCAGACTCAATTAGTTAAAGAAAGGCGGGGGGGGGAGGGGGGTCCATGTTTTGTTTTTGTTTTTTTAATTTTCAACTGTCAGACATTCTTGAGCAGTGGAGAGGGGGGACAAAAAGAAAGAAAAAGACATTTATTTACTTCGATGCTAGTATTATTATTTATTTTTTTCCGGGATCTTATTGTAGAGTCTCTTTTCAGAGAGTAAATTAGGGTTGGGATGAGGAATCGGTAATGCTACCTGCCAAGCCAAGCACTGTAATTACTAGGACCGCGGCTAACTAGCTGTGTTCATCCTGCCTCCTGCTTTCCAGTTTGCTCACTGCTGTAGTTAAGGAATCATTAAGGTGCTGACGGCTGTTATGTTTTCTTCTCATTTTGGAGGAGGAGGAGTTTAGATTAAAAGGAGGAAATGAGCCATGCTAAGAGCCATCCATTTGGATTTCCCTAGGGTGAGGTACTGGGGTTCCTTTCAGGGTTTGGGGAAAGTGTAGGGCAATGCTCTATAGTGTTTCCAGCCTGCCCTTTGTAGACTGCTTTCTAGGGGCCCAATGCAAAGGGAAACTCTTCGATACCATAAAGAATTCTCTCCTCTCCTGCATCTCAGGCTTCTGTGCTATTACTGAGATCTTGCTTTCCTTCTTATTTACTCCACCCTGACCCATAAAAAACAACAGTATTTTTTCCCCGCTAGTCTTCATTACATTATTAAAGGATGATTTCTCAGTAAAGTGTGAATTCAGCAGGCTAGCATTATTGATGTGACTCTGCCTTTAGTTTCCCTTCATCACCCCTGGGTTTGGGTTTTGGGCAATGCAAGCACAAAAGTTGATCGGTGCAGCCAACGTTTGCATCATTCAAGGTTCACACCACGCACAACCATAAAAACCCTTAAGGTTTGCACCAAAAATTTCAAGTTGCTTCAATCAGGCTTTTGCTTTCCTACAAAACTGGCCTACGTTTGTAACCAAACCTGACCTTGAGAAGGCTTCTTCTTTCCCTACCTTCCCCTAAACAAGATGCTGGCACCACATACATTCCAAACCGACTATTTCCTGAATGTTTGTCTTACTGTAAGTTGGAAAGGGATTTTCAAAGGTTCTCCCTCTGCCATAGGCCCAGTTGCACATAACCTCTCCCTCACTGATGCTCAGGCCGCTTTTAGACGAGACAAATTTGCGCATGATTGGTGAAATATGCGTGTGTTTTAATGCTCGTTTAAACACCTAAACCGTTTTAAATGTGCATTTGCCATGATCGTGTAAAAGCCAAAACCGTTTTGAATGTGGTTTCTAAACAATGCGCATTTTTGAAAACCAGTTTTGAGCCCCTTTGATGATCGGGGGGGTGCCAAAACCAGTTTTAAAACATGCGCAGCATTGGTGTTTGCATCATGGAACTACATTTTATAAACTTCCAATAATTGGGACTCTATTAATTACCTTGGTAATTTGTTCTGTTTCCAAACTACTCTTAAATCGTCTCTTCCAATTTTAAGCCTTGGCTTAGCCAGTCATTACCCACTGTACTTTTGCATTTTTTTTCTCTTTTCTCTGTGTATTGCTTTGATTATCTTTATTGAATTTCATCTTATTGTGTTCAGTCTAATTCTTCAGTTTACCAAGATCATTTTGAATTCTATGTTTGCAATTCTTCCAGCTTTGTGCCATTTGCAAGTTTGAGTAGTATACTCTCCATTCCTTCATCCAGATCAGATCAGACCCCTTGCAGGTCCCCACTTGTTACATCCTCCCAGTTCAACAGCAAAGCATTAATATATGTGCTCTCTGCATAATTTTTCAATCAGTTGTGCTGGATACCAACATAATAGTGGTTCCAAAGTAGTCTACATTTTGTGTAGCCTCATGGATTGTTTGAGTTTGTCATGTGGAAATGTCAGATGTCAAGATATAGTACATTAGCTTCATTTTCCCCTGTCCATTCTTCTTACTAAAGAAGAAGAGAAGATAGATTTGCCAAGAACAAATCATGCTAAACCAATGTTAGGTACTTTATAAACACTTGTTTTTCAAAAATTGATTGTTTTATTATTTGTTCTAGTAATTTACCAGATACTGAAGCCAAGCAAACTGATCTATAGCTTTCCAGGTTTTCCATAGCCCCTTTCTTAAAAATAGGTTCTATGTTTACCCTATTCCATTCTTAAGAACTCTCCTGTCCTCCATGAGTTCTTAAAAAGGAATGGAAATGGCTTCAAGATTATTTTGACAAGTTCCTTCAACCTTTTTAATATCATTAACTATTAACTTGAGTATTAAATACACGGGCCTCATGAACCACAGGGGTGGCTTCTTCAGACCCCCATGACATGTGCACAGTTGTGATTTTGCATCTTGTAGACCTTACTACCAGTAGTGCTGAAACTTGGTCCTCCTCAGAAAACACTGAGGACTGGGGCATTCAGCTTGATTTTCTGAAGTTTTGAGGAAGGGCCCCCGAAGCTTCAGAACTTGGAAAATCGAGTCCGAGTGCAGGGAAGGGGGCCGGTGGCCAGCGCTAGACCCTTGCTCTCCCTTCCCTGCCCCCCTCAGGCTGGGGAGGGAATAGGCCAACGTACGCTAGGGAAGGGAGGGTGGAGCTCTAGTGGGAGATCATGGGTGGGGCTGCTTAGGGAATATGGGAGGTCTAGCAGGGGGGGTTTACGTATCTTCCGGAGGGCTCCAGTGCCGGCTGGTAAGTTTGAAAATTAAAAAACCCCTCTGAGTATGCTCAGAAGGGCCTAAATGGCCCTTTCTGAGCATGCTTGGCCTTTTTCAATGATGGCGCTGGCAGCATCAGCAGGCTAGCACCATCTTTGAAAAGGTCTGAGCATGCTCAGAAAGGGCCATTCAGGCCCTTCTGAGCATGCTCAGTGGGTTTTTTTATTTTCAAACCTACCAGTCAGGAAGAGGCCACGCATTGGCACGGGACCCCTCTGGAAGGTAAGTAAACCACCCCTGACCACCACCCCTGCTAGGCCCCTTGCTCCCCCTAAGTACCACCACCCCTGAACCCCTTGCTAGGCCTCCTGCTTCCCGTTAAATACCCCAAACCTGACACACACCCCGGCTTCAGACATCGGCCGAGTATTCACTGACGGTCTGGAGAGTAGCCCAAACACACTTACTACTCTGACCGCTCCTTGGAGAATACCTGAGGTTTTTTTAAAATTGCTCGGAGTAGCACTACTTGCAACAGATTACATTGAGGCTTGGGGCACTGGATTTACATTACTCAGGTCCTTATTGATTGGCTGTGGTGTGTGGGGACCAGAGGGTGGTAACTCAACACCTTGAACACATGAGCAGCTGTTGCCTATATCTTTCATTATAGAGAGGCGCTCACACGCCCCGTGTATCCCTGTGAAGTAGCCAGCATCGAGGCCGCTTGCACACGAGATGAAGGGGACTGCCATGAGCTGAAATCATGGTCACAGGGATCCGTAAAGTTCCACTCATGAGCAGCAGCATTTAGCCCATTTCCTCCGTGAATTCAGCTCTGGATTTTAAGCCCTGTCTCTTGTCACTGAAATCATGGCAGAAATGGGCTAATCACATGAAAAACTGCACGCAAAGTGGAACTTCACGTGTTCCCCTGACGTGACTTTGGCTCACCGCAGTCGTTCCCCCCCCCCCCCCCCCCCCCCCCCCCCCCCCCCGCCCCCTAGTCTCGTGTGCGAGCAGTTTGAGCCTCATCATGTCATTAGAACACACTTAATGCTTTCCCATCAGAGTCAACACCAGCTAGTAAGGCAGGGACGATGAGAGGTAAACATGACCAGTCTTTTCACTGTGTTCCATCATAAGTCTCACATGGATTGAGCTTTGGTGTGGAGAGGACTGATAATGACATGCATGATAGACCTGATCATATAAATAGGCATGCACTACTTTATACTTTTTCCATAGCTAACAACAGTCCCTATAGAGAAGAGACCGTCCCTCTTTGGTTGCTGAATCCCTCTATCCCTCTTTCAGGAGAGAGAGACACAAGAGCTTCTTTCCCTCTTTAAGCACTTTGTAAGCATGTGATGGAGTGGAGCTTATTCAGTACGGCAGAGCCTGTTGGCCAGGAAGGTGGGGATTGTCCCTCTTGGGCCGCTCAAAATGTTGGGAGGTATGTTTTTCTGAAGAGCAAGACAGGTCTCAAGACTTGTATTCTCTGTGACAGCATGAAGAAAATTCACTTTAGCTTGACACCATGCTTTATATCATAAAGTAGTATGAGAAGAAACAGGAAAACTGTTGAGACTTTAGCAAGAGAGAGAGTAACTGCTCCTATTATTTATTTCCATCCTGGAAAGCATATAAATGTATGGAAAATTGAGAGGAAGTGGCAAGGGAAAAGGGGTATGTTCCCCTATAAGGAAATGAGGTAGGCAGACTTGGAAACATTCCAGCTCTCCAAAGCAAAGGGTCTTTTGAGTTGTCAGAGTAACTTGACTTGTGCCATATTTTTTAGCATCATCCCTAGAGTAGACATTTATCCTCCAAAAGTGATGTATCCAAGAATTATGTTGCAGAAGTGGAAATACCGTCCTATCCTTGTGTGGAAGTCAGAACTCATGGTGATGATGACATCTAGTTAGTGATTCTCAAACATGGCATCATCCTTTGAGAGGTACTGTATGAATTACACAGCTAATCTAGCCTTTCTAAAAGACGGAATTAAGAATCTTTTTCATAAGACAAAAAAACAAATAAAAGTTTGGTATGATGGATCCAAACCAGTAGAATGTCCCTGGAAACCTTCAGACTTTGGGGGCATTCAGAATCCTTATCTCTAGAAGGGGCCACTAGAAAAGTCCAATCTTGAATTTTGTATTGATTGGCAAGGGGAAATTGGAGGTCCAGACCCGGGTTTTGATATGTTCTTCCGGCTCTAGAATTGCTGGGAAATGTGGTCTTTTAGGAACGTTTCTGATGGCTAGTGTCTTTTGCCACCCCAGGACAATTCAGTCCTGGGGTGACCAGTAGACAGAGAAAACCCAATAAACTTTCTTGGTTGTTTACTGGCAAGGTCAGCTTTGTGGGGGCTCTTTTTTATTATTATTATTTTTTGCTATCCCAGGACAACGCAGTAGACAGAGAAAACCCAATAGGATCCTTTTCCCCCCCTCACTTCCCATGTGCCCATATATTATGGGGGGTGTTGTGCCTACATCCAGCAGAGATAAAAGCTTAGTGTTGGCTGAAATCCTAATGCGTTTCCATCTTCCAATGCATTAAACTTGGAGGTGTTTGTTGTGTATCATCCAAGGTTTTGTCCAGTTTTCTCATCAGTCTTGCTAGCACTAACTCTCTGAAAGAATTCTTGTCCAGCGCTTGGTGTTTTAGAACTTAAACTCATTACAACCTAATCCATTTGGGGAAAAGGTGTGGGGTGTTGGGAGGGTTCTTTTTCCAGAAAGTATAAAGTCCAGCCAACATATATAGATAGATATAGATATATTTGTAAACTACAGGAAAGGACGTTGGCAGTGTGTTGTAATGGTTAGATTAAAGCTTTCCCCGACTTCGCCCCCCATTCTGCCATTAAAGACCAAGGCTGCTGTAAACAATTTATGGCTTTCTTAAAGGAAGTCAGATAATCCTGACTGATTTGTGGCCATTCCTTTATTGCCTTGCCAAACTCTGATTTGTCATTTCTGGCTGCGGGGGCAGAGGAGGGGAAGAGTGAGCACGCACATCCACCTATGTTCAAGTTTCTGACCTCATTCTGCTATGAGAGAGCGAACATATCTCTTTCTCTCTGTCTTTCTCTCTTTTATTCTAGAGCACAAAAGTAGGAAAACAATTTCCCCAGTAATTACAGTTTTAAAAAAAATGGGGTGTAAAATACACCATTAATGATTTTACAGTCACTCTGTAAATCAGGCGGGAGAGCCAGCTGACCGAACCTTGAGGAGAGTACCACTCCACATTAGTGTCAGAACTGATGTTTAGTCATGTGCGGCAATGGTGAAGCCTGGAAATGGAAAAGAGCCAAGGCTTTCGTTGGGAAAGAACAAGGAGGAAAAATCTCTCCCTCTCTCCTCTCTTGTTTTACAAATGTTGCGCTCTCTCCAGGGATGACTAAAAGCCTCATTTCAGCATCCATCTCCAGTTCAGTTCTAGCCCAGCATATGTGGCAGGGAAAGGTAATCCACCTCCTGTTTAGTTGTTTGATGGCTTCAAATGCAATTTGTGAAAATAAGAGGAATATGTTTGCAATATCCTCTCAGCGTCCGAGTTAGCATTGCGGGTAATCAGGTTAACTATACTCTGTGTACTGTTATCATAGTCAGAGCTGAGAGCAATGGCTCATGTTGAGGATGTCAGTGGGACTCCCTTTTTAGCTGCTTATTCTTATGGAAGAAATCTAAGAATGATATTGTAAGAGGCACCTGAGTCCTAGGGTACGTCTTCCTAAGATCCAGCACAAAAGACCCAGGCCCAAACAGGAATTAGCTCCTCTAGCATATTTATTTACAGTCTGTGCAGTTCCTGACCACCATTGATATACATATAGCTCCATTCCACACCAGTTCTTAGAGGTGGGATTTTGGTTTCAGTTTTAAACTGAAACTGTCCTAAAATGGCTGTTTCGGCTTAAATTTGGGGCATCTGAAAATTGGGCTGTTCCAGTTTTTGGTTTTGTATCTTTTCCCATTGAGGTAAATGGGAAAATTTCCAGTTGACTTCAATGGGAAGGGAACCAGAAACCTGTCCCTAGCCCCACCGCCTCCATCCCTCGGGACAGAGGGTCCAACCTCCTCCAGCCCCATTCACTGGGTTCAGACCACGGAGAGTGGGGGTGGAGATCCGTGTTCCTAACATCCCTACCCTGGGGCCTGTCTTCGTCTTTCTCCCCACCCCGGGGTCCTGGCTGCTGTACTTACCGGTCTTGGAGGATGGGGGTGAGGATCCGCCACCACCGATGGAGGCCTCCCCACACTGGCAGGCTCCCTCGCAGCAGCACACTGCTAGCCCACTACGGTTGTCGGAGGCCTCCCGGCAGGCCCCCTCACTGGGGCACACTGCCAGCCCACCACTGCTGAGGGAGGCCACCTGGCCCCAGCAGGCCCCCTCTCAGCAGCACGTTGCAGGCCCACAGGGACTATCAGAAGGCCTAGGAAGGCCTGGTCCTTCTAGCCAGAGTGTGCTGCTGAGGTCACACGTGTGTGCAAAATGGCTGTCGGGGCTGTTTTGCGCATGTACAGCCCTTTTCTAAAATGGAGCCAGCACTATTTTAGGAAAGGGCAGTCGCTCTGTGTATGTGCAGCGCCATTTCATGCATGTTGAAGCATGTAACATCTAATGAATGAAAGAGAACGCAATGGGAGCCTTGGGGCTGTCCTACTAGGGGAAATTTTTGAAATACGAGTCCTTCATATCTGATGATGCTCTAGTTTAACTGACAAAGGAACTTCCCTATTGCTTTGTGCCTGATGAAGAAAAGTCCATTCCTGACTTCGTATGCATGAATGAGGGTCTCCTCAAGAGGTGAAACGAGCAGCTAAAATGCTGCTCAAAAATGTCCTCTGCCATTAACCAAAATGGTGGGTGATAGCATCATCACCATTTTGGTTAAGGGAGGTGGATTGCATCTGCACAAAATGGCCACTGCCCTTAACCCAAATGGTGATGCTATTGCTGCCATTTGGCACATGCATAGTGATCCCCCCCCCCCCCCCCCCCCAAGAACTCAGCACATATATTGTGGTGCTCAGTTCGTCCCGGGACAAACTGAGCCCTGGAATTTCGATGAGATTGCTCGCTTTTGTAAGATCTTATTTCCATCGTAGTTTCAGCATATCTCACACCTTGGTCTCTCTCTTTCCTTGTCCTCTCAAAAGTGTTCTTTTGTAGCAGTTTCTACCAGTAGTTGGTCAATACTGACCTGAGCCCTCGGGTTAGGGCAGGAAAATGAATTACTATATATAAATAACTGTATACATGCCTACATACAATACTGCCCCTGTGTTATGTAACCAAAATTGCTTGCATATCAAATTGTGTAGTTGTTTCCTCAGAGACCCTGTCCCTCAGCTATACTGTATGCCAGCACTTACATCCATTTTGTGTCCATAGGACCCCATGTAATTGAACAAGTGACCTCCTACAGATATTTGGGGCTGGTTTATCAAGCTAATGGGTCCTGGCTTGCGCATACACAGGCGGTAATAATTAGACAGGCCAAACTAGTGGGGAGGTCAATCTGCAATTTTTTTAGAACAAAGGGGGGTTATTTGGTATCCCCTCTATTAAGGTCTTTAAGGGGAAATGCCTGGGGCAACTTTTATATGGAGCTCAATTTTGGACACTGGGGAAGTTTGTGTCCTTGGAAAGGGTGCAAAATATGTTTCTAAGGTCTCTCCTCGCCTTGCCAAACCATGCCCCTAATGTTGCCCTTCGTAGGGATTGTGGTTTGACTCCTGTAGATACCCATGTTTGGCTTTTGGCTATAGGGTATTGGTTGAAACTCCATTTTTTTTCCGTACCGCTCCATTAGCTACTTTGGTGCTCGCTGAGGATAATGCATGGGTTAGTCAGGTCAGGTCTAAATTATCTAGTATGGGTCTGGCAGTAGATGATTTATACTCCCTGAGCTATGGGGGTCTCAGGAACACGTTTTTGCAGAGATTGGCGGATATCACTTTACAGGAGGAGGCAGCTATTCTCCAGGGCATGATCTCGTTGGCCCCAGTTAGGAAGCTATACGAGTGCCCCGGTCCTATGGCAGTGTATTTACTCCCATCAGTTGAGTCCCCAGGTGCGCAGGTGCTTTATAATGGCAAGAATGAATGTTTTTCCTTCTGGTATAGTTGAGGGACGGTTTCAGGGGGGACACTTAGATGCTTCGCTTTGCGGTTGCCTGATACCCTGGTTCATATTTTACTGTTCTGTGAATTCTATGCTAACCCTCATGCTAAATGGATCTCCCCTCACCTTAATTCTGATAGAAATGATCATCAGGCAGTGATGAAGTTGCTGGAAGGCCGGGTTGAAATTATTACAAGGAATGTAGCTCTTTTTCTCTATAAGGTTTTAGTAATGCGAAAGGATAGGAAAGCCCTGGCAGCTACAGAAGGTGGAAGGGTGGTCCTGGGACATGAGCCCTGATCTCTGCTATTGGATCTTAGCTGGGTATTATTGGGTGCTGATTTATGTTATGGGATTGTATATGTTTTTTTTCATGTCAGTGTGATGACTAGTCTACACACTTAAATAAATATTATACATCCATTTTGTAGGATGTAAAACCCTTTTGTAGGTTTAGGAGTGCATCCATTGTGCACTACATATCCTGTTAGCTCGTAATATGGTTCAGAGTCACTGTGCTACTAGGTAGCTATGACTTCCTAAACCCAGAAACTTCAACACGCCTGAAAAGCTGCAGTTAAGATGTACTAATGCCTGGAACTCCCCCCCCAAACACATTTCATTCTGCTCCCTCCCTCACAACCTTCAAATCCCTCCTGAAAACCTGACGTTTCTATCAGGCTTAGGTCACTGACACATCGTCTACTGTGCTTTCACTCAGGGGTGATATCTCATTGTTCTGTAAAGCGCCAGGTACACAGCTGGTGCTATACAAATGCTTAATAATAATAATAAATAATAATAATAATATTAGCATTCAGCATCTAAGGTACTGTACCTGTAACTAAACTAAGTATGTGTGCCTGTGACTTCTCAGCGTCCTGATTATATCCCTTTCTCTCCCTGTGTTCCCTAGCCATTGTCTCCCACCCTTGTCCATCCTACATTGTATGCCTCTTGGGGCAGGGACCTATCTCTAATCATTGAACAGTGGCAAGTACATTGCAGGCACTATATAAATAATATAATATGTATATTGTTTTAATATGAATTCATTTCCCTTTTTAATTCTGACGTTTCCTGGCTACTTATTAAATGATGAATCCTAATCTAAGGCCACTGAAAATCTACCCACTGATATTGTCTGGTGTTAATTTGTCTCATCTGCTGTCTAGGAAACCTGGGTTCAGTTCCAACTCCAGTCCCTTGCTTGCTTGACCAGCGCAAACCCCTCTGGCTAATTTATGAGTTAGTGCTAACAGGCTCCAAAGGATGTCCTATTCAGTCATTCTCATCCAGAAAGTAGTGGTCGGGACACAAGACATCAAACGTATAAGGGAGGGGATTATTAAAGCAGGGGAAATAAAGGAGAAAGACTAGGAGGGAGGGCTCCATTCACAGCGTCACTTGAGGCGGGGGGAAGGGGGGAAAGAAAATCCGCAAAGAGACTGTTCTTCCCATTCAGAAGAATGCAAGACAAAATGCATCCGCATTGTCAGTTCAGAAGTCTACAGGAATAAATTTGTGTGAGCATGTTTTTCTTCTTCCATGTTTAATGTCTACTCAGTCAATAAATAATTATTAAACAATGATATAGAGCTGTGCTCTCAGAAAACTCAAGCTTTAGTTTCTAGAAAATGAATTCACCCATGCCTTTGTGCAATAAAGACTGTGGAAAGTAAAATGAGATTGTGGGCTCCATTCTCCTCCATTCCCCCACCCCCCACCCCCAGGCTTGGATATTGCTTTATCAATACAGTTCTGTCAATAAGCTGTGAACAAATGCAGGCCTTGTCAAATTTACTAACTAATCACAGGAAAATGTTGGCAGGGCTTAAAGGATTGAGTGACCAGCCGTAGTAACTCATCTTGAGCATTCCTACTGGCTGATTTTTTTTTTTTCTCCACTTTTATTTCCTGTTCTAGACTTGCCTCCCAGCAGATAGTCTAGCAAATATCTTTATCTGGCATCTACCATTGGGGGAGTGGGAGGAGATGCACTCGGTCTTCAAAGGCCTGTGATGCCTTGGACATGTTTCTCTCTGTGAAGAGCATGATTATTACATTGGGCCAGATCCTCAACTAGCACAAATTAGCATTGCTCGGTTGAAGTCAACATGCTGCTTTACACCACCAGGCCATTCTGCTTCTTGGGGCTGTTTGATTTCAAGTTTTCCTTTAACAGTTGAAATAAAACAAGTAGGTTCGAAATACTTGTCTCCCCGTCTCCCCCTCCCTTACTAATTCCTGTCAAAAAAATTCCTCTGTTTTTGCTACTTGTTTCCCTTCTGGCAGTTGCCATCTGTAGCAATTTTTCTCCTGCCAGCAGGATTGGCAAGCAAGTCCCTCCAGTGCCCACATCAACGCTGTCTTGCCAACAGCATGGGTGCTGAGAGGAACTGGTCTGCCCCTGCCTTTCTGCCTTCACACACGAGCAATCTGTTGCTTTTGAACAAAGCTCACCTTCTAGTGGTTTAAAAAAAGTAACCAACTGGACTTGAATTTTGGGCTAGGTTAGTGTTAGCAAAAAGAGATCCGTTTTGTTTTTTAAATGGGGATGCTACTAATGCAACTTTTGATTTGTTTTTTGTTTTTTTTAACTATTTTGGGGATGCGGGCACAGTTATAATAGATTTTGTGCTTGGGTGAGATAATGGATGGATAATGGAGGTTCCTCTCCATAGACCGGTAACACAAGGTTAGCAGCAGTGCAAACAGTCTGGCCGCATTCACACCTGAGAGCGGCGCAGCTTTGAAACTGATGCGAAGCAAAGATGTGGTGGAGGGAGGAGCCAGAGGCCGGAAGTAGCGCTGGGGTGTGAATGGGGTTCTGCCGCGACTTTACTCACGGATGACAGGACTGGATTTTGTGCCCCATCATCTGCGAGTAAAGTTGCAGCATAACCCTGTTTGCACCGGCAGTACTTCCGGCATCCAGCTCCTTCTCCAGTCATGTCTTTGCCTCCCGTCAATTTCAAAGCTGTGCAGCCTTCAGGTGTGAATGTGGTCTTAGGTCCTTTTTACATGGGCGGCACCCATGCATGAACACCCAGAAATCTGGGTGCTCATGCGTGGGTGCCACCTGTGTAAATCTGCACACACGCATCCCCACCCATGCACAGAGGCACTGAAAAAAATGGAGGACAGCCCTAAGGGCAAGACATGGGATGAAAGTGCCTCCCACCCCTTTCAGGTTACCACCACTTGAGAGGGGCCCCAGTCAAGACCCGCACTGCAAGCCACCAACACGAGCAAACAGTCTGAGCACTGCTAGGGAATGTTCCAAATGGGCTGAGTGAGGGCAGGGACCGCACTCTGACCCCAGCCACTCTGGAAAGTTTCCCTTTTTAGGGAAGGTTATTGAACGGGTAGTGTAGCAGTAGTAGTAGTTTTATTGATGGCACTGGCTTTCGCCATAGCCCAAAGGCATACAGTAAAATCATAAAAACAACATAATTATTCATAAAACTAAGCAATAGCAAAAATAGGAACATACTAATAGGTATAACCGCATCTCATAATTTAGCAAAATGTAAGAATACCAATCAGGTAATTACTTTCAACCTAGCATATGCTTTGAATAAAAACTATTGACTATATTGACTTAAAACAGCCTTTAAAGAAAGCAATGCTACAGAATCAGAGAAGATTGTCGATCTAGTCATATCCCAGATATCGGGAATTCACTACTCAGGATTTATCAATGGCCTTTGATTTGTGCTTGTATAGATATTCTTTTTATAACAAGATCAACAAAAGTTGCTACCGCTATCAGATCTTCTGTTGCTGACAATTTAATAAAAAAATTGAACACATCATCTTTATTTGCCTTTCTTGCCATTCTTGCCTTTTCCAGTAGCGGAGTCAGCCAGATGTCCCTGAGGTTACGGTAGTATGGGCACCTTAAAATAAGATGTTCAACAGTTTCTATTTCCTGCATAAAGCAGGTACAATAACATAGTTCATATCGAACTCTAGTAAATCTTCCTTCAAGGACTGCAGTCTGGATCAGTTGAAACCGAAGAAGGGTGTAATTTCTTCTAAGTACTTTATTAGCTAATATATCTAAATAAGGCTCTGGGAGAAAACTGGTCTTTGCTACCCCTAGGGCAGGCGTGACTTTCCACTGCTTGACCAAAGTAAGTTCTTGCTGAATAGCAATGTCTCTTGACCTAAGATCTATTTCTTGTTTAATACAGCCTATAGATTTCCCCAAAAAGTAAATAAAAGAAAACCCCAAGTTTCTTAGTAGATGAGCTAAATAGTTCACCCAGGGATATACTCTAGCACCAGTGTGTGCCAGCTCTTCCAGTAAACATTGGACTGGAAGCGTCAACTGATGCTGGGTTAAGAGTTTAAGCCAAAATCTGACCAGAGTCATTCTTCCAAAATGTTCAATAGGTAATGTGCCCGTTCCCACCCACAAAACAGCGCCTGGAACACTACTTCAAACCTTAAGAAGTCTACCCAAAAAGAAGTTTTGTACTCTTTCTAATGAAATCATATGCGGAAAAGGAATAAGGTCTAATCCAAAAGTTATCATGGCGTGCATTTTTAACTGATACGTTTGTAAAATAGTTGATATAGATATGCCTCTTGAGGCGTTTACCGCTTTCTACGTGCAGATCTACATGCCCTTGTGGCTCTATTTTTAATATGGGACGTCCACGTACCTCTAAAGGTAAAGGTAACGCCTAAATACGAAACTGAGGTCACTAGATTGAAACTTAACTCGTTAATCTTCCATTTGGAGTTTACCGCTTTTCCTCCCACCACCCTGATATTTGATTTGCTGCTGCTAATTTCAAGACCATTTAAGTGACAATAATCCATTAATCCTCTAATTGAGCCTATGAGTCCTTTTTTAGTCTGTGAGAATAGGACCAAGTCATCCACATATTGTAAGGCATGGAGAGGATATGTCCCGATCTTGGGCGGATGGGAATTAGTCTTTTTTAAGGAATTCACTAAATCTGCAACAGATAGATTGAAGAGTAAGGGGGCTAGGACACACCCCTGACAAACCCCTCTCTGGATGGAAATTGGGGCACTCAGTGTCAGGGTAGGAAGGGGAAGAGAACCCAAAGGGGCCCGGGCACGGGGACAAGGGTACGGGGGGGTAGGCAGCCTCTCTCCCTGGCGTATGGAAGGCTCCCGGTATTCCCCTCAGGTTAGTAGGTGGGCTTTCCTCGAGGTCTACGAGGCAACCCGTGTCATCATTGGGGGGGAGAGAGGTATTGCCACCAGGAGAGGGGAGAGGGACAGGTAGCCTGGCACACAGGAGCGTCACGTCACTCAGGGGGTCCCTTACCCAAGTGATGGCTTCGTGAGGAGGGAAGTGCTCCAGGTGAAGGGAAGACAGGGCCAAAGGGGGGGGGTGTAACCCTGGAACCAGGAAGGAGGCAAACGGGGGAGGGGGGGGTGCACGGCGCGAATACTTGGGCAAGGAGAGGGGGATGAGTCAATCAGGAAGGGGGCACAAGTGCAGGAAAGGATGCTGTCCCTGGGGGGGGGGGAGGGGGAAACGGGTTGCGGGGAGTGGGGGGAGGCACACGACTCACCCACACACTTGCTGAGGCAGGAAAGGTAAAGGAAGAACAACAGGACAATTACACACACAGTCACAAAAGCACGCAAACAGGTCAACACTTAGCTTCAAGGCAGTAGCTCAGGATAGCAGACAAGAATCAAGGGGCCAGCTTCTCTCTCGATTACCGGCGGGGAATGGCTACCCCGCCGGCGTTTTTATGGCTCCCAGTGAGGCCTCGCCCGAAAGCCCCGCCCCTGACTCCGCCCCTCGCGCCGCTATGCGTGCGCTGCGTCGGAGGGGGGCGGGGCCGGTGCCTGACGTCTTCCCCTGCTGCGGGGAAACCTCTTGGAGCTGTTCAAGGGGAGCGGGGGGCGGAGCTCCGTTCCCCGACGCTGTCTCTAAGGGGGGCGGCCGCGCTTGTGCTTGCCGCCGTGATGCCGGTGGCGGGGATTGCCCCGCTGCTGCAGGTGGGTCCCTCTGGGGTTTTTCCTGTTCTCTTCTCCCCTTGCCTCTTTGCAAGGGGCGGGGCCTGACAGTACCCCCCCGTCCAGGGGCCCTTCCCCCCCCCACCAAGGTTCGGAGGCCGGGGCGTGCCGGGTGCCTGCGATGGAATGCAAGAATCAAGCGAGGGGCGTGAAGGTTGGCCGCAGGTTCCCATGAGCGCTCTGCCTTGCCGTAGTGTTTCCAATCCACTAGATAGTGGAGGCGGGAGCCGATGAAGCGGGAGTCCAAGACTGCGCGAACTTCGTATTCGGGCGTGCCTTGACGTAGGATCGGAGGGGGGGGCGGGGTGGTTCGTTGCGACGGAAAAAGGGGGGGAACTGCCCTTTTGAGCATTGAAACATGAAAGGAAGGGTGAATGCGAAGGTGCGGGGGAAGACCCAAGGTGTAGGTAACCCGATTTAATCGTTTCTGAATCGGGTAGGGGCCCATAAAAATGTCGTCGAGTTTTTCGGAGGGGCGAAAAGACGGATAATTCTTTCGGCGGACCCAGACAAGGTCTCCGACCTCAAAGGAGGGTTCCTCTTGACGTCGTTTATCTGCGGCTCTCTTATATTGTTGGCGGGCGCGTTGGAGGTGCTGGTACGCTTTCTGTTGGACTGATTTTATACGTTGCACGAGCGCCCCGGCGGCGGGGACCGTGGACGTGGGTACCCTTGGAAGGCCAATGTCTGGATGGAACGCATAGGATACATAGAATGGTGATTCTCCTATGGACGCATTGGGTCCATTATTATAGGCGAACTCCGCTAATGGGAGTTGTTGGACCCAATCATCCTGTAGATAATTACAGAAGCAGCGGAGGTAGTGCTCAATGTGCTGGTTCACTCGCTCAACTTGGCCATTCGCCTGTGGGTGATAGGCGGTGGTGGTTTGGACCTTTATTCCTAGGAGGGTACAGAAGGCTCGCCAAAAACGAGAAGTGAACTGGGGACCTCGATCAGAGGTTATTTCCCGGGGGGTTCCGTGGAGGCGAACAACCTCTTTGATGAGAAGGGCCGCCGTTCCTGAGGCGGTCGGGAGGCCCGGGCAGGGTATGAAGTGACCCATCTTGGTGAAATAATCAATGACGACAAGGATAACCGTACATTGCTTGGACTTGGGAAGCCCTACGATGAAATCCACGGCGATCCGCTGCCAGGGGGCCTTGGGAATGGGGGTGAGTTGTAATAACCCTACTGGGCGTTGGCGGGGAGCCTTGGTGCGGGCACACGTAGAGCATCCAGTCACATACCGGTGTACATCTAGGGGAAGATGGGGCCACCAAAATGAGCGGCGGATCAACGCGAGGGTCCGCTTAAGACCCGGGTGTCCGGCGAGGGGCGAGTCATGGTAGGCCCATAACACCTGGGGTCTGTAGCGGGAAGGTACCACTACCCGGCCCTGGTGGTAAGATAACCCGTTTCGGATCTCCTGGGTGCCCGGGGTGGCTAGGCGAGTGCTTTCTTGGCGGAAGTCTTGGAGGGTCGGTAGAGAGGCAGCGAAGACCTTTGCCGTCAGCACCGGTTCGGGAAGAGTCTTTGGAAGGTCGGTTACTTCTTCGCAGCGGGAGAGGGCATCAGCCATAGTATTCTCGGGCCCCGGTCGATACTGGATTTTAAACCAGAACCGGGCGAAGAACAAGGCCCATCGTGCGTGTCGCCCATTCGTAATCCGGGCCGTTTGTAAGTAAATAAGGTTCTTGTGATCGGTTAACACAAGAATGGGATGGGGCCCACCCTCGAGGAGGTGTCTCCATGCCTCAAACGCAGCTTTGATGGCGAGGAGTTCTTTGTCCAAGATGGTGTAATTGCGCTCGGCTGGGGTAAGTTGGCGCGAATAATACGCGCATGGTAGTCGTTGCGAGCCCTCGCCCCGTCTTTGGGTAAGAACCGCGCCGATGGCCTTGTCTGAGGCATCTGCCTCGACGATAAAAGGTTGCGTGACGTCCGGGTGTTGGAGCAAGGGGGCAATTGTAAAGGCCTGTTTCAGCTGCATAAAAGCGTGTTGTTGGGCGGCTAGCCACTGGTACGCGGCCCCCTTCTTTAACAGCTGCGTCAATGGAGCCGTCTTCTGGGCGTAGTTATCGATGTACTGCCGATAATAGTTCGTACTCCCTAGGAATCGTTGCAAGGCTTTAACGGAAGACGGGGCGGGCCAGCGGTGGATCGCGGCGACCTTACTCGGGTCCATTTGAATTCCTTGTTCCGAGACGATGAACCCCAAAAAGGGCACGACCTTGGCGTGGAATACACATTTTTCTATTTTACAATACAGCTTGTGGGTTTGCAAGCGTTGAAGGACCTGTCGGACATGGACAACATGATCCTGCAGGGTTTGGGAAAAAATCAGAATATCATCCAGGTAGACTACAATAAATGTGTCTAACAAGTCCCGGAATATATCATTTATGAAATGCTGGAACGTGGCCGGGGCGTTGACTAGTCCATAGGGCATCACTAGATACTCGAAATGTCCGAATCGCGTCCGGAAGGCGGTTTTCCACTCATCTCCATCTTTGATTCGGACTAGGTTGTAAGCCCCCCGAAGGTCTAACTTAGTGAACATCCGTGCCCCCGTGAGCTTCCCTAATAGCTCTGAGATAAGGGGAAGCGGGTATCGGTTTTTTACTGTGAGACTGTTAAGGCCCCGGTAGTCGATGCAGGGGCGTAGTTCGCCTTCCTTCTTCGGGACAAAGAAGAGGGGGGCCCCGGCTGGGGAGGAGGAATGTCTGATAAACCCCTTCTTGAGGTTGTCGTCAATGTACTGCCTTAACGTCTCCGTCTCCCCCGGGGTGAGGTTGTAGATCCGCCCATAAGGGGGTTCGGACCCCGGTAGGAGCTCGATGGGGCAGTCATAGGGCCGATGGGGGGGCAATTCGGCGGCTTCTGTCTTGCTAAAGACCCCTCGATAGTCATCATACTCGGGAGGTAGATGGGGAGCGTTGGTTCCTAGGTTGGTGACCATCAGCCCGGCCTGCCTTGGGGCGGGCCGTAGACAATGTGCCGTACAATGCGGGGATTGAAATCGGAGTTGTCGGCGGGCCCAGTCAACCGTGGGGTTGTGGTGACGAAGCCAGGGAAACCCCAGTACCACTGGGAAGAGGGGTGAGGTAATAATATCGAATTGCAGGATTTCATGGTGGGCCCCCATTATGCACCTCAAGGGTGCGGTACGCTCGCAGACTGGACCCGAGGAGATGGGTGACCCATCAATGGTTTGGACCGTCTCTACTTGGTCTCGGGGGTGGAGCGGGAAGCCGCAGGCCAGGGCAAACGCCCGATCCATAAAATTTCCCGATGCCCCTGAGTCGACTAGAGTGCCGATCACCCGGGCGGTGGCGGGGTTTGCCTGGACCATGAGGGGCTTCACGAGTTGATGGATAGTCGTTCGGGGTTCTTGAGGTGAGTCTGCGGGGAATAACATGGTTACCGGGAGGCCCCCTCTCCATCCCGGCCTCTGGCATTTCCCGGCGGTGGGGTGCCCCTTATTGGTTTTAACGGGCATTCTCTGGAAAAGTGAGTGTTTGCTCCACAGTAGAAACACAAGTGTTGAAGGCGCCGTCGTTCCTTCTCCGCGGCTGTCAATGGCCCTCGCACCGCCCCGATTTGCATGGGTTCCACCGCTAGATTGTCTCGTGCGGGGACCGGGAGGGATAGAGCGGTACGAAACTTCTGGTACCCCCCCCCCTTGGGCTGTTCTCTTTGCCGCTCTTGTTTTCTTTCCGTCAGTCGGTCGTCGATGTGGATGGTGGCGGTGATTAGCTCATTCAACGTGGGGGGGGAGAAGGCAATTCCCGCTAGCTGATCTTTGATTTCGTCGGCTAATCCTTGACGGAAGACGGCCCGGAGGGCGGCATCGTCCCAGCCCACGTCGAAGGCTAGGCACCGGAACTGGGTGATGTAGTCGAGTAGCGGGGACCTTCCTTGCTTGATATGCAGGATCGCATGCGACGCTTCCCTCACTCGATGGGGGTAATCGAATAGCGCCTTAAACTGTCGGATAAACTCAGGGTAGTCGTGTAGGAGAGGATCCTGCGTCGCGAGCAAGGGCGTGACCCAATCCAGGGCTACCCCTCCCAGTAACCCTGCGATGAAGGCCACCTTCGTGGAACTAGTCGCATAGGTAAGAGGCTGCGTTTGAAAAGTCAGCTCGCACAGGGCTAAAAAGCCCTGGCAGGCTCGTCTATCCCCATAGAATTTATCTGGCCGGGGTGCCTTGGGCTCACGGGGCCCCCAGGCCGGAGGGGTGGGGACACTAGGTACTCCTAGGAAGGGTGAGGATGGGACCGGGGCGGGGGTCTCCAAGGGTTCCTTAGCCCCCTCCAGGGCTAGTTGTAGGGACTGGTTCTGTTCCTGCAGTTCCTGATTTTGTTTTCTCAGGTCCTGCACTTCCATAGTTAAACTTTGCACCGCATGAATTAATCTCTGCACCTGTTGGGCAGGGTCCTGGGCCTCCATCCCCGGGCGGGCAAGGGGGATGCCGGTAATTCTGTCAGGGTAGGAAGGGGAAGAGAACCCAAAGGGGCCCGGGCACGGGGACAAGGGTACGGGGGGGTAGGCAGCCTCTCTCCCTGGCGTATGGAAGGCTCCCGGTATTCCCCTCAGGTTATTAGGTGGGCTTTCCTCGAGATCTACGAGGCAACCCGTGTCATCATTGGGGGGGAGAGAGGTAGTGCCAACAGGAGAGGGGAGAGGGAAAGGTAGCCTGGCACACAGGAGCGTCACGTCACTCAGGGGGTTCCTTACCCAGGTGATGACCTCGTGAGGAGGGGAGTGCTCCAGGTGAAGGGAAGGCAGGGCCAAGGGGGGGGTGCAACCCTGGGCCCAGGAAGGAGGCGGACGGGAGGGGGGGGTGCAGGGCGAGGGTACTCGGGGAAGGGGAGGGGGATGAACCAGACAGGAAGGGGGCACAGGTGGAGGAAGATATACTGTCCCTGGCGGGGGGAGGGGAAAACGGGCTGCAGGGAGTGGGGGGGGGCACACGACTCACCCACACAGTTGCTGAGGCAGGAAGGACAAGGGAGGAACAGCAGGGCAATTACACACACAGTCACAAAATCACTCAAACACTTAACCACTTAGCTCAAGGCAGTAGCTCAGGCAGAAGACAAGAATCAAGGGGCCAGCTTCTCTCTCGATTACCGGCGGGGAATGGCTACCCCGCCGGCGTTTTTATGGCTCCCAGCTAGGCCTCGCCCGAAAGCCCCGCCCCTGGCTCCGCCCCTCGCGCCGCTATGCGTGCGCTGCGTCGGAGGGGGGCGGGGCCGGTGCCTGATGTCTTCCCCTGCTGCGGGGAAACCTCTCGGAGCTGCTCAAGGGGAGCGGGGGGCGGAGCTCCGTTCGCCGACGGTGTCGCTGAGGGGGGCGGCGGCGCTTGTGCTTGCCGCCGTAGTGCTGGTGGCGGGGGGTGCCCCGCTGCTGCAGATGGGTCCCTCTGGGGTTTCTCGTGCTCTCCTCTCCCCTTGTCTCGTTGCAAGGGGCGGGGCCTGACACTCAGTGCATCACCTAATCCACTTTTGTTTCTCGCTGTGTTGTTATCGTGTAATTGGATCAAAAGGGATAATAATTTATCATTCACACCCATTAGCTTTAGTTTAATCCAAAGTCTGTTCCGAGGGACAGAGTCAAATGCTTTGGTGAAGCGGGTAGTGGCTCAGCAGCTCCAGGGGCATCTTGACCGTGTCGATTATCTTGATCCTTCTCCGTCTGGCTTTCGTCCGGGTCATGGCACTGAGACAGCACTCCGCCATGAAAAGGATCGGGGTCGATCGACCCTACTGGTACTGTTAGATCTTTCGGCAGCATTTGATACCATTGACCATGAGATGTTGGTGACACACCTGCGGGACAGTGTGGGGGTGGGCGGGATCGTTCTTGAATGGTTCCGCTCATTCCTGACTGGGAGAACTCAGCAGGTGGTACTTGGTGACTGTTTTGCATCTTACTGAGACCTCTCGTGTGGGGTTCCACAGGGTTCTGTTTTGTCCTCTCTCCTTTTCAGCATGTATATGCAGCCGCTTGGCGAGGTGATCAGAGGGTTCGGGGTGAGGTGTCATCAGTATGCGGATGACACCCAACTGTATCTCTCATTTTTGACCGACCCAGGCCCAGTTGTCTTGGTGCTTACCCAGTGTCTGCCAGCTGTGGGGGACTGAATGAGGGCTAATCGACTGCGACTGAATCTGACAAGACAGAGGTGATGTTAGTGGGTAAGTCGGTAGAGGTGACAGCTCCCTCGGTTGATGGGGTCTCTCCCCCACTGACTTCCCAGGTACGGAACCTGGGGGTGCTCCTCGATGTGCAGCTCTGCTTGGATCTCCAGGTGGAGGCTGTGGCGAGGAGTGCCTTCTACCAGTTACATCTGGTGTGGTGGCTTTGGCTGCTGGTTTTGGTTCCTGACCTGGCCACGATCATCCATGCTTTTATTACCTCTCAGTTAGACTACTGTAACGCGCTCTGCGTGGGGCTACCTAGGGTGACGGCTTGGAAGCTCTTGGTGGGACTGTGCCGCCGTGAGCACATTACACCAGTGCTCCGATCTCTGCACTGGCTGCCAGTAGTCTTCCGGGCTCGATTCAAAGTGTTGGTTTTGACCTATAAAGCTTTACGCAGCCTGGGCCCTGCCTACTTGCGAGACCGCCTCACTTCCCGGGTTCTAGACTGGCCTCTGTAGTCGTCCGGGGGCGCCGTGTTGGAGGTCTCCCGGGGGGCTGCGCAGAATAGGGTGTTCTCGGTGGCCGCACCTTTGGAATTCCCTCCCGGTGTGGACCCATCTGGCCCTGGACCTCCCAGCCTTTCGTAGGAACTGTAAGACCTGGATGTTCCGTCAGGCCATTTAGCGAGGGAGAGGGGTAATGGGGTTGGTAGGGGGTGGGGAGATTGGTGAGAGTGGAGGTGGGGTCTTTTTTTCTCTTTTATTATTATTGGGGGATGATGTTTTAATCTGTTTTATAATTGTATTGATGTTGTTAGCCACTCCAGGCTGCCTGTGGCAGGAGGGGCAGGGTATAAAATTCTTTAAATAAATAAATAATAGTGGTGCTGAGGCAGCTTGCAAAGAGCCCTTCTCCCCTCCCCTGCTCCCAGAGTGCAGGGCCTGGGGTCCTCCTCGGTGGCTCTGCTCCTACATGCAGCTGAATAACATACTAACAGTTAAGTACATACTGAAGTTCTTGTCTGGATCAAGCCACAGTATTTAGCCTCTTGCAGAATGGGTGGAGTGGGGAAACTGCCCTAACATGGACAGCTGAAAGCCAAATCAAGCACATTTCTATTGCAAAAGACATTCTCCCTGTACAGGGCAAGTTTTCTTTTTCAAGGGCCCAAAGGAGGGGAGGGTGAGATCAATATGTAAATGAAAATATTTTGTTAACTGGCAAATGGAGGGTAATGCCCTATAGGAGAAACAGATGAATCCCTCCCCCACCCGTCCCTACCCTCTGCCTTTGTGCTTTAGAGACATCTGCTAGCGGACTTGAAAATGAGAAGATGAAAACGTCTCATGCTGTCTCCTTTTTCGAGGAGAGAGGGTGTGGCATGTGAGTATCACAAAGGAAAAAAAAATCTTTCGAGGTTGAATCTTGCAAAACACAAATGGTTTTGAAGGTTTAGAAATAGAAACTCCTGAAGATTTACTTTGAAAAGCTATTTTACTCCACGAAGCTGTCCAAATACAGTATTTTGAATAGCCTGCTCCCTTGAGGTTTGTCCATTAATCCCATCAGGTGAGCCTGTAATGGCTGTTAACCTGCTGTTTTGACTGGCGTATCATTCAGAACAGATGTCAGCTTTTTGTTTTGTTTTAAGATTGGGTGAAAATAACAGCAGAGTTTTGTAGCTAAATAGCTATTCATACAGAGTTGGCTTGGATATTTATAAAACATCAACTCTTCTTAGAACATCCACAACTTTTGATACTTTGGCAGGGACTGTGTAACAATGCCTAGCACATCTTCATTCATAGGTCCCGATGCACTTTGCAAAGGATTTAATGTATTTATCTTCAGGGCAACCCAGCAAGGCAGTGAATTAGTATTGTCCCCATGTTACAGATGTGCAAACAAAAGGCAGGGCGTTTTTGTGGCTGGCCTGAAAATTGAACCCTATTTATTTATTTATTTATTTAAAGAAATTTAATACCCCTCCCCTCCCGCACAGTGGCTCGGGGCAGCTTACAATCACAATAAAACTTTAAAAACATAAAACATCAAAATAGAAGGACTAAAACATTCCTAAAACCAAACCCTACCCCTAAACCCACCCCCCCACCAAAGGCCAGGCGGAACAGCCAGGTTTGACAAGTACATCAAAAAGAGGGGAGATCCGGGGCCAAACAGACCTCTAACGGCAGCGAGTTCCACAGTCGTGGAGCAGCCACCGAGAAAGCCCTCCCCATCATGGCCTCCCGAAAAACTCGGGGCACCCCTGATGACCGCAGGGGTCGATCCAGGACTCGAGGGGTGAGGCAATCCCGCAGGTAGTTCAGGCCAAGGCCGTTTAGGGCTTTAAAGGTAAGCACCAACACCTGAGTCCTAATTCTGTTTACCAGACTATACACATCTCCCTACACACACACACATCTAGAAGCAAGACACTAAATGCTTAAAGGACCCCAGAAATCTCACTGTTGCAAGAGTGATGGTGTGGCGTGTGACGGGTCGCCGGGAGCACATTACACCGGTGCTCCGAGCGCTGCACTGGCTGCCGATAGTGTGCCGGGCCAAGTTCAAGGTCCTAGTAATGATCTATAAAGCCCTATACGGCCTTGGCCCCTCTTACCTTAGGGACCGCCTCGCCCTTCGCGCCCCGGAACGACTCCTGCGGTCTGCCGGGGGTGCCCTCCTGGAGGTCCCCCGTGTTAAGCGGGGGGCCACGATGGAGCGGGCATTCTCGGTGGTAGGGCCGCGGCTGTGGAACTCCCTTCCGGAGGAAGCTCGCCTGGCCCCAAGCCTTTTGATATTTCGGCGGAACTGTAAGACCTGGCTGTTTGCCCAGGCCTTTGGGAGGGAGGGGAGGGGGGGTGATTTTTAATCCCCCACCTATATATTTATATATTTATTTATACCACCCTGTCTTATTAATACGTTTTATATTTGTATTTTAAATGTTTTAAATTGTTTTATTGTTGTTAACCGCCCCGAGCTGCTGTGCAGGATGGGGCGGTATAAAAATCTATTAAATAAAAAATAAATAAAATAATATTTCAGGGAAACCAACCACAGCATAAATTAGATTTTATTTATTTTTTTAAATAATGAGAAATATTGTGTGCTCCACCTCTTGAAGGTGCAATTCCTACAGCAGCAGCCTAGGGCGAATGTGAGACAGATTACCCTTCCCTCTCTTAGAATTTCCTGTGTGACACAGCTGAAACAGTCACCAGTCTAATTTAGACTCAGGGAGCTGTTCTAAGTTATGGCAGCCCAGCCCAAAGCTACCTAGCAACTCCAGAATAGCATTCGTCATGGTAATTCGCCCTTACTCTAATATCCCCAGTTTGTATCGGTAGAAAAATACTGCTCCGGACATTTTTGATTAGTTTACATGGACAAACGCTAATGAGACTATAGTTGAATTTATGGGGCAGATAGAACAGGGAAAGAGAATTGAACTAGTTGAGGTCCATAGAAGGTGTGGAAAACGGAAAGCTGAACTCTACACAGAAAATTCCAGCTTAGCACAATGATTGATTTGTGTGCTTCAGTGTCACAGCAATTTTTTATTTATTTTTTACTTTAACTTTGTAAGGCCTGTTCTTTGAATGTGGCCAAACCAAATGACACAGATAGAACACTGCCTGCTTAGAATTTGAAAGTTTGAAAAGATTTGACTTTTAAATACAAAATCATGAGTTGTGGAACGCAAATGTGAGAAATCACTGAGTACTTGACGAGCAGTGCTGGATATAAAGAAGTGAGGTCAAGACATGATTTCTGCACACAAAAGAGCATATTGTAACAGATATAAAAGATCAGCGAGTGTTGGATGAGTAGTGTTGGCATGCTCACTGGTCACTTATTGTGTTGTTGGTGTCTGATGAGAGTCTGAATATTTTACTTTTGAATGTTACATGCCTGAGGGAAAGGCCTGGTGTGACCTGAAAGCTTGTACACTCTGTTTCCATCAACTTTGTGTTTAGCTGTAAAGACTCGGGGTGTTAACAAATGAGGCATTGCCCCACGTTAGCCCTGGATTCACCTGCCTGTCTATCATGTGACTAGAAGATGTTTGCAATGGGGCTGCTCCACACAGCATCATTGTCTGAAATGTGGAGCCCGCCATGTGGGCAAATCCAGGGCGACGGGAGGCCATGGGGTCGCCTCCCATGTATTGGGACGCGTGCAGCCGCTGCACATGTCCAGGTCCGTCAGAGCTGTAGACAAGGTCACAATATCAGCAAGGATTAGGCCTGGCCAGGAGAAGTGCTGGTTGGCAGCTTGAGCGGGGGGTGGAGGGAAGTGGCTCTGCTGGCCCGCAGCTTCCGTGGAGCTAGGAGGAGTGGCGGCGGCGGCGGCAGGATTGGGAACCCCTGCACCAGGGAACAGCCTCTCTATGGACAAGGATGCTCCTGGATCCTTATGGTGCTTCTTTCCTAAACTCACCTCCCTTCATCCCCATACGATGAGAGTTGGAGGAGCTGTTCCCCTCTGGCCCGGCTCAAACTTCCGGCTTCTGGTCGCTTCCCCTGGGCCCGATCCTGCTGTCGCTGCAGCAGTAGTCCCAGAGTCCTGCCCATGTGTTGGGTTTCTCGGGCTGATCTGGGGAAAGGAGGGCATGTGGCAGTTGTCTGTGGAAACCATGCATGGGACTGCCAATGTGTTGGGTTCCCCAGACTTTCCACACAAGTAGCGGCTGTGTGGGAGCCCTATGGGGTGACTATGGGCTCTGGCAGGCTCTCTTCCCATGTGTTAACACCCTTATGACTAGAGCTGCAACCGGATACCCGGCTGACTCACCTTACTGCCGGACTGCTGCTCCTCCAATCCAGTCGCTGCTCCCTGCTAGCTCCTCCCCTGCTGCACGCTGCTCAGCTGAGCTGGGGACTTCACTGCTCGTTTTTTTCTGAGCAGGGGTGGGGAAGGGAGTAGGTCTCTTCCCACCTGCATGCACCTCCCTGATGGGTCCCTGTAGCTGGAGGGGGGGGGGTCCCCCAGGGCCACACAGGGCATTGGGGTCACACGGGGAATTAGCCCACCCCCTGCTCTGCCATGTCAGCCTTGAGCGTCGACTGAACCCCCTACTTCCTTGCAGGGGGTACCCTCTCAGGACATACCACACAGTCCCGAGGGTCTTTTCTATAGTCCTTTATTGGACACAATCCATGCCCCGCGTACCCGGGACTGCCGGCTCGTCCACCTCCACCCTACAGGCCCAGGTCCATCTCTCCAGACTCAGGAGCACCACAACCACAAATCCCCCAAAGTCCATTCAGCAAGGCCCCAGGCAGGAGGCCAAGCCTTCCCCAGGCAGGAGGCTCCCTCCTGGGCACAGCCTCTCTCCCTTGCCTGGGTCTCTCTGGTTCTCCAGCCTTCAGCACCCTGGAGAGTGTAGACCAGGAAGGCTTTCTCAGGGAGATATTGCTCCTTTGGGTCCCTGGCAGAGACTATCTCTCCTTTTATCTAGGCAGAGTGGGTGTGGCCAGGCATCCTCTTCTCAGCCTTAAAGGGCCACTAACCTGCCCACTCTGTCCCCGGGATTACTCAGCCTGTATCCCCTCAGGCTGCCCCTCAGCTCTGGGGTTGGCTCTGCCACACCTCTTATGTGTGTCCAGCTCTCTGGCTGGTGCCCACAGCCCTCTTCTTAAAGGGGTAGCAGCCCCCCTGGACTGCTCCCTGCTACAGTCCTCTATTCCCAGGGAGACCCAAAATCGGGGTGCATGCAGGACTCATGCACATTCCTGATTTGGGTTCCCCCCAGTAACAGGGGACCCATTAGGAGGGTGCACACAGGTGTGAAGAGGCCTCTTCACCCCACCTGACCCCTGCTCAGAAAAACCCAAGCAGGGTGCAGGCCAGGGAGGAGCAGGGTACAGCAACAAGGACCGGAGGAGCAGTAGCTCCTAGTAGTGAAGTAAGTCACCTCGGGGAACTGCAGATTCCAGGATCGGCATCCTGGGATGCCCCAGTAATACTGGCATTTTGGAGCACCGGGCACCTGATTGGGGGGGGAGGGGGCAGGTACCTGGGGGTACCCAGAAATGCAGGTATTACCTATGGGTAGCAAATGTGCTACCCGCCGCAGCTCTGTTAACGTGACCCCTAAAGTGTAGAATCCGAGCTGGAAGCCACTTCTTCCCCTCAGCACTTTTGTTTCCTCCCCAGAAATCCCTGAGCCTTGGGAACAGCTTTGCTTCATCATCAGACTCCTCATGCCTCTTCTGTTGTCTTGACGGCAGCCTAAAAGAAGCTGAACTCAGCTACCTAAAAGCACCTAATAGAAATAGAGTGGTTCATATTTCACCCAGTACTTAAAGCTTCCTTCTAAGAACCAGCTGAATGACATTCCCACAAAGTCTGTGTTTTTCAGAAAGCAACTTCAGCGGCTGGGGCTCTAGTAAGAGCCTTAGAGCCTCTGCCTTGTTCCCAGCTGTCAAGGAAACTCGAGGAGGCATTCAAATGAGACACACATGGATGTTTATAATTCACAGTTTTGCCATTGTTGTCACCAGAGATTTGTTCTTCCTGCTTTGTGAGGGGAAAAAAGGAAGGATAAAATTGATACCATAACATGGCCAGACATAACTTGTTTGAAAGATGGGCCTCCAATTATTTACTTAAGGAAATAGTGGGAGATTTATTAATAACCTCTGGCGACTTAAATAGCTCTAGTGATTTCCATGTGTGACCTCAGGCCTCAGCCTTCCCGGCTGATTAGACACGAAACTCAACTAAAGAGCTGACCTGGTTGGTTTCAAGTGCTCTGCTGGTTAACTCCCAGATGTGAAGCCTAGAAAAAACAATGTCTGTCAGAGCCATTACGAGGCACTCTGTTACAACAGGTTTAATCTTACCTCTGGTTTCAGAGGAAACAGTTAAGTAGGAGGGCTGAATCAGCAGTGAACCCTTAACAGAGAAAACTGTACTGTTCCCAGCATCAAACAGTGAGCAAAAGTATTATTAATCTATCACTGCTCAGGGATAGATGTCTTTGTTTTCTCTTACTTCTGCTTTGATGAAAAGGCACTGTTTTTGGATGGAATCTGGAATACTGCAGTCTTCGTCTGGCTTTGGCAGACGGCCTTAGCGTGTGTACCAGTGATCCCTGTTTGAGAGGAGATGGTTTTGCCAGATGTTGCCTGTATGAGGTAGCCGGTGACCCTGAAACATCTTTTGGGGGTGACGTCATCACAGCAGACTCCATTCTTTGTCATTCTGAAGCTGTTCCTTGCATTTGTAGATGCTACCTTCTGAGGTGTGAAGTGGTATCTCTCAAAGAAGCGAAGGTGTGAGGGTGGGCAGTGGGAGGAGACTTGAAGAGCCGTAAGAAAGTAAACAGACCAGAGCTAAAACTTTGGAGATCAGCGGCGTACGGTGCCTGTTTTAACTTTGTGGGCTTACCACGCTATCAGCTAGTTCTGAATACAGAGTCACAGTTTATCAGTACATCGCCTCATTGACCAAGACACAGAGAGAAATGTTAATACAGTCCTGCTTTAAAGGGCTTTTACTGTTGCATGGCAAGCCTTGAGATCATTTACAGAATTTTTCAGGAGCTGTAAGACAAAAACAAATTAGGGGAAAATAAACTGAAAATAAAAGAGCTAGTGTTGCTATTCATTATCAGTACACAGTGCTGATTGGAATTAAGTAGGTGTTCTATTACCAAATAGCTGCCGAGACAAGAAATTGAATATAACAGCAACGAAAAGTAATTTAGATCTACTCAAAGCGTGTGCCCATAGTACGGAACCAGATACATTCTTGTCTCTGGTATTTCTATTTGTGATGGATTCAGTATCGAGTCTCAAGTTGGTCTGGGGTATTGGTTTGTTTTTGTTGTTTTTATTTTTCTGTGGTTCTAAGCATGAAAAGGTTATTTCTTGCATTTTCTACTGTTCACAAGTTGCATAATTAATTCGTTTTTAAGGTAACAAGCAGAACAAAAAGCAGGCTTTGTATGGTTCTTTTTTTTATGACATACAAAGAAACCTTGGGAAATGGGAGGGGAGATTTTTAGTTTTACATGTTTGTTTGTTTTTTAAACAAATATTTTTATTTATTTATTCTGCATGGTTTTTTACATTAGAAATTCAGGCCTTGTCTGGAGGACCTTAGTGACAAGAGAACTTGTGACACACTGACTTCACAAGAATCAAGAGACTGCAAACAGAGCAACTGAGGTGGTGATCCCATTGTGCGGTTTCTCTGGAACAGCTGTTTTTAGCCTATGACAATGGCCACCAAATCCTGTGTGAATGCCTTGCCATGGAGCAAAATAGTAGCTGCCCTATTACAGTTTAGTTTGCTGTTTATCAAGAATAAATGATGCAGGGGCCAGTTGCTCCAGACAAGTGTCTGGGTCAGCCCGTGGAAGTGTCATTTGGGCTACTAGTTTGCAAATGATTGTAGCATTCATGCAGCAATTTTTGCCTTCTGTGAATGCAAAATACCCTGGAAGGCAAAATGCTGTGTGCAGGACAACAAACCATGGCAACTGCCATGTGTGAACACATCCTGAGAAAGAAAAAAGGTTGTAGTCAGAATTCTTAGAAGTCTTTGGGGGACTTTATTTTAACACCAACTTCGTTAACTGATAAACGTGTTGGAGAAAGCAAGCCTTTATTAAAGGTAATCTATACCTACTAGTTAGTTCCACTAATTAAATCCAACCAGTAGGATTTAACTACTGGAACTAACCCAAACAACCTTGCTCCAAAGCAAAGATACAAGAGAATCCATTATTTTCCCTTTTAAAGGCACTTCTTAGACATTCCAGTGAATGAGGGCCTTGTGCAGTTACTGGGCAGTCGTGTAGAATGGTTTGTATGTGTTACAAATATATTTGGATTATTTTGTTGTTTTGTGACTTGGGATGTGGTAACTTCTAAAAATATAAATATTGTTTCCTCTCAAACAAAAGTTAAAGGAGCCTTGGACGTCAGAATTCTGTCCATCTAGGTTTGCAGCAGCCATAGCAGACTCTTCCAGAGTCAACAGCACAGGCACTTTTGGTTTTGCAAGATGCTAATATTGTGACCTCTCTCATCCTTAAAGGAACGAGTGGGCTAAAAATGTGAATAAATAACTTTGTAGTTTGAAGTAATTTGGATCACGTAACTCAGTTTAACCACCAACATGTCACCAACTTTTATGGCAGGGAGAAAACCATGCCAATATGGTTGCATTGTCCCAAGGGAAATAGATATAATTTATAAGGTTGCTCTTTAGCATCTTGATTTTTTTAATGATAAAAAAATGGCCATTAAATCTTGTTGGGTTTTTTTGGCTGAAAGTAGTAGCTCTAATAATTAGTTGAGGAATGCAGAAGAATGACCGGAGAAGCAGCAATATATTCAGAATGATAACAAAGGCAAGATCCAATTGGCTGGATCTTGGAACTCTTTTTTTAAAAAATAAAAAAAAATTGGGTTAGTTTTTAGGTCTGCATTCAGAGCTCTTTGCCTCTCACCCTTGTTCAGCAGAACACTTAAATCCCCAGAACTTCATTAAGTTAAGTGAAATATGTGCTTAAACACTTTTTTCATCTGGACCCTCTGGGTCTAATTCATAGCTCATTGATCTCTGTGGGAGTTTTCACTTGACTTCAGTGGGCTGTGGATCCAGGTTTTAATGGATTTTAAGATCCTCTTGGTGTCCAAACCAGGCATCGATTTGCACATACTGCCCTGTCATTAAGGGTTCCCCTTCTCCCCCTGTCATTAAGCTAAACTCATGCACCGGTGACTTCTCAGCATCATGACTATATTGTCTATAAGGCTGCATTCCCCCTTGATGTGGTTCAGCGGCAGCGAGAGCTGCGAGGAAAGACGCGGCAGCGGGGAGAAGCCGGATGGCAGAAGATGAGCCAGTGCGAAGGGGAATCTGCCACGGCTTCCCTCGCGCATGTCAAGGAGCAAAATGCTGCCCTGACACATGCGAGGGAAGCCGCAGCAGATCTCCCCTTTGCACCAGCTCTTTTTCTGCCATCAGGCTCCTCCCTGCTGTTGCGTCTTTGCTCTGCTGCCACCGCAGGTGTAAATGTAGCCTAACCCTCTCCCTTGTCCATCCTAGATTATAAATTCTGTGGTGCAGGGAATTGACTCCAGGGCTGGCCTTACCACAGACAATCCAGGGTGACTGCCCCGGGTCTCGCTCTTTACAGGGGCCCCACATTGGCCCCTGTTTTCACCAGCACATGGGGGCCCCACTCCTTCCCAGTAAGGCCTCAAACATGACCATCTTCAGGTCACACGGAGGGTGCCCCCAGTTGGGGAGGGACCACCAGGAAGCCCACATTTTACTGTCACCCTGGGCCTTGCAAGTTCTAAGGTCGGTCCTGCCTGTCTCCAATTCATGGTTCCTCAATGCCGGACACATTGCTGGTGCTAGCTAAATAATAATAATCATAACTGCCATATTTTCGTAATGTTTAGGGGTCAGGGAAGAGGTGATTTAGGTTGACTTTGTACATGCAGACTATAGAATTTGTCAGGTTACATTAAATTATATCTTTTAGAATAATGGATCTTATTCTAAAAGATATAATTTAATGTATAATTTGCATAATTAGGCCCCACCTAATTATGCAAATGTAGAAATTTACATTAAACTTACTCCCTCTGGACAGGAAGGATTCCCATTCTCCACCACTCCGAGCAACCATGGAGAAGCATGGCCTCCCAATGCTTCTCCCCCCTCCCCCATCTCCCCAGCCGAGCGTCTACCACCACTCCCCAGGAGGGGTTCCACTGCAGGGGCAGCCAAGCAGGCAGTGAGGCAGGCACAGAGAGACTGATTACGTCCACTGCCTTACTGGAGGAGAGGGTGAGCTTAGCCAGTCTGGCCTCCAGGGCCTGTTGCTTCTTGCTGCCGGTGCCTCCTGTGGCTTGTGCACACACACGGTGCGACCGGTTCAGAGGTGCTGCTATCACACACAAGACACCCAAAATGCAGCCAACTTATTAAGCGCATTATGCCATGAAAAGAGACATATAACCAGTTCAGTTGTGCCCCCATAATCAGTTCATGCTGCCCCCACCCCATAACCAGTTCATTTGCGCCCCCACCCCCATATAATCAATTCACACTGCCCTCACCCATAACCATTTAATTTTTGCCCACGGGGCAGCGTGAATTGATTATATGGGGGGCGCAAATGAACTGGTTATGGGGTGCGGGTTTAAAAACAGTATTCCTGTTGGCAATAACTTCATTAAGAAGAGTTAGTGAAATAGCAGCCATAATAATCTCAGAACCATATTTGCAGATTTATTTTCCAAGACAGAATAGATATTGCTTTACATCCTAAA
>QEPC01011180.1:1078408-1102865 GCA_003113815.1 Sphenodon punctatus
AATTCTGGGGTGCTGAAATTCCAGAGAATTTGAGTTGTGTTTGATTAGCAAAGTTGTGATTCTATGTCAAACCTGTTGCAATTTTGCTTCCCAGCATGCATAGTTATGCAAATCAAGTTAATTATGCAAATATTAATGCTCGCAGTGAATTTGCAGAATTTGGCTTCACTGTTTGCAGAATTTAAGATTTTTTAGTGCAGTGAACTCGGGTCCCTGATCATAGGTACTGAGAAGGGAGATCATAGGGGTGCACTTGCATCTCCTGGGCTTTGCATGGCCCTGCCCCCTTTAAGCACCATGATGTCATGGTTCTCCAAAGGGGCAGGGCTAAGAGGCTCCCCACCCCTTTCTGACATGATGTCACAATGCTCCAAAGAGGACGGGGCAACATTTAGAAAGAAGGGGAAGAGACCCTCTTTATCCTGCCCCTTTCCAACATGGACCCTCCCACTCTTGCATAACATTCTGCCGGCATCCATGTTATCAAGACTTTCTGCACAAAGCCAGAATACCAATACAGGTGTGACTATATACAAAAGAGAAAAGAATTTTAGCCCTGCTTGCATTTTCAAGACACAGGTAGATGCAGAGGTCCTCAGCATAGGTACTCAGGTACAAGAGGCTGCAAACAGCCACCCGTGAGTTGGTCGCCGCCGTCGCTGCAGCAGCCAGTATGAAACCCGAGATCAGGTGCACTGCAGTATCACAGTTTGCTGCTATGTACTACTGCACGTTTGCACACTGCCGTTGCCATCTTTGCTCTCTGGAGCATGCTGGGAAATGTAGTCCAGCAGCTCGAGAGAGCAAAGATGGCAATGACTGTGTGCACATGCACAATAGCATATAGCAGCAAATTGCGCTATTGTGCATGCGCCCGATCCAGAGCTTCATACTCCCCCCACCCCCCGCAACAGCGCTTGGGCGCACAGGGCAGCCTGGTTGGAACCACAAGTGCCTCCCCACACATCAAAAGATGTGCAGAGGGAAAGTGAGCCCAGAAGGGTCCCTTAACAGCCCAAGGGAAGGCGGGAGCATGGTCCCAGAGAAAGAGAGCGTGCTCCAAGTGTCCGGCAAGGCTGCCTAGACAAAGCGTGCTTTTTTTGTATTATAATAATAATAATAATAAATCTTTATATTTATATAGCGCCCCCCTGCCACGGCACTCAGCACTTTACATATAACTCACCTGTCAATTCAATTTATTTTTAGCATGTACTAGCTTTCGTCATGACCCTCATAAACACATACAATATAAACAATTTCCAAACAATCAATTAAACCAATCCTACAACTTTTTAATCCTTACAACAACCCAGTGCGGTAGGTTAGGCTGCAAGAATAATGTGGCTAACCCAAGGTCACCCAGTGAGTTTTTGGCTAAGGCAAGACTAGAACCAGGGCCCCCCTCCTAGTCCAAGTAATGCACGATTAGGGTATTTTCAGACGTGACAGGGCCTATATTGGCCCCGTCACGGAATCACCCATTGATCCTCCACCGGGATCAAACCGGCATGTCCAACAGACGTGCTGACTGATCCCATCGAGGAGGGGGCGGGACATGCGGCCGCACAGCCCCACCCCCCCACGCTCCCTAGGCCGCCCGCCCTCTTGGGAGACGGGCGGCCAATGCGGCCGCAGTGCCCACCCGCATTAACCATGGCCCGGAATCCCGCCGCTGATTCCAGGCCGTGGTAGGGGGACAGACGTTACGGTCCCCTTAATCACGGGGGGGAAATCACATTCAACACGCAAACGGAGATGGTCCAGGAAAGACCTCCGTTTGCGTATTGAATGTGATTTCCCCCCCCCCCCCCATTTTCCTGGGGGTGAACAGCTAGGGGGGAGCTGCCGTTCCCCCCCAGCAGACGTTACAGGATCACGATCACTATGTGGGGATTCACCGTGGTTGAGCGTGATCTCGTAAGTCTGAAAATACCCATAGTCATTACACCACACTGGATCATGAGGAGGGACCAGGACACCAAGGCATGGGTTCCTATGAAGGAACCCAGCCAATCCAGATGGCTTTAGGGCACCTTTTCCCCCTTTTTCAGTTTTCAGCTTTGGCCTATTTGAAATCTGCATGCTGGATACCCTGTTCTGGCTCTAAGTGATGCCATTATATGATTACTGTCTAGCGACAAAAAGTCCAGAATAGACTTTCCATTGGTGAAAGAGGGAAGTTTCTGGAGCCCAGCTGGCCAGTCATCTGCTTTTAGAGAAAAGGGAACAAACTCCTACTTCCTTCTGATTGTAGCTTTTTCCCACACACAAAGAAGAAAAAGAAGCATATGTTTGACTCCTCCGTGGGTTACAGATTACATTCACCAGTGGGGGATCTGGAGCTGGCAAGCCCTGCCTTTCTGGAGAAGTTGATGAAAATGACTGAATTTGCCAATAGCTTTATAGGTGATTTGTGAGAGGAGGCAGTCTTAAAAATGCATGGCTGATAAAAATAATAATTGTTATCTAAAATGGAAAATAAAAGAATCTCAGTTATAGCTGAAAAATCTAGCAGCATCCCTCTTCTGCCTCATGAATATAGCTGTGCATAGTTCTAATTGGATAAACCTAGGACTGGCATTATAAATTGTTGTTTTTCTAATGAGTATGTGGATCTCCCCTAGTGTTCCCAATTAGATGATGCTTCTAAATTGGATTGTTTTTCCCTTCTTTTCTTGTAAGTGAAAAAGTGGAGGGAGTGTGAATTTATTTTTTTGTATAAAGCATCTAATCTCACCCTCTGTTAAGCATCAAAGATTTTTTCTGCAGCTTCAGGGGCTACTTTGAGATGACTGGAGTTGCTAAGGGCAAAACTTCCTTGCAGCTGTTCATCCTTTTGATACCAGTGGCTGAACCTTGGCACATTGCAGGGAATCCGAGCGGTAAAGAAGAGAGACTAGATGAGTATTGCATGCTTAGGTAAGCAACATGGAAAATGTTCAGAAATCAGGAACTGGGCCTCCAGCTTAAAGATCATGAGACATATCCCATCCCCCCCGCCAACCCCCTATCTCTCAGATTGTAAACCCTAGGTTAGGGACCGTGTCTATTCCATTACTTTGTAAAGCACCAGATACTTTGCTGGTGCTATATAAATGCTTGCTAATAATAAATAATATGTAAATAAAATATTTGACTAATGTACTACATGCAAAGATCTGGCCACTTCTTATTTATTTATTTATTTATTTATTTATTAAAATTTACATCCCGCCCTTCCCAAAGGCTCAGGATGGTTTACAAAAGCAAAATCACAAAATAGTAAAAATATAAAACATATTTTTTTTAAATCTAAAAAAAAACAAAAAAAACTGCCCTCCCACCCACCCAACCTCTATCCCCCACCTGCGAAAAACTCTGCCAAATAAAAAAGTTTTACCCTGCCTCCAAACTGTGCTCAAGCTTGAGCTCTGGCAGACCTCCAGGGGAAGGGAGTTCCAAAGTACGGTGGTGGCAACCGAGAGTGCCTCTTTGTGGGCCCTTGTTGTGTGGACAAAATTGGTTGGTGGTACCTGCAAGAGGTACAACTGAAAGCACCTATGAAAAAAATTCATATACTTAGCCCCTATCCCTGGCTGTCCTCCAAACCTTATCCCTAAATACACATAACCCTCTCTCAGCCTTCTCCCCTTGTATGTACCCCAGCACCGGGTACCCCCTCCCCATAAAAACACTGTCCCCTACCCCGAACTGCCCCTTAGCCTTGTCCATGGATAGACATCACCCATCGCTTGTCTCCCTCCCCCCCCCTCCATACACCCCTCCCAGTACTTGTCTGCCCATGGTCTGTTACCAATACATATACTGCCCCCCACCCCTGCCTCCCCCACAGCCTTGTCCGTGCATACATTTCTCAGCCTTGTCCTCCATAAACATTCCCCCAGCACGTGGATGCCCCTTCCCCATATAGACACTTCCCCCCACTGTCTGGCTGCTCCTGTCTTATCTCCCTATACACATCCCACATCCATCATCCTTGTTCCCCCTATGTACAAACCCTCCCCCCCGCCCCCCCAGTACTCAGCTATCCCATTCTTCCCAACCGAAATGAAAGCATATTGGGAAAGCTTGCTGGCCCCTGACTCCCTGCTGTCCTCAGTTTCAGTGTTGCCCCAACCTGAAGAGGATTGGGGTTGAAAGACTAAGCCAAAGTCTGGGTGCATGGAGCCTAAGTGTAAGCAAGCACAATATGTGAGACTGTACAACATCTTTACTGCTTACATGGTACACAAATCAAGGTGGAAGCCTTAATATACAATTTCCATGCTTTTTGGTGCACGAGTGAATTATAAAGAGCCTTCACTCCTCTCTTAAACCAAAGAGTTTTTTGGTCTTAGAATTTCCCTGTTTTTTTGGAAGGGGAATATACTAAATTCCCCCTCTTACAACCCAGGATTCCTGACTTCCAGACCCCCCCTGGCTCTAATCCACTAGCCCTCACTCTCCTCCCAAAGAACCCAAGAGATTTAGCTCCCTGAGTCCCTCCTCTAACCCAGTAGCTGCCACTGCCTTCAAAGAGAACCAAAAAGTCATGGCTTTGAGCCGCCCCCCGGTAACCCACTAGCCCGTACTCTCCTCCTAGAGAACCGAGGCGTTCTGACTCATAGCCCCCCTGTTCTAACCCAGTAGCTGTCCTTGAACACGGGGAGTGGAGCAGGAGAATGGGAAGTGGCCAGGTTTGCTTTTAGTTCCCAGAGCTGCCTCCTCTCCCCCTACCCCACAGGGCCAACCCCAAGAAGTCACCCTCGAATCGCAATACCCTGAAGCCTGGAGATGGGTGGGTAGTGGCTGTGCTGAGTGGCTCTTCTCCAGGGTCCCCCACCCCTGGAGGGGCTGGGGAGCAGCACATGACAGGGCAGAAGTGCTTGGGCCTGGGCATAGTAGGATGGAGGGACTGTAAGGTGAAGCCACTTATCCATAGTGCGGAGCTGTGTGGCACAGGCAGTGGCAGGATCCAAGCAAGCGGTGAAGCAGCTGTAGCCTGTCCCGGGCACCACACAACTCTGGCCCCTTCCGCTCTGGGACCCACCAGCACAGTGAGCAACAAGCCCACGCTGCTCTTTCTTCCAGCATTTAGCCCAGTGTTGAGCTTGAACATGCACAGAAGCGCTCTTTGCTTCTGTGTTACGTGCATGTGTGATGTCATTTAACAAATCTTACTCGCTCCATTGGATAAAATGGGAACTTCAAAACATCATAACTCCAAAAATCCAACTCAGGATATAATTAGAATGCACACTTGAATTTTCTGTCACCTCTGCAACTCCAGACGAATAACTTAAAATATACTTTTCTCCATCAATAGAAGTCACAAAAACCAGAAAAAACATGTCTGTCTCCAATTTTCAAACATGTAACTCAGCCATTTCTCAACAGGTCTGTCTGACATTTGGACAGGTTCTACCCCTCTCCCATAAGATTTCACAGTGATAGGAGAGATCATCTCGATTTTATGATGAGTCGAATATTTGTAAGTTTAATGGAGAGCGCAACCTGCCAAGGAGTTATACTCACAGAAGCAGCTCTATAATGAGTCGTCTTGTTTTCTATTTTGAGTTGTTAGGAGATGCTGCAGTCATGTTATCAATCATAGGTACTGAGAAGGGGGAACATAGGGGTGCACTTGCATCTCCTGGGCTTTGCATGGCCCTGCCCCCTTTAAGCACCATGATGTCATGGTTCTCCAAAGGGGCAGGGCTAAGAGGCTCCCCACCCCTTTCTGACATGATGTCACAATGCTTCAAAGAGGATGGGGCAACATTTTGAAAGAAGGGGAGAGACCCTCTTTATCCTGCCCCTTTCCAACATGGACCCTCCCACTCTTGCATAACAGTCTACTGGCATCCATGGGTGAAAACAGACATGACGCTAACCACCCTTTAACCACCCTTGGTGGTTATTTATGCATGTTGCAGGGCTGTATTGGTGCCCTATGCAGCCCTGAAACATGCATAAATGACCACCAAGGGTGGTTAGCATCATGTCTGTTTTCACCCCATGTTATCAAGACTTTCTCCACAAAGCCAGGATACCAATACTATATTGGTACTATATTGGTGTGACTATATACAAAAGAGAAAAGAATTTTAGCCCTGCTTGCATTTTCAAGACACAGGTAGATGCAGAGGTCCTCAGCTTAGGTACTCGGGTACCTCAGCACTCATAGTACTCATATATGTATGCATAGTGCTTCAGCATAGGTACTCAGGTACCTCAGCAACTCATATGTATGTATAGTACCTCATCATGGGTACCGAGCGTTAGTACCTCAGCATAAGTACTCAGAGGTACTCAGTTAAGAGGCACTCAGCATCTTAACTTTTCCTGCCGCTTCGGTTAGTTAAGCTAGTGCATCTTTGTACAGAAGACACATTTTACTAAGCACCTTTAAAAATCAGGTCCCATTTTCATAGCAGACAGAATCCTGATTCAGCTTAAAGTTCGCTTACTACTTAAGCATGAATGCAATCTGTTGAAATCAATGGAACTACTTATGGGCTTATAATTATGTACAAGCCTCACTTGATGAATCAGGGACTTGATGTGGAATTAGGCATCCAGCTTTGAAAATGATGACCTAATTTCTTGAGAGGGGAGAAGAAAGAGTTGGAGGAAGGGAAGAAAGAGAGACTGTTGTTGTTGTTGTTGTTCTCTTTTGGACCAGATTACATTTTTTACTCCAGATCCAAAAATCTGCAGGCTGCTCCCCTCACTCCTACACAGCATATGGTAGCTGTTTCTCTTCCATGTGCAATGCGCTCCTCCCCCTCTGCTGACCCTCGCCTCTGTGACATCCATACCCCTAGCCTAACAATGACAAATGGAGTTATAATATTGGTTGTTGAACCATAAGCTGTAGATAAATGTGCTTCTGAGAACCACCATTAAGTCCCTAAATGGATTATATATATTTGGTTTAGAAACCTAATATTTAATATTAGTGTACTCTCCAGTGGTTGGCTTTATTTCTCTTGATAATCTATTCCCAGTCCATTTCCTTTTAGATTTCTAACCTCATTAAATCCTTCATATCACAGTTATTTTCTGTTCTAAACAAAATTAAAGACACACCATTGCCAGGTTTTTAAGAGTCTAATTTTATTCCTGATTTGGGGTGGGGAGGAGGGGACATGGAGATAAACATTCTTTTCAATGATGAATTTTAAAACCGCTTTACGAGTCAGCTAGAATTGCTAACCATATTGAGGACTGTAAAAGTCTACGAAAGGCAGCATAATAAATGATGCTTGAAATGGCATTGTTGTATGGGAGATCGGATGCTTACATGGTGTCTTCTTGGTGTTTTTAGTCTAGATAAAATGCGAGGATGTAAATCTCATGTAGCACAGTATGTTAAGAATTTATAACATTGTATTCCTGGCCTGCCTGACTGAGAATATTTTGTGTAACCAGCAGAGGGTTCCCCGAATACAGAGAGGTTTCTGTGAAATACTCTATTCCCAGTGAGAATATTGAGCTGGTTTCACCTTCTCTTTCTCATTATAAAGCTCTTTGTCTCGCCATTTTTCCTGATACTCTATAAGTGCTGCATTTGTCCTCCCCAGCTCCATTATAATTGCTTAGGACCATTCTTCCTATTGCTTAGCATACTGGACTCCCACCGAGGATGCTTTACGAAAGATGTAATGTGCAGCATTTAAAGACATTTAGCCAAAAAGAATAATTGAAATATACCCAACATTAGCACAAACCCATTTGTCTTTCACATATTTTCCTGTAATGCCTTGTTACGCTTCTGGTAATTACCAAATATACTTGACATTAAACCAGGGTTCTGTACTTCGCAGGGCCATCTGTTCCTGCTTGTGCATTGGACTCGTATGGCTGAATTATGACATCACATCAGTGAATGCCAGTCCCATGGCAGCTGACAGTGATCTCATAAATACAGGATCATGACTTCACCGCAGGGTCAAGGAGAGGTCGACGCTGAGCTACACAGAATAAGATTTTCACTGATAGATAAATCTCTTCAGCGAGAGCAAGAGAGATGAAGAATACTGCAGGCAAAATGAATGGCATCCCCTTGTCTAGTTTGCCTGGAGTGAAAGATTGTATTTAAACATAGGATGGAGCTCCAGTGCAGAGCTTTGAAAAAGTTCCTGTCATTTGATCTCATACCTTAATTGTACCTAATGTAGAATGAGGTGAAAGAAATTCAGACACCCTGTACTTTACAAGTGGTCAGACTAGATGGTCTCCGTGACCCAATCTGACCTTAGAATTAATCAATCAATTCAAAATATTTATTGTCCTAACCATAGGTTGTAACAAAAGACAACTTTAAAACTGGAATAAATAAAACAAAGGCAACTAGAAATTCAAATACAAGGTGATCATACAAGTCAATAGCATAACTGTTTATCTGGCTATAAACATATAGTGTGACCTTCATTAGATCTATGGAAACTACACTCTACACTATTATTCTTAGACAGAATGGTACGTCTTCAGGTAGTCGGGGCGTGTATGAAATTAGCAGCCTTCAATGTAATATAATTACAAGGATTTGCTAACAAATAAAACAATATCAGGTGCAAGTCCCAGTGCATTTTCTCTGCCATCAGAGGGACCAAAAATTTACAACGTAAATCTGCTGAAAGAGGGCAGTCAAATAAATAATGAGATAGATCTTCGACTTGACGTTCACAAGGACAAATCCTCAACCCGTAAGGACTTCGACAGTACTTGCCCTTTAATACTGCTGAAGGCATTAATTGGAATCTTGCCAAAGTCAGAGCTCTATGTATAGTACAATTACTCAAAACAGATAGCATTCGAATTGATGTTGCATCTTAATTTTACTATACCAAGGCGCAACCCAGGTTGAAGAGATACTGGCCAAATCAGTTTGCACATATATGTCTCTCAATTGAGACTTGAAAACAACGCTGTCCCTGTCCCTGCTTAAATCAAGGAAAAATTCAAAGAAGAAGCCAGTTGCATGAAGTAGTTTGCCCAGTAAAGTCCTCCATGAGCCTCTAGAGGCAAACTCAAGTTGTTCAGCCCAACAGAGGTGAGGAAGGCGATCTTCCGACATGGCCAGCAGACGCTGCCAATAGGAAAACGTACTCAAATGAGCCTTCCACTCCAGGGGGAGGACGCCGGTCTCGGCTCTGAGTGTACAGGAGGGAGTACCCTTAGGGTCTCCCAAAATTGATCTTTCAAAACCTTATTGTGGGTAGTCTCCAATTCCATCAGGGGTAAATATCCCCAGCCTTAGAATCAATGAATGTGTATAAATCTAGATTACAGATACCATGGATTCTCTAACTGCAACAATAGGTGATCTTTGCAAATCTGTACTTTAACTTCATTTTCAAGAAATACTTCTGGAATATAATACAGGGTGGTTTTACACACGCACCATGCACGGGGGGTCCACAGTTGGTGCAAGGGTCTGGGGTGTCGTGCATGGGGGTGCACTTCAAATGAGCCATGCACTTTTTCCGGAGTGCCCCATACGTGGACGGGGTGGACGGTATGTGGGTCACGGAAGCACTCGCCCCCATGCTCTGAATTCATACGAGCACTTTCCCACATGGATGGTGGGTGTCCATGTGTGGGGGCATCTCTTGAAAATACCCTTTATGTTTGCAAAGTTCTTGAATAGATTAGGTACTAACTAATCAACCATAACACACGCTCGTCTCACTATAAGGAACATGCTGATATCCCCGTTTCGGAGAAATTGTGACACACAGGAATGAGAGAGCTATTCTGAGGCCATGTTCCCACAAACAGTTACTTCAATGTAGCTGGGTCATGTTACTTCTCTTTTACACCTGAAGCATTCACACGTACAGAGTGTTAAACCTATGTTTTTCAAGTGTAGGAAGAGAAGTAGGTACGGCTGAAAAATCAGGAGTACATACTGTCCTTTGATTTGTATTTCAAAGTAACTGTTTGCATGAGTATTTATTGATGTGTTTGGGGCAACCATAGTTCAGTGATCTTTACATCAAAGACCACATTCGCACAGCGGGGCCAGCCCCGCACAGATTTTGGCTCCAGAAGATACTGAGAGAGCCAAAATCTGCGTGGAGTGCGGCCAGTGTGAAACACACACACCCTCCCCCCGTGCAGCTTTGCCGGAGATCACCTGGAAGAGTACATAGCTGGATTTCCCTGCTCTGTACTCTTCCGGGTGATCTCCGGCAAAGCTGCTCAGGGGGACTTTCACCCCAGCCAAATTCCGGGCAGATTTTGGCTCACGGGATCCAAAATCTGCATGCCACCACTGGTGTGAATGTGGTCTAAGGGGGAACTGTTCATCTGAATGCTACTGAAGTGGTGTAGATACTTTGACTTAATAAAACCAAAGTGTTTACTTCAATTTACTTCTGTTTGTCAGAATGTGATGTGAGACACTTGTGCACTCAGTTGGTGGCAGAACAAGCATGGTGGCTTCTTGCTCAGAACTTTTCACTTGCTCTTATTAGCAAGTTCTTTGTCATTCAGGTTAACATTTTAAGGTACCCAGAATGGGGTTTTCAAATAGGCCCATGGTAATCTCATGTTGTTGTTGTTTTTAAAAATACACATTAACCCTTATCAACCCAACAACAACAAAATGTTAAAAAAATAATAACTTACAGTTTACACAGCTTCATGAGCCTGTTACTGCAGAGTGTTGTCACTGAGGCCCACAGGTTCATGAGCCTGTTGCTGTCAGAGCTAAGAGAGCCAGGTCTTTTGGTTTAGAGGGTAGAGGCTTATGCAGATGGAGTGGAGATCCCCAGTTCAAATCTTCACCCTTCCCAGGGTGTAAGGGTTACATTAGAATAAGAGTTTCAGAAATGATCAAGGGCATGGAAGGGCTCCCGTATGAGGAGAGGCTTTGTATGTTGGGGCTTTTCAGCTTGGAGAAGAGATGACTGAGAGGAGATATGATAGAGGTCTATACAATCATGAGTGGTTGGAACTAATAAACAAGGAACAGTTATTTACCCTCTCAACTAGTACTAGAACTAGGGGACACTCCATGAAACTCACGGGTGGCAAGTTTAAAACAAATAAAAGAAAATATTTTTTCACTCAGCGTATAAGTGGGTTGTGGAATCTACTGCCAGAGGCTGTGGTAATGACTATAGCTGAGTTTAAAAGAGGTTTGGACAAGTTTCTGGAAGATAGGTCCATTAGCAGCTATTAGCCAGATGGGAGCTGGGGGAAAACAGGGAATGGATTCCCCATTGTGACCTGTTGGGTGCTTCTCCCAAGCCACCGTGATTGGCCACTGTCAGAGACAGGATGCTGGGCTAGATGGACCATTGGCCTGACCCAGTATGGTGGTACTTATGTTCTTAATAAAATATCAAAACACATATATTGGGGGAGGGGTGGGAAGAAAGGGAAAGAGAAGAAACTGAAGAAGGAGAGAGAAGGGACCATGGGGAGGAGATGGCCAGGCAAAATAGAGGTCTGGCATTTTCTAAGCAATCTTTGTGGCAGGGAGGAATATCTGTGTGTTTATTCGAGTATGTTCAGAGATAGTATCCAAATCTCTTCAAATTTTCAATCCATTCTCCATGGCGGTAAATTATTTTTTCTTTGGACCCCTAGGGTTTAGCAACCAGACACCATTGTTCTATTCTGGGCATAATCCTAGTCTTCCAATTTTGTAAAATCACGCACATTGCAATCATTGCAGCCCTCAAGAACCAAAGCCTTTGTGGAAGACTTAAGCCCAGTTTGTCAGGTAAATATCCTACAATAGAATTTTCAGCACAGGTTTGGCTGCTGAAGTTGAGCACTATATTAAGTCTCATATCTATCTCTTTCCACACCTGCCTCACCTTTGGACAGTCCCAGAGCATATGCACAAGATCTCTTTTTCTTTATTATGGCACCAGCCAGCATCCGATGGTAAGGCTTTTCTTTTGGGCAATTTTTGTGGAGAATCTTGACAAATAAAGCATAGTCTAAGATACATTTTTCATTATATTTTGCCTCTAGAATTCCTTCTAGGTTTGTAATAGACCCCCTTCTCATTCATAAAAAACTCTTCCTTGACAAAGTGTACATGGTGGAGTTTATGTAGCAATTGAATTCCCAGTAGTTCAAGGGCCTGTGGCCAAACTTATGGGTTAATGAGTACCTTCATTGTAAACGTTGCTACTCTATTGAGGGTGGCAGATCATAGCTTAGACTGCAACACTCGGTTCCTGTTGACTTCTATGGTGTCTGGCACCTAATTTTTGTCTAGTTCCTGGAGACTCAGTCCTTGAGCAGCTCAGCTGTGGCTGCTAGAGACTAATTAGGCACATGAGTGGATGGGGACCAGTCAGGTGACCAGTCGCCCTGTGCATTTAAGACGACTAGAAATGTAGACAGGAGAAGAAAGCAACATGAAGCTCGGAGTGAGCTTCATGTCGCTCTGAGCTTAGGACAGAAATGCCCTCAGGCATGCAAAAGAGACCTGGAAGGCAATTCCTGGACCAAGACAACAAGGTTTATGGTTTGTTTGCCGTTTTGAAGCTATGAATTGTAAGAATTGTGTTTGTAAGGACTGAGTCCATGGCCAGGAAGAGCTGTTGGTGGAACCCCACAGGGGAGAAAGGAGTAATAAAATAAATCTGCTACCTCCAGAAAGACAGTGTGTTTGGTACCTTATTTTGGTGGGGTTGGGAACGGAGGTATAGATCCACATACAGGGAGTAAGTTGGGGCAACTACATTATACCATCTTAAATTAACTGTTATTGCTTGCCAAATACCAAGGAGTTCCAATTTCAGGTCCGGTCAAAAGAAGTCAAAGACCTTCAGCAGTTTGTAGAAGGTGCTTAGCACTTTGCAGAACTGACCCCTTGTTCAGTAAATATTTGGACTCAAGACAGGAAAAAATGGTGCAAAGTCACAGAGAGCAGCTTCTGGTCAGAGACACTCTCCTGCTGTGACAGCTTTGTGCGGCCATTGTAGACATTCACAGGAGCAGCATGGTGCTAATAGCCCAGGAACCCTGGGCGAAGGCAGGTCAGAAGGGTCTTCAAATGAAGAGTGGTCAGTGATGAGATTATGGGAACAGAGGTCTGTATTTTGTCCCTCTCCCATTCCAACTGCACAGAATCAAATACTCAAGACCAGAGGTTTTACTGATATTTTGCTCTTCTACCTTTTTATCATTTGAGGATTAGGTTTACGTTTGATATTTAAAAGTTCAGCATCCTTGTCTGTTCTCGGCTCCTTTGGGCCAGGCTTTGTTGTGTCTGTTTATGAGGGCCCTGTATTGATGTTCTCCCTCTGTCCTTCTCCCACCATACAGAATGTCATTTTGATGAGGAGAGTGTCCTTGAGTGGACTGCGCTGTAAGAGGATTCATTATTACTACAAGTCTATTTTAAGCCAATTTACATCAGGTTTATTGCACTGCGTGAATTCATTACATTTTTGCTCACCTGTGTTAGAGGCATGTGACAGTGTTATTGCCTTCTTTTCAGAGGGCAAGAGCCGATGCCTCAGCAGCTCGGTTTTAAGATCTAATGGCTGCTTATTTAATACAGTTTTATCTTCACCCTCCCATAGCAATCATCGCCTTAAAAAAAATCATCTCCATTATATCCATCCTGTTCTCAGCTCCAGAACAAATCAATGTGCCTTTGACAGTTTGAGATTGTTTAAGTGTGTTGGAATTCTGCAGAATCAATCGCGCCCAGGTGCAGAGAGGAGGATTAGTGTTTTTTTCCCCAGAGAGAAATGGCTAGCGAGATTGCCCCCTGTTCTCATGACTCAGCAGCTTCATTCCCGTTTCAAAAATATAGCAGTGAGCTCTAAATCTTCCATGCTTGACTGCAGAGTGGAGAGCCCAATACAAAGTAACATTTCACTTTGTACTGACAGATGGAAAGCCATAATAATGTCCCTTTCTTCATGATGAGTGATGGATTCACAGGATGGAGGATGGATTTTGAGTGCTACTATTGAAGAGCAGGCCGCACTGGTACGTTTGGACAGCTGTCCAGCTACAGTTCCTTGTGTGGGAACTAACTGCATCCCAACAGCAGCCCAAAAAGAGAAGCCAACGTTTGGGAAGGGAGAGTGAGCTATCCTCCTGTACCTCTGAAGATAATCACATGGGAAATATCTGAGACATTGGGAGATGAGAGTGGGGAGATATTGAACCAATGCTTTCCTTGGATACACCTGTAATGTGGATAAAGAGAAGACTTAAACAAAAACCAAAAACACTTTTTCTACATTTTCCTTTTGAAATAAGAAAATCCCATGTGAAAGGAAAATCTGCAATCTGATTACCATCACAGTTAATCTGTCCCTTTGATGGAAAATGTTCCTTCATTTTGAGCCCATTGAAGTTTTCAGTACCTCATTTTAGTTCGTATTCCTGTGTTTTGACTACATAGTAAATGGTCTACATAGTGCAGATGCAAATCCTCAAGTTGGGAGTGTTTCTTGGCTCATTGACAAGACTCTTTCAGCATTGCTTTCTGATAAGCACAGACCATGCCAAGCTACTTTTTGCAAAGTGTGTCACTGTGAGCTCCTTTCCCATCAGTTCCAGCATAGGAAGCCTTAAAACCGGCTCCTGACGCTCCAGGTCTTTTCTGGACATTTCACCCATTTCCCTATTTTTTTACATCATTAGCGTTCTTGTTTTTCATTCTTCTGCACATGGGCCATAGGCTCTTGGAATGTTTCAAAGTAACAGGGAGAAGGTGTCCACTTGAATCATAAAGGCTTTGATTCTTTTCCCAGAAAAATCTGTGGCTGTAAGAGTGGAAGGAGGATCATACTTGGATTGTAGCATGCCCTTTGCCTGAAGATACGTGGCTGCTTAACAAAAGCTTCCCAAAGCTGGTGTTTCATTGGAACATATTTGGATTGGATGACCAGAGGCCGGAATAAATTGCCTTTTGTGGGCCGTTCAGCCCTAAAATTCTGATTCTGTGCTTTTAAATAAAATGAGTGCAAAGCAAAAACAAGCCATATCATTCATGACAACGCAATATAGACACAGCTCTCCTTCCCCCACCTGTGCTGATAACAGAGGACTCTCCTCAGTTTGCTGGGAAACATTTTTTATTCACCCTCTGGCTTCATTCTGATATGAGAGACTTTCCCTTTCCCAAATCTGAAGGAAGTACACATTTCTCCTGCTTTTTCCAGCAATGCCAGCTCTCTGTCCTGGCTTCCATAATGGTGGAAAAAGAACTCAAGAAGGACATTACTGCTTCTACTGATTATGTACACCGTTGGCAAGACTAGGAGGTGGGAGGATTCAGTATTCTAATTGTAACTGGATCTCTATGTGATGTTGGGTTAGTTACTGTCCTGGCCTTAATCCCTACAGAAAGCAGAGTAGAAAATAAGACCGCATCAATCTCTGAATGCTGCTCATCACCTTAACTTTCCTGAATAAATAAGTTGCTACTGGAATGCAACATGCCATTCTATTCCTGACATTTAATAATCTTTACTAATAAGCATGTGATCAGTTATTTATTCACCTACATTCTTCTTAGATTTGTGCTTTGTTTTTTCTAACAGTCGCACAGCAAGGCAGCCTTTTGGAGGCAGTGCTGTAATGGAAACCCTCCTGTTCCCTTCTAACCAGAGCTTCAACCCTGCAAAACAATCAGCTCGTCCCTTTTCATTGTGAGATGCGCAGCATCTAATCAGGTTTCACTCCTTTGTTGTAGCTATTGATCCTAGGCACTGGAAGATGCAAATTGCCATGCCTGACAGGATTCAGGGTGTTTTATCATCAATGGAGAGTAATTATCCTTGGCTGCACCAATATTGGATTGTTAAGCCCCAGGATAATGCACAAGGTAAAGACATTTAGAAACCTTGGGGATTTGTGTAAATGTGATGGATAGAGTGAGAGAAGGATAGCTGAATTACAGCCCTCAGGGACTGGCAGCTGCCATTGGGGTGTGGCCTTGGTAATCTGGGTGGGAAAAGAGTGTGTTGCAGGTGGTGCTGAGATGCAGAGGATGTGTAAAGCCATAGCTTTCCCTTACTAAATAATCCTTGCAGTGTGCTTGGATTGAAGAAGAAAAAGCAAATACAGAAGTTTTAAATGGTTTCCATGGATTCCTTGGCTTAGTTGGGCCTTGTTGTGGTGTCCATTAAGCTAATATCACTGACTCAAGTGAGGTAGGAGTAATTTTGAGGTGCATTAGTAATGTTGCCAAAATACTTGGCCAGGTATTACTGAAAGCAGAACAAATAGAACTCAATCCTGCAAGTCGCTGAGCGTTCTAGCCTGATCCAGCAAAGAATGTAAACCAGGGGCTGGGGTGTCTTTTCTGTCCCACGGGCCACTTTGAAAATGTGTACAAGCTCCCAGGGCCACATAGACATTGGAGGTAAGGGTGCTTCAGGGGTGCGCCCAGGTAGGGTAGGGTCGAGGCCATGAATCTGTGCCACAGATCTGTTCCCTATCCGTGTGTGCATGCCCTCGTCCCTGCTCCCTTATCCAGAGCTCAGTCGTTAAGTGCTTGGGAGTAAGAACTGAGTCCAGGGCCCAGATTCAGCAACTGGAGAGGGTGAATAAAAACTAGTTTTGGGCCGTCAGGCCTGAGGTTCCTCGCTCCTGGTTAAGCACATGACTAGTCCTTTCAAAGTCAATGGGTTAAACATGTGCTTTGTTGGATCAGGCTAGAATGCTCAGCACCTTGCTGGATTGAGCCCTTAATAAAGGAGTAGGAGAAGCTCTTATTGACATAAGATTGTAGTTAGCTTTTGCAGAGTCTGATGCATGAAGTAGCTAAGCTCTTTTAGCTGTGGGGGGAAAATGTATCTCAACAGAGATGCTGCGTTAGCGGGCTAATCCTTGACTCGATAGCAGCCAACCTGTAAGTAGACTCACAGAGGGCAATCTTCTTTCCCAGAGTTATTCATGCTGAGTGAATTTCAGACCTGTCAAATATTTTTTCTGAATCATCCACTTTCTGTAGCTGTGATTTTTTTTTTTTTTTTAAAGTATGGTTGGTAAGAGAGTATTCCTGGCCAAGAAGAGTATTTCAGGGAGGTCCCACGAAATGCTTGACTTGACATACCACGTCAAACTTGAAATCTGAGAATTGTGTTAACTTGTGCTTTTCGGTAGTGTTTTCTTGCCGAACACCTCCATGTATTTGCCAAGGCCACGACTAAGACCAGCCAAGTTGCTTGGCATGCAAAACATGTTTTATTGTTGTCGAAACGGCTAAGGACACGGAGGTGTAAATGCCAGAAACTTAAATAAATAATCCAAACTCTGCCAGAATTTTGCCAGATATCGCAGCTATGTGCAAGTTTGCCTGCGTTGAACAGTGGCTCCCCTGTGCAGCTTCTTACGTTTTTTAGGTTACTGTTCTCCAGTGTGATTTTTATTTTTTGGACATCTTTTAGGAGTGCTCCTGGCTGGTCAGTTTCACACTTTATTACCAAAGTGTGTAACAAGTTTCCTCTATTACTTCATACTTTGAAATAAGAGGGAATGGATTTTGCTCTGCAGTCATCTTTATTTATTTTTTAACAGCAGTTTTGAAATGGAAGAAGATATGAGAAGTAAATTGTCTTCCAAAGGGCCTGCATAACCTATACAGTGTTATATTTAAGAATGGAGAGAGAGAAATTTTGCAGCTGTTTGGATTCTCAAGTAGTCATAAACATGCCATTAATGGGAATCCTAAAGGCAGACCTGAACCAAATAAATGTTCATAAAAATATGAGTGGGGCTTTTCCTCCCTCCTCCTCTACCCACCAGCATAAAGCAACAATCCAGTGATAAAACAAGATGTGTCCTAAGTGAAATTGGACTGGATTCTAGTTTATGTTCCTTCCCCTTTGTTCCACTCGGACAGCACAAAGCCAGCAGGCTCTGACTCTAACTGGCCAATGGAGCATTCTGGTCATGGGGTACTCCCCACTGGCCAAAAGCTGGTGCAGATAGCTCCTTCACCAACCCCTACGGCCATAGGACGTGTGCTGGGAGGTATACAGGAAGCATGATAAAGTCTCCATTTTCAGTCAAAATCATGACCTCTTACACAGATGGGGTGACTCCACTTGGGGCCATGACCCACAATTTGGGAACCTCTGCTGTACCATGCTGTGCCTCTCCTGCACAGACATGATGTCCTTTATGGATGTTTCACTCTTTGACCTTTGTGGAAATGCAGACTATCGTAATGCCAGAAACTGCCACCATAACATGTTAGCCAGGGCTGTTCCCCAGGCGGGGTTGGCACTTAGCCTGGGCTGTGAATTGGGGAAATCCTGCCGGTGGTGCTAACTCACAGCCCGAGCTCAGTGCCAGCATCACCCGGGAATGACTGATCCCCAGCTCCTAGCCTGGGCTAAGTGACATCACTACCTGGGAACAGCTGCCTGTCCGGGTGTTCAGCCACTTTACATGCTGCAGTCTGGGTTGGCAGCAGGGCTGGGTACCATGTCGGATGTCATTGGCTGCCCATCAGCTGAGGAGGGTGGGGGCAGGCCACACCACTTACTGCAGGGACATGCGGACGCACATTTATGTGTCTCCCACGCCCCCTCCCTGGGCCGTAACATTTGTTTGGCAGCCGGGCCAAGTCCTGGCCGGAGTGATGGCTTTCGCCATGGCCCAGAGCAGTCCGTGGCAGCAGCCATCATGTCTGAAAACACCCTATGTCTAAGTCTTAGTTTAGAACTGCTTTAACAAATACTGTTGCTGGGCAGTGCAAAATAAGGTGACTCTTGATACCCCTTCTCCCCTTCCCTTCGGCTGAGCAGAGTTGACTGCGGCAGAGAAATTATTTCCTAGGGTTCATAGCTGCCTTATTCTTGCGAGACTGTCCTAGTCTCTCCTGTAGCAACACCACAGCTGCCCACATATAGTCCTGCAGTGCACAGACATGTACCATGACTGCACATATTGGACCAGGTGTGTCCAAAATAGCAATACTCATAGCTCACACTTCTGCAACATTTCTGACTTTGACTGCCAGTGTGGAAAAGGCAGAGAACAAACTATTGTAAATACTACAGACCAAGGGCCTAAACTGGTGAATCCTACAGGGCATAGGAATGTTTTCTAGTAGAAATTATTTTCAAAACCTTTGAATAAGCCTTTGCAAAACACAACACATTGCTTGCTTTTAAAATGGCTTGCAATACATAAGACTACATGCACCATTAGTCAGTAGACTTACTCTCAAACTTGCAGGATTAGTTCCAGACTATTACTAGTTATTAATAGTACTACATTTTAAACTAAGTTATCTAAACTAAAATGAAGCCAAACTAAAGGCTCAATCTGGTAAAGTGCTTAAAAGTCTCAGCTGATCCATGGAAGAATTTAAGCACATTTTTGCATGAGTAAGTCTGCCAATATGTGCCCCTGTTATTCCCAGGATGTATGGACACGTGTTATTGGGATGCTAAATTATCCCATTTCCAATTGCATAAAATTACTTCCAACCAGCAAGTGTGGTTATGGCAGCAGCAGAGACAGCCGTGCCTTCAACAAACCCAGGCAAATCCTGATGATTAGGTGCCATTTTTCAAAACTGCCTTTGGATTTGTTTGTGACAAACCAAAATCATTTAATCTATTTTACAATAAAATTGTATCTCTTATTTAATTGTACAGTATTTAATGATGTACCATCATTTTAACACTTTTACTCTATATTTACATTCTCCTTCATGTTGATACATAACTATCTGTCACCTAAAAAATGATGATGCAGCAACTGTCCTGGTTTTACATCTTCGCTTTACATTATTTATTTATTTTTATTTATTTTACAGATTTATATCCTGCCCCCTCCTGCAGTGCAGCTCGGGGCGGCTCACAATAATCAATATCAAACATTAAAATTCATTTTAAAATATAAATATAAAACATATCATATAAAACAGGGCTAGAAACATAATAACCAAAAAACTAAATGGGTGGGGGATTAAAATTATCCCTCCCCACCCTCCCTCCCAAAGGCCTGGGCAAACAGCCAGGTCTTACAATTCCGCCGAAATGTTAAAAGGCTTGGGGCCAGGCGAGCTTCCTCCGGAAGGGAGTTCCACAGCCGCGGTCCTACCACCGAGAATGCACGCTCCATCGTGGCCCCCCGCTTAACACGGGGGACCTCCAGGAGGGCACCCCCGGCAGACCGCAGGAGCCGCTCCGGGGCGCGAAGGGCGAGGCGGTCCCTAAGGTATGAGGGGCCAAGACCGTATAGGGCTTTATAGATCATCACTAGGACCTTGAACTTGGCCCGGCACACTATCGGCAGCCAGTGCAGAGCTCGGAGCACCGGTGTAATGTGCTCCCGGCGACCCGTCCCCGTCAGAAGACGAGCCGCCGCATTCTGCACCAGCTGCAGCCTCCGGGCCAAGAACAAGGGAAGCCCCACGTAGAGCGCGTTGCAGTAGTCGAGCCTCGAGGTGACGAAGGCATGGATGAGGGAGGCCAGGTCCGGGCCAGAGACATACGGACGCAGCCTACGTACCAGATAAAGCTGGCGGAAGGCAGCCTTAGCGACTGCCTCCACCTGCCGCTCCAGCCGCAGGTCTGCGTCCAATATGACCCCCAGACTCCGGACCTGCTGAGCTACAGGGGGGCAAACCCCCCCAACCAGGGGGGCCACCACCCCCTTCGCCCTCCCCACCACCATCACCTCCGTCTTATCTGGGTTGAGCTTCAGTCTGCTCAGCCGCATCCAATCCGCCACGGCCTCCAAACATTGGGATAGCACCGAGATAGCAGGGTCTGGGTCAGTAGAAAAGGAGAGGTACAGCTGAGTATCATCAGCATACTGGTGACATCGCACCCCGAACCCTCTCACGACCTCCCCCAAGGGCTGCATATAGATGTTAAATAATAATGGAGACAAGATCGATCCCTGCGGAACGCCACACGGTAAGGCGCGGGGGCTCGATGTTTCCTCCCCCAACACCACCCGCTGGCTCCTCCCCGAGAGGAATGAACGGAACCATTCAAGAACAGTCCCGTCCAGACCCCCCCGGTCACGCAGTCGTCTCAACAGCAGCCCATGGTCCACGGTGTCAAAAGCGGCCGAGAGATCGAGCAGGATGAGAAATGTCGAACATCCCGCATCCATCTCCCGGCGGAGGTCGTCCACCAAGGCCACCAACGCCGTCTCGGTGCCATAGCCGGGGCGGAACCCAGATTGAAAAGGGTCAAGGAGCCCGATGTTATCTAGATGACCCTGGAGCTGGAGCGCCACTGCCCGCTCAATAACCTTCCCTAAAAAGGGAAGGTTAGAGACAGGTCGGTAGCTGGCGAGCGCGTCTACGTCCAACGATGGTTTTTTCAGCAGGGGGCGCACCACAGCCTCTTTTAAGCAAGGCGACAACCTCCCCTGCCGAAGGGACGCATTCACCACCCTCGCCAGCACCGTCCCCAACGTCTCCCCGGAAGCTTTTATTAACCAGGACGGGCATGGATCTAGTTGACAACACGTGGCCCTCACAGACCCCAGGACATCCACCACATCGGCTGGCGTCACTTCCTGAAACTCACCCCATAAAGATGGACCAGACGGACCCTCCGCCCCCCCGCGCTCTTCCCCTACTGCTATCAACCCAGCGTCGAAATCGGCCTGAATCCGAGCGATCTTGTCTGCGAAGTAGATGACAAACTCCTCACAGCGGGCCCGGGACAAGTCCCCATCCAGGCGGAGGGAGGCCGGACTAACCAGCCCCCGCACCACCCGAAACAGCTCCGCTGGACGCGACTTCGCAGACGCTATGAGGACGGCGAGGAATTCCTTCCTCGCCGTCCTCACAGCCTCCACATAGGACCGCAAATGGGCCCTATGGAGAAGACGATCGGAGACAGACCGAGTCCGACGCCAGCGTCGCTCTAGCCTCCTGCCCACACGCTTCATACACCGCAGCCCCTCAGTAAACCAAGGGGTCCTGCGGTGACGAGACCGAGGCAGAAGGCGCCTCGGAGCCACCCTGTCAATGGCCTCCTCCAGCAAGTTGTTCCAATGCCGGACCAGCTCATCCACAGAGTGGCCGTCCACGTCCAGGGTAAGCTCCCTCAGGACCTCCTGGAACCGCTGGGGTTCCATCAGCCTCCGAGGGCGGACCATCCTAACTGGTCCCTTCCCCTTCTGGGCAACATGCTTTTCAAAGCCAATTTTCAGATCCAGATCCAAACTTGGCTCAGGCTGTGACTCTCTAATGGACCAAACCAAACACTAAATGTGAAATAGCCTATTCCTCCCCCTCCCCCATTGCTCTGGGGAAATTCATAATCAAACTTTACTGGTAAGACCTGATTCTCATTGCACTACATAGCATTATACTGTATAACCTTGTATTTGATAAAACTACCATTCATAAGGCTGTATTAGGTACCCATGTATTATAAATACATGTACAAGAGCAATACTATGCAAGTACTACATTTTAAACTAAAATACACAGTTCACAATTGTATTTGCTGTATTCTACACCAAAGCAGTTATCTTTTTTTATTGGGAAAATAGTTAGATTTGATGGTGGTATGTAATTAGTAGTTTGCCAGCAATAATTACAGGCCTGCGCTACAGAATAATAATGTAGCATTCCTGTGCTTATACTATGGTAGACCACAAAATAGGAGTTGGAAGAATGCAACATTGCTGGATCATCATATATCTGACATGTTGAAGTATTTTTGCTTCTAAAGTTTATGAAAACTAGTAAGCATGGTGCACTGCAAACCAAAAGACTTTCTTTGTTAAATTAACCACAATTGCAACCACAAGTTATAGCTTCAGCAACTGTAGCTTTAAGCTCAAACCTTTTAGTAAATAGAAACCTCTTTGAATTCTGACAAAACATGTATAAATGGAATGTAGATGTAGCCAGATGCCAAAGTAGCACTTTCAAAATCATCAGCCCATTTGGTGCCTTTAAATAGTCACAATATTTGTTTAAAGAGTAATGTCCAAGAGCATCAAATTACATAATCTTGACACAGTCCCTACAGAGTTCTAGCTACAATGGTTTTTGAGATATACATTTTTTGTTTTATAAAAAATAGAGAGAGCGAGTGCGTGTGTGTACATAGATTTTTTTCAGAGAGAAATATTAGCCACAACTATAAGGCTGTGCAGAATGAAATACGGCACTAAAAAAATTCCCCACAATGAACAGAGACAGATTCATTGCGGACATATGCAGGCACAAATCCGTTGAAGTCAGACTTGCGCTGGTGTCTGGCAAAGGTAAATTTGACCCAAAGACTTTTCTCTGAGATTGAAGGATTGTATGAGATTACCTTGTAGATCATTAGCATGCTTGGCTTGATTTTGAAATACATCATTTTGGCAGCAGTCTGGGTAATATCTTGCCTTTAGTAATACATATTTCCTCATGCTAAGCTCTAATGGAAAATGCATTTTTATTACAGTTGACTTAAAACAAAGATGCTTTCATATTTGAAGTTGTATGTGTTGTTTATGCAGCCCATAACCATACACCAGATTGTATGATTTAAGAGAAATGGCAGTAGGCCCAATTACACAATCTAGTATAAACATTTCTAGGCTACAGAGCTCCATACAGAGAAACTCTTATCTGTGTTGTACTGTGTAGTGTGTAATGTTGTGCTCTAATATCTTGCCATGTCTGATATTGTCTAGCTTGTCTACACGTTGTTGTTCAATATAAATATCATATAATAATATGGTATGTTATACACCCCCACACTTACATTACATATTTCTAAACATCCATCAGTTATCCATGGTTTAGCCATTCCCCAGTGTACTTTAAATTATTGCCACGTTCAGTGCAATAAAATAGCATGCTCGTATTCTCAATTTTTATGCCTTCTTTTGGTTCTTACCCTGCAAAATGCTACACACTGGAGCCTAGATCCTGTAAACCACTTGAGCCTGTGCTTGAATGTAAGCATTTGCATAGTCCCATGAACATTTTAGAGCACAGTGAATGAACTCAATGGGATTAATCTGATGCATTATATTTAAGCACTTTGCAGGCTCAGAGCTAGAATAAGAACATAAGAAGTGCCATACTGGGTCAGACCAAGGGTCCATCGAGCCCAGCATCCTGTCTCCGACAGTGGCCAGTCACAGGGGCCTGGGAGAAGCACCCAACAGCCTCAGGTCACCATGCTATCCATTCCCTGTGGGTCATCCCCAGGCTCCCGACAGTAAAGGGTTTTGTTCCCCAATCCTATCTGGCTAATAGCTGCTAATGGATCTATCTTCCAGAAACTTGTCCAAACCTCTTTTAAACTCAACTATACTGCTGGCCTTGACCACCTCCCCTGGCAGTAAATAATTCCACAACCTAATTGTACGCTGGGTGAAAAAATACTTTCTTTTGTTTGTTTTTACTCTGCCACCTGTGAGTTTCATGGAGTGTCCCCTAGTTTTAGTACTAGTTGAGAGGGTAAATAACCGTTCCCTGTTTACAAGTTCCACACCACTCATGATTTTATAGACCTCTATCATATCTCCTCTCAGC
>QEPC01011180.1:1105521-1132811 GCA_003113815.1 Sphenodon punctatus
CCACGGCCTCCAGACACTGGGATAGCAACGAGACAGCAGGGTCTGGGTCAGCTAAAAAAGAGAGGTACAGCTAAGTATCATCAGCATATTGGTGACATTGCACCCCGAACCCTCTCACGGCCTCCCCCAAGGGCTGCATGTATACATAAAATAATAATGGAGACAGAATGGAACCCTGCAGAACGCCGCAGGACAAGGCGCGGGGGCAAAATGTTTCAGCTCCCAACACCACCCGCTGGCTTCTCCCCGAGAGGAATGAGCGGAACCATTCAAGAACAGTTCTGTCCAGACCTCCCAGGTCACGCAGCCATCCCAACAGCAGCCCATGGTCCACAGTGTCAAAAGCAGCCGAGAGATCTAGTAGGATAAGAAATGTCGAACATCCTGCGTCCATCTCCCAGTGGAGATAGTCGACCAAGGCCACCAACGCTGTCTCAGTGCCGTAGCCAGGACGGAACCCAGATTGAAAAGGGTCCAGGAAACCGATGCTATCTAGATGCGCCTGGAGCTGGATTGCCACCACCCACTCAATAACCTTCCCTAAAAAGGGAAGGTTAGAGACAGGTCGGTAGCTGGCGAGTGCGTCCACATCCAATGATGGTTTCTTCAGCAGGGGGCGGACCACAGCCTCCTTGAGGCTAGGCGACAACCTCCCCTGCCGCAGGGATGCGTTGACCACTCTCGCCAGCACTGGCCCCAGCGTCTCCCTGGAGGCTTTCACCAACCAGGACGGGCACGGATCAAGTTCACAACTGGTGGCTCTCACAGACCCCAAGACATCCACTGCATCGGCTGGCATCACTTCCTGAAACTCCCCCCACAAAGTTGGACCAGACGGGGCCTCCATCACCTCGCGCTCTCCACCTGCTGCCCCCAACCCAGCGTCAAAGTCGATGACATCCTTCCTTTTGGAAAATATTGTACTAATTAAGTGAAGGACAAGTTGTGTCTGATATCTTACAATCATTGGTCTCCCTTAACAGTTCAACTGAAATTGTTGCTGAGTTGGTTGTCTTAGGGCCAGAATGTGATTGCAGGGAGAATGGTGTTTTCTCCTTGAATGGATGGGTAAACTATTCATTCCATCTTCATTGTTAGACGAACTTCAAGGAGGGGGTACATATGTTTTACGTATGTACTTTTTAACAAATAAAATTGTTAGTAATAAATTAATACAGAATATCAAATTAAAATGCAACTTTGCAGTAGTTTCTAACAACCGTCTTTGGGACTCTGGGTTTTTTCCAACTGTAATAACAGATATATGTTTTAGCAGAGTGCAATCAAGAAAGAAGGTCCATTGTGCCTAACATTGCTTTTACAGTCCTCAAATTAAAATGGACTTTTAAGCCTGACAACCCTCTGAGTCTCCATTTGTAACTGAAATGCTGAATGGTTCTAAATGGCTATCTTCACATTTTTATTTTATATGATATTTTCCTCTGGAAGCTGCTTGCCTCTTTGGCCACCGTTAACAGGTTGGTTGCGATGTAATTTACACAGCTGGGCAGGTCTGTGGGTAGCTGGAAACACTGATGGCCGCCTGCTAGAGTACACGTTAATGTGAAGGAGATGGGAAATCTTTCAGGGGCTGACTGACTCGGGTGACCGCAAATAGCAGGTGGTCCTAAGTACAGGTTTCACTACAATGCATATGGCATCCTGCTGAAATGTCAGGCACAGCATCTAGCTTGTCTCCTCCATTATACAGAAATAACAAGATTTATGCTTAAATTTTCAGTCCAGTAGCTAACTGTGTATCTATTGATGAGGCTTTAGATCACAACTAGGTGCAAATTATCGAAAAGTATTTACAAAAAAAATTTCTGTATGTCACATGTTACTTCTCACCTGTAGAAAAAAATATATTCATGAATCAAACAAAGCAGTCACCGAGGTATTTAGAGAATGTCAAATGCATAATATTCCCACCCAGACCAGTTACAGTAGTTTATAGTTGCAAAAATTGCAAGTGGAAAAGGTTAAAATAAATGTATTCTAAAAACAAATCTGTAATTGTTTTGTTGAGAATAGAAGTGAACAGTGTTTATTCATGAAGCTTAGCTGCCCCAGGCTAGGGCAATCAAACTGGAGGGACCCACCTCCGATATACTTGTTCTCTTTAATTGGAGCCATAGCTTGAGATGCCCTGAGGCTCAGAACCATCTCTAACCTATGCTGTGTAGCTTATGAGTGTTTTATAGCACAGTAAAAAAAACCAAAAAAATTAAAAAATCTTTTCTTCAGTCAGCTTCAGACTCCCCTCCCCCCTTTACTTCCTCCTTTTCTGTTTCACCAAGTGAGAATTATATGTTGAAATTAAGGTGCTGGAATAGCATAGAGTTTTCATGTAATGTGATACACTAATGCCAAAATAGTTTTGCTACATGTATATTTTTAGGCCTAAGCGAGCAACTGCACAACAGCAGAAAACACAGGACTTGAAGCTGTGGTTGTTCAGCACCTCGGAAGATCAGGTCCCTGGTGCACTGCATATCACTTCCTGGGGTACATTTACACCAGGAAGTCTTAGCTACCATTTGAACTCTGCTTTTTCCTACCAGACTGCAAAATTCTTGAACAAAATCAGTGCAGACTTAACATGTGTTACTTGAGATGTTTTTATTGGCATTGTTGTTTGTTTTTGACCCTTATGAGATGCATAGCACAGTCATCGGCATAGGGACAGATTCAATAAAAGATTCAATAAAACTTCTCTCTGACTTCTGCCCAGCAGAAGCCCATTTTGTTTGGAGCGGCTAGGAGAGGCGTTCTCAGTGCAGAAGGCAGGCAGAGGGGTTTTTTTATTGAATCTGTCCTTAAAATTTGTCCAAGTTCTTCCTAAGTGTTTTCCCACCCACCTCTGCTACCAGTCACTGTAAAAGGAAAAGATGTAAAGGGTCAACATCTTCTTGACACAACATCTTTATGTAATGCTATAGTTAAGTGCTTTCTCTTTCCATTGTCAACACTATTGAAGCTGTTTTTAAACAATACATTTAGAACGGTCTAGGGTTTTTTAATAGGGATGGGACGTTCGGTTTCAGATTAAACCATAACAGCCTGAAAAAGGTCGTTACAGTTCAGTTCAAAACAGGCCATAAATCTGTTTGGCATTTTTGGATCCCTATTTTTCGGATTCTCCCACCCCTGAGCCCTGGGATGTACTTACTGGACTCCGAGGGCTTGATTGAAGCGCCACCAGCGCACCACTGCTGGGGGAGGGGGTGGCTCCTGGTAAGCTCCTTTGCCGCAGGGTGCTGGCAAGCTTCCTGCTCCGCAGAGTGTATGTGTAAAATGGCTGCTGCCCTTTACTAAAAGGTTGACATTGACATTTTGGCTGCTGCCATTTTGGTTAAGTGCAGCGGATATTTTGTGCATGTGCAAAACGGCCCCAGAGGCCATTCTGCACACATGCATGCTGTGGAGCAGGGAGCGCGGCAGCACACTGCGGCAAAAGAGCCCACAGCAGCGGTGGCGGCTGGCGGGCAGAGCTTCAGTCAAGCCCTCTAAGGCTGGTAAGTACATGCCTGGGGGTGGGAGGGAAATGGTTTAAAGGTTTCCGTGGATTTCAATACAGAACCGAAATATGGATCCGTAATTAAATCCGTAACAACCTTGAAACCAAAACCGGAAGAAAGTGAACCCGTAATTCGCCTCATGTCCCACCCCTAGTTTTTATGTTGTTCTGAAGGTGATTGTCTAGAAATTGTGATGCTTCCAGCTTGCTTCTGGGTTTTAGATCTTGTTGTAAAACACCTTTTTCAAGGTTTTATCAGAACGTTCTCAATAAAGAACGTTATACATCTGCACAGGTCGATCATTCTAATCCATCTGGGAAATAATACTCTACTAGAACATCACAACAGTGGTCGTTGAGCCACAGAAACTGGACCGATTAGGACAATGACATTCTTCCGACACAAGTCAGTTAAGAACGAGTTTGGAATGGTTTGGTGTGGTCATTTTAAAAACAGCCTGAATCTCAAGCAGCTTGAACCTTTTAGTTCCAAAATACAGGCTGCTGCAGCATCACCCTGTTTGTTAGGAAGTTTCTATGGGCTATCTTTAAAGGAACTAGTTTAGTGTGGGAGGTTCTTATTTATAGAAAAGGCCTTCTATTTAGGAAGAGTATAATACTTAGGACAAACTGAGGACACTGCTTTTGCAGCATTATTGCATAGTGAGTTTCCTATAATACAATTTATTTATTTATTTTCTAGATTTCTACCCCGCCCCTCCTAAAAACAGCTTTAACTACAATAAAGAAAGAGTAAGAGTCCTGGCAGACTAATATCTATCTAAACACTGATACTGACTCCTCACTGTGTCCTATGTGAGCACCTTAAAGATTATCAGAAGCATGGTATAAAATCTCTCCTGCGGTCCACTTTTTCTAATACCTCTCTGACTAGAGAGAGCTATGCACTGGGCAATCCCTTAAAAGTGAACAGCGCTGACTCATTTAAAGCTCCGTTTTCACATTGCACCTCAAACTTGATGCCTGACCACCCTGCACTGAGGGGAGAGGTTAAGCAAATACCACCCAGTTTTGTCATCTGGATTTGTACATTTAGGGATTGAACTGGGAGTGCTAAATAAATCTCTGGGGTTGCAACCTCTATGCAGCATTGATCCTTCAATCCCTTACCTTTGTGGGAACGTGATATGCAGTTTGTACAGCCTCTGATGCTGGTTCAGATTCCTTTCATCCTATTTGCAAACCTTCTCTCTCTCTCATATATATATATATTCCAGACAGCAGACGTAAGGGGTAACAATGCATGCAGACTTGGAGTGAAAACAGACATTCACTTTAACTGCACTTTACCACCACTTTAAATTTCTGATGCATGTTGCAGGGCTGCACATAAAGCCCTGCAACATGCATAAAAAAATATTAAAGCAGCATTAAAGCAGTCACGTACATGTTTGTTTTCACCCTTGAATGCTAACCAGTTTTGAAATTTCAAGATCCACCACTTAGTATAGTTGCCTTTAAAGATTTGCTAGTTTTTATTAACATAAAGCCAGATCATTGTCTGAAAAGCTCGCTTGTTCTTTCTTGTAGTTACTATAGGAAATACATTTTGCTGTGTATGCTTAAGTCAATTGGCAAATGCTGTCATACGTATACTGATCATATGGTGATATAAAACACGTTGCTTTGTAAATTTTTATATTATTTCTGTTACGGCCTGTGGCCAAACAATAAACTACACACTACTGATCATATGCATTTATTTTAGGAGTCTTTAGCACTGAAGCCTTAATTTGGAAATGGAATGACTGAAGAGGATTCATGTAAAACTGCCTTTTTTGTAGTACACATCTTTTTTTTATATCTGATCCCCACGCCCCCCGAGCTCTTGAAGTGAGTTTAGAATGAAAAACATTTTATACTAAAAACTATCACTACTCCTTTTCATGAGCCAGCTGTATGGGAAGGTGGCATGATAACTACTCAGGACCAGATTCTGCAGTATTTCCACATGCCTAATTCCCACTTTGGTCAATGAGAGTTTGTTGTCCATGGGGACAGCAGGCAGGATCATCATCTTGCTTACAGAAAGATGCATAATTAAAAACTCTTAAAAGAATGTTTCTTTCCCAGTATCTTCCCCTGATTTCTAAGGGGGAGTGGGAAAACTTTTGATGTTTGTATTTATATTGCTTTCACATCTGGATGCCATTTGTGACACCAATTTCTTCCTTTTTCAATCCCTGTGACTTCCTATAAAATTCATTTTGAATTTGTAAGCTCATGCAGCTTTCACATGTTATAGTAGGGCAATCTATTTAGCAGGTCTGTAGTAGACAATAAAGAGGTACCTTAGGGTCATGCCTTGCACTCTAGTAAATTTATCCCAAATTAGCCCTGATTGGCATCCAGCTCTCATGCTGTAAAGATACAGATGTGTACTCTCTACATCTGCAGTTCATAAAAAGCTGCACCATAAATCTAGGAATCCTGGAGACCTTGACTTGGGCAAGGATTTGAGACACTTTTACTGCCCTAAATCATAACCAATAACTTTTGGGAACCTGAATGTGATATCTGCCTGCAGCAAAGTCAGGTTGCACAAGACGAGCGTAAGATTTATCGTACGGAGGGTCAGACCACTGGTCCAACATCCTGCCTCCAACAGTAGCCAGCACTAGATGCTTCCGAGGAAGTGTACAAGGAATGGGGCAATTGTGGAATATCCACCCCCTTCGAACAGTTGGGACCTGGTCCTTGTCATACCCCTGTATAGGGGTCACCGAGATAGGATCTGGGGTGGTGGGTGGAGGTGTGGGGATCACCAGTGCCACAGGAAGGTTCCAGCTAGGGACGAGGCCCGACCAGTGGGGGCCGTGCCGCTTCCGGGATCAGTGCCACCAATGCAGCCGCCAATGCCTCCATCACGTCCACAGGATGAAGGGGGGAACTGTTCCTGTCAGTACAGGGAACACACACACACCCAGCTCCATTCAGAGACTAGGGGCGGAGCTACTGACGTGTTGCCACCCCCGGCAGGGGCCGCACCCCCAGCCTCGCTCCCGCGGCGCTCAGAGCGCTTGCATGCATTAAGGGAGACAGAGGGTAAAAGCAGCTCCTGGGCACACCAGCCTTGCCGGTGATCAGAGCCTTTTGTGCCTGTGAGACTGGCCCCCTTCCTGTTGCTTTGAGTTCGATTGTTTTGATATCCTTGTCCTGAGTGAGAGAGTGCTGCTGTGAGTGGCTGTGGTGAGTGTGTGCGGGTGAGAGTGAGTGCGAGCGACTGTGGTAAGTGCGTGGGGGTTAATCCCAGTGTGGCTGCAGAGATCCTCTTCCCTTGTCTCCCTTTCCATGTTACCGGGGTTCGTTCCGTGTGTTTGCCCGATCCAACTCCCAGACCCCCGGATTCCTTCACACACACACCCGTCCTTCCACCTCGTGCACCTCCCTGCTCCCCTCCTGTACCCCAGTGTGTGTGGATCTAGTGACAACCATCAGGCCTTGCGCTCCGCTTCGCCACCCCGCAATGATCTAGGCTGGGGGTTTGTAACTACAGAAGCCAATGATGATCCTGAGGGTTTGTTTACGAGCAAGAGCCTTGTTGTTAGTAGCGAGTGTGGTTGTGCGAGGTGTTCCTTGTCCGTCTCTTCCCCTTCTCTCCTTATCCCTCACTGTCCTGCACAAGTGTTCTCACGGCATAACTGAGGCCATTGACCGAACGGCTCCCAGGCGTCCGCTCCCGGAATACCAACGGCGGGGGTCACCGTGGTTCACGGAGGACAAGCAGGATGGGCGGCGGTTGGAGCAACTGTGGTGCCGGACTCGTACTGAAGCTGACTGATTGCAGCATAAAGCTAGTTTAAGAGCATATGCTGTTGCAGTATGGGCAGCAAAGAAAGAGTTCTTTGCTGCCCTCATTGCAGCTACAAAATCACGTCCAGCGGAGCTTTTCTGGATAGTGAAGAGGCTGGTTAGTCCGGCCTCTCTGCGCCTGGAATTGTAATTTTCCAGTGCCCGCTGTGACATGTTTGCTGACTTTTTTGTGGATAAAATCGCTCAGATTCATCATGACTTCGATGCTGCACTTAGGACAGTGGGTGAACCAGAGGTAGGGGAAGCCCCGCCATGTCTGTTTTTGTGGGATCAGTGGGTGTCGCCCGCTGATGCAGAAGATGTCCTTGTGTCAGTCAGGCCACCTGTTGTGAACTAGATCCGTGTTCATCCTGGCTGGTGAAGGCCAGCTGGGAGACGTTAGGGCTGTTGCTGGTGGGGGTGGTCAATGTCTTCCTTAGGGAGGGCAGAATGCCGAGCCGCCTCAAAGAGGTGGTGGTGTGGCCTCTGCTCAACAAGCCATCTTTGGACGTTGACTCCCTGGCCAGATATCTGCCAGTCTCTAACCTTCCCTTTTTAGGGAAGGTTATTGAACGGGTGGTGGCCCGGCAGTTACAGGGGCATCTGGACCGGGTCCGTTTTCTTGATCCCTCACAGTCTGGTTTTCGCCCCAGGTTTGGCACAGAGACTGCACTTGTGGCCTTGGTCGATGACCTACGCCATGAATTGGATCAGGGCAGATCATCTATTTTAATTTTATTGGATCTGTCGGCGGTGTTTGATACCGTTGATCACGAGATGTTAGTGACAAGGCTGCAGGACCAGGCCGGGGTGAGTGGAACTGTACTTGAATGGGTTCGCTCATTCCTGGCCGAGAGAACTCAGCGGGTGGTTCTCAGGGAATGTTCGTCATCTTCCCGGAATCTCACGTATGGAGTCCCGCAGGGTTCTATTCTGTCCCCTCTCCTGTTCAATGTGTATATGCAGCCTCTGGGTGAGGTCATGAGAGGGTTCAGCGTGCAATGTCATCAGTACGCCGATGGTACACAACTTTACCTCTTGTTTTCTGGAGACTCAGGCCCAGCGGTCTTGGTGCTTACCCGGTGCTTGGCAGCTGTGGGGGACTGGATGAGGACGAGCCGTCTGAGGCTGAATCCTGACAAGACAGAGGTGATGTTGGTGGGTAGAGCTGAGGGCGTGGTGGCTCCCATCATTAGCAGGGACTGCCCCCCTTTGGCCGCTCAGGTTCGTAGGTTGGGGGTGTTCCTTGACCCACAGCTCCACCTGGATTGTCAGGTGGAGGCTGTGGCAAGGGGAGTATTTCGCCAATTACATCTGGTGCGATGGCTGCAGCCGTATGTGTTAGACTCTGATCTGGCCACCATCATCCATGCCTTCTTACCTCTCGATTAGACTACTGTAATGCGCTCTACGTGGGGCTACCCCTGAAGACAGTCTGGAGGCTGCAGCTGGTGCAGAATGCGGCGGCCCGTCTCCTAACAAGTATGAGCCGCCACGAGCACATTACATCTGTGCTTCATTCTTTGCACTGGCTGCCTATTCTCTTCTGGGCCCAATTCAACGTGTTGGTGATGACCTATAAAGCCCTAAATGGCTTGGGTCCTGCTTATCTGCGAGACCGCCTCAGGTCCCGGGTCATTTGTAAGACCTCGTTGTTCCGCCAGGCATTCAGGGGGAGGGTTTTTTTGTCTTTGAGTATTTCTGCCTTGTAGTATGTTTAGTATTTAAAATATTTGTAGTATTTTAAATGGAATTTATATTATATTATTTGTATTATATGTTACGTTGTTCGCCGCCCCCGAGCTGCCGATGTGCAGGAGGGTGCGGGATATAAATGTTTTAAATAAATAAATAAATAAATAAAAGCAGAATAGCGTATTCCTACGTGCATTAATTCCGGTGAGAATACACTCCCAATTGCTCTCGGTGAAGTTTCTCCCTTCTCAGGTAACGTGTGAAAGTGGCCTTTGTCTAATCCCTTTTTAAAAAATCTTTATTCTGTTTGCCTTTACAACTTCCTATGGCAGTGAGTTCCACACGTTAATCACACAGTGTGAAAAAGGATTTCCTCTTGTTTTAAATGTGCTGCCTGATAATTTCATTATTTTTTTTTATTACAAAATGTGTGAATAATAGGTCCCCTCTTCACTTTCTCTGCATCATCCATCATCCTCTGTGCTTCCATCATACTCCTCATTAGTTGTTGATTTTGTAACCTGACAAAAGTGCTAATAGTTTTAGCCACTCCTCATATGGAAGTAGTTCCATGCCGTCTGATAATTTTTGATGCCTTTCCCTGTCCCCTTTCAAGTTCTACCAAATGTGCAAGAAAACCAGTTTCAGTATCAAGATGCTGGTCCAGGGCCATATCCTGCCATCTCTGTTGATGACAATCTCGTTGACTTCACTGTGTGTTCTACATGTGAGAGTCCTGCCTACGGAACAATAACAAGATATGGCCCCAAGTGTATATATCCTTTCTTGTGGCTCTTAATGTGAAGAAACAGGATTGACTGTCCTTGTCCAACAGGTTTCCTTGCAGTTTATGGTTTCTCACCTGTGCTTGATGCTTTTGAAATTTAAACTTGATCGAGGCAAGTACAAGTAAGTTTTATTGAACGCTGACTTTCGCCATGGCTCTTGAATAAAATTAAGGACAAATTCAAATACAGATTTCAAAATCCATCAGAGTGGATAATACTTGAGCAAGTCAGTGTTTCCCTGATATGGGAGATGTAAATCTGTTTCAAAAGAAACACAAGAAATAATTAATGTTCATGTATCTAGGGTCCCACAATGAGCTTGCTGTGTCTCACGTAGTTGAATACAGAAACATATATATAAAATGTCAGTAGAAACCTCCACAACACTGCCAAGATCTGCCCTTTTCTGTCTGTCTCCTCTGCCAAAACTCTCATCCACGCCCTAGTCATCTCACGCCTCGACTATTGTAACCTCCTCCTCTCTGGCCTTCCCTGCTCTCACCTTTCTTCCCTTATCTCTGTTCAAAACTCTGCTGCCAGGATCATCCACCTAGCCCGTTGCTTTGACCACATGCAGCCTCTCCTCTCCTCTCTCCACTGGCTCCCTCTTTCTGAGCGTATTCTGCACAAGCTCCTCGCCTTCACCTACAAAGCCCTTCACAACCTCGCTCCCCCTACCTCTCTGCTCTGATCTCCCTCTGAACCCGTTTGAGCACTCCGCTCCTCCTCCATCCCCTCCCACGCCTCCCCTGCTCCCCCAACCGCCTTCGTCCCTTTTCCTTCCCTGCCTCGCATGCCTGGAACTCCCTCCCTGCCCTCGTCTGCCTTGCCCCCACCCTCCGCACTTTCAAGTCCCTCCTCAAAACCCACCTCTTCCACTCCGCCCTTCCTAACTCCTGCTAAGCACCTGTTATCTGCAAACTCTCAATTTACTGTAACCAAGCCAAGCACGTGTACCTGAGCTCTCGCATCCTCATGAATGTCGCATCCCTTGTCTCTCCCTCTGTTTTCCCCTTCCCTGTCTCCCCTCCCCCTGTCTTTAGATTGTAAGCTCTCGGGCAGGGACCGTGTCTATCTTATTCTTTGTAAGCGCCAGGTACATCGCTGGCGCTATATAAATGGTGGTTATAATATTAATAATTAATAAACTTAATTCATCCACAACCGCTACCAGCCCTTCACCATTAAAGTCGGTGGGGCCAGTCTCATGCCCTGTCTGTGTGTGTGTGCCGCACGCAACCCATGCACTCGCAGCTGTGCGCAACCTGTGTGCATGTCCATTGTGAGTACATTGTGCAGCACATGGAGGGGGTTTGGGATTGTGGCCACGTTAATGGATGGAGGATTACATCTATGATCGTTTAGTGGTATGCACTCCCAACGTTAACATTTCTAATTGATATAATGACATAGAAGAAATTATATGTTGATCATACTAATGATTAAGTAATTGCTAGCAATTTGCATGTAGGTACGGATTTGCAGGGCAGTTATTTGCTTGATATTCAAACTGTAGTCAAGGCTTGTTTCACTCATCGCTGAAATCACACTGCCAGGTTTGAGGTGGAACCTAGCTGCTCCAGCAGTGCACAGCAAGAAAGTTTAGAGTAGAAACTGTGGAGTTACTTGCTATTTGCAGAATTCATTAAGAGCAGCTAGTACTACTTAAAGCATTTCTCAGGTAGAGTCCCTGCCTCAAGGCACTCTCATTGCAATCAACCACGCTGAAACTGCTGGGCGAATTTAGGTGTGCAGTACATCATTACACAAGTTAGAATTTGTCAGGGAGACCTGCAGTAACAGTTCTAATGATTACTAGCTTTTTTTAAAAAAAAGTAACTCATCTAGCTCGATGCTGATCATTTCCAAGATTTTGAGTTGCAGTTATCTGAATCGAAAATAATGTATTTAATTTATTTAAAGTTATGTCAGGACCCTCAGTTTTATCTATTTATATCAGGTGTGGGGAACCTCAAACCCAGGGGACCAAATGCAGCCCAGGGCTAGTTTTTATTGGTCTCTGTTCAAGTTCCTGGATCTGGCCACTGGATCCTGTTGAACTGAAAGAGAGAGCTGGGGGGATGCAGAGATGAGGGCATGCACACAAGGATAGGGGATCATGGCACAATTCTGGGCCCTCCTCTTCTTGAATGCATCCCTTAAGCACCTATGCTACCAACTTCACTGCAGCCCTTGGAGCTTGTACTAACTTTCAAAGGGATCCTTGGTGCAGAAAAAGCTCCCCACCTCTGATTTGTATAAAACCCTCCCTTAAAATTTCCAGAATGTATCCCTTGGCTCCCATTGGCATATTTCAACAGTCCCGCTTGCAAAAGGCTTCCCTCCGAGGCGTCATGAGAGCAATCCAGAAACCTGCAGCTCTGAGAGAGGGTGCAGGTTTCTTTCACAGCAAACCCGGCGCTGGAAGAGTAGCAAGCGCTGGAAACAAGAGATCCGCGTCTCTTGGCTGGATTAGTCTAGCCTAGGTCTGGCTGCTCGCCTCTGCAAGCACAGATCCAGTTTAGTAGCTTGCAGTTGCCAGCGCAGAGAGCAGTTGCTCCAAAGCGGCTTTGCCTAAGAAGCATTAGCTGGAAAAGCAGCCAGAGACTGAGGCCGCCGCCGCCTCTTGCAGAGGCTTGAATGTTCTGGGTTCCTTCTCTTCCATGGTTGGGAATAATGGCTACCAAGACTTGACTCAAACAAGAGAGCGAGCAGGGAAGCTCCAGTCTGGGGAAAGCCCTAGATGGTGGGGGGTTTTCTTCCTTCCTTATGCCGAGCGGAGCTGGATTCTGTTCCACGGCCCGGCCGTCTGGATCAGTAATATGCGGGCTCTCCGGCTTCTCCGCTGAGTTCTCCGGCTAAAGGAGGAAACAAGCAGACGCGAGGACGAAGGGGAGGGGGGGGGACTTGGAGTTTTTTAAAAAAAATCTCTGGGTTTTTCTTATTTATTTGTTGTTGGGTTGTTTGTTTTTTTCAAAAGAAAGAAGCTTTTCCCTCCGTTCCACTTCCCCAAGGAATCCCTCTCCCCCCCCTTTCCCGTAGAGAAAGCAAGGGAAGCTCCCTCTGCGAGGATCGCCGAAAGCAGCCGGGGGAGGAGAGAAGACGAGCCGGCTGCCGCCGCACCGCGCAGAGCTGTTCGAGCTTGGCAAGGGGAGACAGACAGGATCTTCGGGGCATCTCTCTCGCCCGTCTGTCGGATGCCGCTTGGTGCCAAGCCAGGGGCTCGCCGCCTTGTCTCCGGCCCCCGCCGGAGCTGATCCGCCCGTTCGGGCTCTGGATTAAGCTTGATCTGGATTCACTCCATTCCCCCTCCCGCCTCCGAACTGCGTGTGGGGTTTGCGTTAGTGGGTGTTTTTTATTCGCACTGTGGATTATCCCTGCTTCGCCTCCCAAGTGGCCAACGGCGTTTTTGATTGCATTGTAATCGCCTCTCCGGGCAGCGTGTTCACCGGGGTAAGTAAGGGCACATGCCTGCTGGGGGCAGGCGTGGGGCGCACGGTCGGTGCCGCCTTGGTTCCTATGTTTCTTTGCACCCATCTCCGGAAGGGAGAGCGGGGCTAGTATTTGCGGGCGCCCCCACCCCCTTTCCCCCCGAAAATGGTGAGTTTCAGTGGCTTGGCTGCTTGGCAGGCGGAGGGAATCGCCGTATTTTCTGCCTGCTGCTGCCCAGCTTTTCTTGTGTCTGTTTCAGTGAAATTGACGGTTACATTTTTTCCCTACCGCACGCACTCATTATTCTCCCCTCCCTCCGTTCCTCTCCGTGCTGTGAATTGTGTGTGGACACCTCCCCATCGCCCGGCTGTCTCTTCCACCCAGTCCGGCTGTGCAAAGCGCATTCCCCTCCTCCCCCACCAGCCTAAGGAGAGGGGGAAAGAATAATGTCAGGCCAGTCGTTTGCTTTCATCGGTAAATGCAGGGCTTGTGTTTCCAGCCCAGAGCCGGCGGCATCAGGGATGATCAGTCAAGGACTTTGAAACTTTGCCTTCCCCCAGCAAGGAGGCGATTTCTCTTGTAGATTGCGTACACAAGCGGGGCGCTGCTTTAATTTTATTTTTATTGCCCGGTTTTCCGATCTCAAAAGCAAGGTTGAGGGTTGGCCACAGAGTCCTTGTAGAAGAGGAAAGTTTCGACAAGCCGCCGCCACCGCATGTGTTTTTTTAAAAGAACGCGTTTTAATCCAGGCACATGAAGAAATATTAGCAGATTCGCACACTAACTCACTCCTCCCTATTAATTTACAAGGGGGCTCTTCAGCATCTCAAAGGAAAAGCTTGCATAATGACTGAGAAACTTGCTGGAATCAACAGTGCCAAAGCAATTAATACACCCATTGCTAACATAAAGTGAACTGTTGTGATGAGCCAGGGAAACTAACCATTGTAAAAGTGCCAGATTAACATCCTACTCATATGCAAGAAGTAGAGAAGGCAGGTAGCAGTGTAATCTCAAAATGATCTCTAATTTTTCCATCCTTCCAAACCATCTTGCCTGTGCAGAAATGCACAAGGCTTCAATGCAATGCTGGCAACTTGTACTCTTCCTCTGTTGGTTTTTTTATATATATTTTTTGGCAGTTGTGTTGTTGCCCTAGTATATAATGTAAGGGTTATATTTGACTGAGATTGCTATTAATTAAACAAGATAACAGAAAAATAAAGTTGAGTCCCAGTTGAAGATTTACTTGTTATTGAGCTGCTATTTAACTTTCAACGCAGGTGAAATTGTCAATGCTCGCAAGGCTAGCTTGAAAATGGCCTTCAGGGAGCTTTCCAATTTAACATAACATGGTGTCATTTGGCCTTACAGATACCCCAACAACATTCCTAAGGCAGATGATTGTACATTTACAAAATTGCAGTGCCAAGCTTGTGTTGCCTGTGTGGAGGGCATTATTGCTGCTCTACCTACTTTCGAAACCCGTCTACTTAATTTGAAAGAAATGTTTAATCCAATTAGAAATTCAGGATCAACTCTTTAAAAGTGTTAATTTTTAAGGGTGAAGTAAGCTTTCCAGGTCACTGAGTAACCAAAGGGGGCTTGGCAAAATAAGCTTGGAAAAGAGAGGGGATTTTAAAGTCATTTTTGAACAGTGAACTTGCAGATCCCTCTGGAACTAAGAAATTTGCAGGGATTGCAAATTAGAGAAGAGGGGTTTTTTTGTGTATGTGTGCATATCTTCAAATGGATAATCCATTAACCCTTTTTCTGTCCTCCATTAACTTGCATCTGTATAGTACTAGGGATATTTTGACTTTATAGGTTAAAATGCAATGTTTTAGTGTTGATGTTCAACGTATATAACAGTATTTGCTGTTCCTATTGATTGATTTGAGTCCTGGAGGTTGTCTTAACACAAGGATCCTCGGTCTGTGTACTTTCTGCAATAGATGCTGGAAGTATTTACTTCTTTATCCACCCTAAAAGAAAGTCTAGCTCAACATGAAAAGATTGTTACGGTATTACATGGCAACAGAAGTTTCCTGTTCTCATTTCTAAGGAGTTAAATCTCCAGTCATCCCCGATCAGAGTTTACTTCAGTGGTTTATGTTTATGTATAAATCCGATTTTCCCCACATGCAGACTTAAAAGGCAGGCAACTTGATTTTGGCACATAGCATTAGCATCTTATGAATGCTACGCTCCTTCGTGTTCACTTGGAAGATTCTCCTTCAGTCACAATAGTTCTCTAAGCAGCCACAATAAGGTCTGAAAAATGTTGCCAACTGTGCCAGCTTTCTTAAGAAAGGTTAACATTAGAAGGTAAAGAAGCTACTGATTTGTCCAGTGTGATAGTTTCCACAGGCAGTCACCCACTAGCTCCTGTAGTGTATATTAAGTATTGTTAGCTCAACATGATAGGGGAAAAAAATACTGCAGATGCCATATAGGATAAATATTGGTGTAATTTATATCCTTGGTAAACTGTAGATATTTGATATCCATTGGTATTTAATGGCATTTTACATTGGTTTGAACATGAAGTGAGGTGCTGGATTTTGGTGAAAAATGAAAGGACTGCAAGAGGCTTAGTAGAACGTGCATTGATTCAAGAACAACAAAAATACAGCAAATTGTGAACAAAGCTTTGCTATTTCACATATTTTGAAATCACATGGCATTTGTCAGTTTTTTGTAGCTTTAAATATAGACTTGACCTTCAGCATCATTGGAGTGAATGACCCACGGTAACCACAGACGGTAGTCTGCGTTAGTATATCAAACTCTCTTACATAGATTTTAAGTAATGCCAGAAGATGCATGTAAAGCTAAATTATTTGTATGATCACAATAGAATGTTCATTGTGGTTAATTTAGGTGACTGGGTGTGAAATTATAGAATGACCAGCCTAATGAACATCTGTACAAGGATGCATTCCCCTCACTATTGTTTGGCCAGTATCATTGGTAAATGGTAGCACAAGTGGAAATTATATTTGTTGTTTCTTGCTGTCTTTTACCATAGGATGGGAAAAGTGAACCAGATATAAAACATGGATTTACTGAGAAACTGTTTCCTAGACTGATCAATTAACAGAATATGTAATAAGGAACAATCCTTAGGGAGAAAAGGGAGGCATTGCTATTACATAATAAATCTTGGGAGAATTTCTACACCGGATAATGAGGGTGGTGATGGGTAATTTTCATTGAATGCCTGTGCAGATGAATTCATAACGTAGACTTGTGTAAACAAAATAAAAATTGGACAAAATAGTAGTGACAATAATATTAATGGTGTGTGATTTCACTGATTTGTTTGCATGCATGCCTGTTTTGTTAGAAGTTTAGTAACTTACTAAGATTAAAACTTTCAAAAAACATTGTGAGATGGAAGTCATTAATTCTGCATGACACGTTTAATGCCAAAGAGAAAACATTATACGCTTATGCTACTATCCCAGCCTTCATTCAATTATTTCTGTTTATCTCCGGCAGATGGATCCAAATGAAGGGAAAATCCCTAGCCTTAGTGGTGTAAACTCAGCTGGTTTTATCCTTCTAGGGATAAAAACTTAAATATATATTTAAATCAAAAGTATGTATGCAAAAACTTGTAGAATGTAATCAGCTTAGTTAGCTGGGGATGTATTTTCCAAGTCTGTGTGACTTCTCAAGAACCTACGAGACCGGAATTTCAGTAGAGAACAAAATGAAGGGGAGGGAAAATAAATATATTTTTTTAAAGTTTCAGTAAAAATTGCATAAATAAGAAAATTACTCAATTTCACTTCCCACCCACTTTGATTCTCCACATTTGTGTTGAGGCTTTAACAAGAAGCTGGAAATCTAGGCAATTATACTATGACATTTACTGTTAAATGTGGATTTAAAGTTATTTAAACCAACAGATGAACCGAACAAAGAATCAGGAGAATTCTATAGCTGCTGAAGAAATCCTTTCATTTGAATGCTAATTTAACATCCATAGATTCTAGAATTTTCAGTACGTTCTTCAGTGGCTTGTTATTCAAAAGAAAGAAATGCGGTGTTTCATACCTTGGTATCCATACAGGAAAAAATTGTAAGTGGCTTTTGGTTTCAAAGGCCATTACCAAAGTTGCCTTAAAAAATTTAAAGGAGAAAGCAGAGCAGTGACCTCTAGTGGTGACTTTGGTAATTATTGCTTGTTTGTCTAGCTAGCCTATTTTTAACAAAATTAAGTTGCAGTTGGCTTATTTGAAGTCTACTCTTCCATTACAGCACTTTATTTTATTTTTTAAGTATTTTGTATGCCATCTTGTGGTTAAAAGTACACTACAGTAACTCATGCAGGCATACCTTGCAGTTTCAAAGAACATGCACATAAATGCTTTTTTTTTTTTGCACCTGCGATCTATGGCAATCTGTTTTTCCGTTTCTTCATCACGTGCCGCTTATAGCTCAAAATCAAACCAACATGGATTATACCATTACACTGAGATAGAACTCATTTTCAGAGATGCAAATTAGTGTCAGGCTTAAAACTCTGAGAGGTTAGAGTAAGAGTTTCCTGCGGTTTCTGAATCCTTTTGGAAGGGTCAAGATGTTACAAGGACACCATCAAAGATGTTCAGAACCTTAGAGTTACCAGCTGGAGAAGGAACTTGACCTCGAGCAATGCTTCAGGATTGTGATTAGTACTACAAGCCTGAGCTATAGTTATATCATCTATACCTTTGTAGTCAAGATTCCTGGCTTTCCACTATCATATAGCATAGATAAAAGGTAACATTATAGTGAGTTCTACATATTGTTAATGTAGAAGATGATAATTCATGCAGTATTAGTTTTATTGCAAGGTTGTATACCACTTTTATTATGACAGAAATTTAAAATAAATCTTCTGAAAAATAGTCCTCTTTAAGGTTGAGTTGTGAAAACTAAGCTAAATAAAATGGGTCCCCGCATAACAATAACCTTTTGTTCTTGTGAACTCTCCAAATAAATTACATGGATAAGGTGAATCTTTCGCTGTACCGCCATCGTTTCAAGAGAACAGAGACTTGCACAGTGAAACCAAGGCTTTTCCTTACTAGCTCATAAAATGTGTGTTTGGTTTTTTTTTTTTTACAGCAAAAAGCTTAGCTTGTGTTCTTGCTGAATGCATGTTACAGAAGATCATTTATGCATTATTGAAAACATGGCTGGCTAACGTATCCCAAGTCTCATCGCATAATAGCCTTGAATTGTGTTCCAAAGGGACTATATGAATTATTTTTGAATTAAGTGGTATGGGGGAACAAGGGGAGATGGAATGAAAGTAAAAGCTAAGGCCTGGTGGTATTTGCAGGATGCTTCCGTTGGAAAATTAATTCCTCTTTTGTGACTGGCTGTATTTTTCAAGCATTTGATAAACACACACCAACAAGGTTTATATCCCTCATGATTCTCCAAGTAATTGGCAAAAGTGTACAGATTGTTTGGTCTATTGTTTTGGGAAGGAAATCTTCATTTTAGAGCCCTGGTTATAAAGCGGCCGTGTAGTTTGTCTGCAGAACAGTTGGAAACCCTTCATAAATACCTCTCGAACACATGCCTCCTTTAACACTGTATGACTGGCTCCCTAGAAAAGCCTTCCATAGAGGCTGCCCTGTAATCCTTTTATGTTACTACTTCAGTGCAGATTACGCAGCAAGAAATAATTAGGAGATTAATTTTCACCTGTCACTGCCAATAATAGATAACCTTGATACAGTGACAGGGCCAGGAGTTTGGGGAGCAGAAGCATTTAACCCTGTAGCAATTGCTTTGGGGGGGACCAGTCAGAAAGTGGTTGCCCAATGTTGCTTGCTTGCATGCATGAAAGCTAAGAATTCTATTCCCCTTCCCCCTACTGGTCTTTCAGCTTTCCATTTTTTCTTTAGTGCCTGTGTTGATCCTATTGCTGTCACTGTGTTAAGCCCTCCCTGCGCCGCCGCTCACATGTCACATGCGTGCAGTCTAATCAGACGCAAGCAGGCACCAGAGACCTTTGTAGCCCAGTCTTTTTTATTATTATTATTATTATTATTATTTATTTTATTCAGACACAACTCGGTTTCTTTTCATGATTTCAATTCCCAATCCAACTGCTACTTGTGCTCAGCCAGAGAAAGGAACCGCTAATGAAGATGGCTTCATTAGCAGTGTACAGTTTTAGACCTCTCTCTCTCTCTCTCCCCCCACCAAATGCAGCTGAAGAAACATCCCAGAAGTAACAGTGCATTTGGCCTGGGGATTTTCAGAGAATCTGAGATGAGGCTTTGCTAGTCCCTTTCAAAATTAATTGCCTGCTCACTTCAGGTGAGCTTAAAATACATCTGAGAATCTCAGGCAGTTCAGCTGCAAAATGAAGGTAATTTCTTTTTTTTAAAGGGGGGAGGGATCCTTCCTCTTATTCCTCTTTTGTGCTGAAGTTTAAATCTACAATCTGTTGAGAATGTAATGGGAAACCAGCCTACAGAAAATGCCATTATTCATATCGTCCAAAGCTCATTTATTTTATCTGCAATAGTAATGATAAGACAGGCTGCTTGGCAATGCTGATAAGCCAGGAAATATCTTAGAGCTATTTGTAAAAGTTAAAGCAGATCTTGGTACTGAGAGATAGGGGAAACTGACGAGCCTTTTGGCAGGCTGCTGAGCTGGAAGCTAATAAAGATTTTAATGGGAAGGCCTCATTAGGATTAGGAAGAAGATCCATTATCTCGGATTTACACAACATAAATGGAGGGGCAACTTTAAATTTTCTCCTTTTTGTTCATTAAATAGTACTGCTGAATGTGAAACCTTTTAAAATTCAATCTGAATCTCTTTCTGTGCGCCAGGAGCCATTGACAGCTGTTTGCTGAGCAAAGATACGGGTATGGCTTTTGTGGAGCAACATTCACAACACACACGCAGGGCGATGACAGGGAGTTGTGCTTTCAGGGAGCCATTCAGATTTTTCTAGGAAAGAAATAATTGTTACTGTTGGGTGCTCTGGAGCTTAGAAGCCATGTTTTCTATAGGGGTCCCCTTCTGGCAAGGTAATTTCTATGTGGTAACCAGACTGTGCCCCATGACAATAAGAGTGCAAGTTAATAGCTATGCCCATACTGCAGCTAAAAAATTGCTAGCAGAGGTCCTGTTCCCACTGAAACTAGAACCATGGGACATGTAATCATGTCCTAAAATGATATACATGGACATTTGCACATTAGAATTGAGTTAAATCTGGTTGTAGCTTGATAATTGTGTAACAGTCCAGCTCACAAGCAAGCTGTACCATGGTGCCTTCAAACCATGGAGAACTATGTTCAGCGTAGACTATTGGATGTATGAAGTTAATCCATTTTGTACTTGCTACCTGTACTTAACAATGTACACAGCAAAAAGGCAGGTAGTGCGTTGAGACTTCTACAGTTTTGTTGTAATGTGTTTCTTGTGTTGTTCCTTCTCATTTGTATTCACCTGTTTTTTCTTATCTTATACTTGGATTGGAAACTCTTCAGGGCAGGGGGCATTATCTTGTTCTGTGCTTGTACTACTGTGCCTGGTACAATGGGGTTGTTGTCACACATGAACGGGGCTCGTTGTAACGACCTCAAAATATAATAATAATAATACCCAAGAGCTGTGGACTATTTAAACACTTGCAGATATTGTGGCCATGATCTGACAAACAGAAGTAAATCAAAGTAACTATGGTACTCCACTTCAGTAGCATTCAGATGGACAGTGTAAACTGAAGTAATTACTGCTCCACTTTGGCAGTGTTCAGACAAACCGTGTAGACTGAAGTAACACCGAGTGAAAACAGACATGACGCTAACCACCCTTGGTGGTTATTGATGCATGTTGCAGGGCTGTATTGGTGCCCTATGCAGCCCTGCAACATGCATAAATGACCACCAAGGGTGGTTAGCGTCATGTCTGTTTTCACCCGCTGTGTCAATTTTTGCCTTAGGTGAGATACGATGATCACTGAACCAAGATTACTATCCCTCACACTGATAAATGTTCACATGAACAGTTTCTTTGAAATGTAAACCAAAGGGACGTATGGAGGAGTACATCTCTTCCTACTCCTGAATAATTTTGGTTTAGTGCTCTATTTATGTGAAAGCTTCAGGAGTAAAATAGAAGTATGGCCATACTACATTGAATTAATTATTCCACAGAATGTGGTCCAATTTTATCTTATCACCTTGTTCTGCTACAGCGGAGTTTAATGCACATTTTGGCAGTTGTTAAACACAGGTGAAAACCCTTTCCATAAAGGAGCTTCCATTCCTGTTTATACTGATTCTGGTGCAAAACAGCCAAATAACCTTGCCAGTAACTCTTCTCAAACGTTGATTATTAGCGCCATTAAACAAGGGGTTTGCAGATGATTATTTTTTTCATATTGTGGGCTGTGTCTTGTGAACACCTCGTCTACTAGCATATAACAGAATGACCTCCCTGGAGTAACTTCAGCAGTTACTTATACTGAGAAGTAGCACTAGGAAAATAAGCAATGTGCTTTTATCTGTCTTTAGCATGATGTAGCAGCTGGAAACAAAAGACATCCCAATCAGACCAGCCACAAGCAGAAGCTTTCTGGGGCATGTGTAGGAGCTGCTGCTGATTTTTTACATCATTGGCTCAGCAAGGCCTTCACGGGGTCATTCTTGGTACAGATAGGCTTAAAATTAGATTCACCAGCTTTCTGTCCATTGAGGGGGGTCTTAGCTGATACAGCTCATGCCTGCCACTGCTTCGTTTGCTTATCTCCTGGTGATATGGCAGCACAGAACCAGGTGGGCAGCGCTGGAGGAGCAGAGCACGGCTTTATCTCTTGACAGAGACTTCCCATCACCCTTGACTCGCATGAAGTCTTTAACTTATTATTAGACAAGCCACCATTTATTTCAGAAAAACAGCACAGTGTTCTCAGTCCCCTGAACAAATAAAGCCTTGCCTGCAGCAAGGTTGCCATTTTTAAAAGATTTCTGCTGTACGTGTTTGATATGAATGAAACTTTTTGTTTTGTCTGTAGACCTCAACGGAACTGGAGCTGCCTCGTATCAGGAGTACTTTGATAACAAGCAAGGTATGAGATCAAGTCTCTCCAATATGGGCACTTTGCTTGGTTTCTCTGAGCTGATTGGCTTCTCTCTTTTCTTTTTCTTTCTCTACTTTGTGTGTTTGTTCTTTCTCTCTCTCTCTCTCTCTCTCTCTCCAAAGCGATTTTCTGTTCAGAGTTCCACAGCAGTTAAAAACATTTCAGGCCCTTGTTCCAGGCTGTGACACGCCTCTCTGTTGACTTGCCAAGGTCCCAATATCTCCATCGTTAAGATACTGAAACATAACATAGTAAAACTAAACGGTGTCCACACCCATAAATACTTTTTGCTGATTTCATTTTATGGCTAAAGGGGAAAAAGTAAAAGTAAACCTAAGCGTTGAGTTAATGGAATGCACATGCTCATTGACTTTAGTGCTAGAGTCTGTGATGGTTTTAGTCCGTTCCATTGACAGATGGATTCTGAGTTGTCCAACCCACAATCTCTTCCTTAGGCAAAGTCATTACGAACTGGATAAGTCTCCTGTGACTTCAGGGGGAGAATCTATTGTTCTCTCACTGTAGGCTTGGAAGAGCTAATGTCAGTACAAATTGAAGATGGAAGAGTATATGGGGACAGGACCCAAAGCCAGACTGTTGCTTAGCTGAGCAAAGAAACCATTGAGATCTTGTGTCCCTTTAGGCTCCCATCTCTAAAAAGCTGCAGTCGAAAAAAGCATGTCTGCTACTGCAGAGAGAGAGAGCCCTGTATTCAGTGCCAAACGCCTTATTGATAAATGGTCAGGAAAAATATGCCCCCTTCAGTCAAGAATTTCATTTATTATGAGCTATGGCAAGGAGATAAGGAGAAATAATTATCCTAACCTGGTTATAGACATCTGTAACAGTGTCACGGTTTCACCCTGCTGTTGATCCAGATCATGTGACAGTAACAAAGAGCCAGGACTATCATCTGCTGAAATTGTGACCCTCTGACGTTGTTGTCAAAAAGAGAATGTCTGGGAACAAAAGGACCTCTTACGTTTTGCTTGGTTTAATTTTCTTACAATGCCTTGACTATCATTATGTTCCCATCCTCGGATGATATTTGGGCTTTGAATCAAAGATGGAGTCTAGTGGGCTCCCTTGCTGATTTCTTTTTTTCTTTTAAACTAGCCTCCTCTCCAGTTACCTTTCCACTAATCTTTTACTATTCTTTAATCCATTGTAGTAAATACCTAATCATTGCTTGGCTTTAATCTTAGCTGTTTGAGACATCACTCCACATACAAGACTTATATTAATTCATGATAGTTTCTTGATTAAATTGCAAAAACAGTTTGAGTCTTCCAAACCATTTGAATTCTGGATCTTCTTACTGGTGTGTACCCAGTTTCTTTTTTGGGAAACAAATTGTTGTCCAATGGTATTTGTTTCTGGATATTTTTTTCCCCCTTCGTCCAGCCTGCGTGACACTTCTCAAAAACATGATGGGATTGTGCCATTTTGTGTGTTGTGTTTTCTTTTAAAGAGCTGCTTTGTTCGGAAAACATTTTAGAAACCATCTTTGTATGCTGAAATATCCTTTTAAAAAGTCATATGTCTTTTCATCTTTTACCTTTCACCATTTTTGTTGATTGCCAAAATATTTGTGTGCAAGAACCTGTCCAATGCTTAAACATAGTCAGAAGAAAAAACAACACCTAGGTATCTGTTGTTTTGCTTTTGAAAACCTTCCTTTTAGTGTCTGATTATTTTGTATTTGCCTATGATAGAGCCTATGCTTTATTAGGAAACAGATTCTCAAACTCTTTTTCATACTGAAACCCCTCCACCACTTTGAGGAAGGGCATGAGAAAATAAGTAGTGCCATACTGAGTCAGACCAATGGTCCATCAAGCCCAGTAGCCTGTCCTCCGACAGTGGCCAATCTCAATTGCATGGGAGAAGATCCAACAGTCACGGCAATCCATTCCCTGTTGTTCAGTCCCAGCTCCCGACAGTAAGACATTCATCCCGTGTAAGCTACTTGGTTAACAGCCATTAATGGACCTACTCTCCAAGAAGGTATCCAGTCCTTTTTTAAACCCAGCTATACTACTGGCCTTGACAACATCCTCTGGTCAAATTCCATAAGTTAATTATGCGTTGAGTGAAAAAATACTTCCTTTTATTTGTTTTAAATCTGCCGGCAGCTAGTTTTATGGAGTGTCCCCTAGTTCTAGTGCTATTTGAGAGGGTAAATAGGGAATGGTTATCTACTCGTTCCACACCACTCAAGATTTTATAAACCTCTTATCATGTCCCCTCTCAGTCTTCTTTAACCTAAAGAGACCCAGCTTGTCAAGCTTCTCTTTGTACGGAAGCCGTTCCATACCCTTTATCATTCTCGTTGCCCTTCTCTGTACTTTTTCTAGTTCAGCTATGTCTTTTTTGAGATAGGGCGACCAGAACTGCACACAATATTCCAGGTGCAATCACACCCTTGATTTGTATAGAGGCATCATGACATCCTCAGTTTTATTCTCTATCCCTTTGCGAATAACTCCTTTGTGAATAACTCCTAACGTTTTGTTTGCTTTTTTGAGTGCTGCTGCACATTGGACTGAGGATTTCAGTGTATTGTCCACAATCACTCCCAGATCCTTTTCCTGAGTGGTAACTCCTAGCTTAGTACCCAGCACTGTGTACTCATAGTTTGGATTATTTTTCCCTATGTGCATCACTTTGCACTTGTCCACATTAAATCTCATCTGTCATTTAGATGCCCAGGCACCCAGTCTCGTAAGATCCTGTTGCAGTTCTTCACAGCCTGTTCGGTTAACTACCTTGAATAACTTGGTGTCATCTGCAAATTTGATCATCTCACTTTTAACGCCCTTTTCCAGATCACTAATGAATACATTAAACAGCACCGATCCCAATACAGATCCCTGGGGCACACCATTTTTTACATCTCTCCATTGTGAAAACTGACCATTTAGTCCTACTCTTTGCTTCCTATCCTTTAACCAGTTACCGATCCATAGTAAGACACTACCTCCTATCCCATGAGCAGAAGTGTGCATCTCTTAGCTCCTGTTTACAGTCTCTAGGTTGAGTAGAGAAGCTCTCGATACAGTCTACATTCAAGAGAGGATGATTTACCCATCTGCGGACACATGGGGGCATTGACTATTTTCCAGTGCACAATTCATTGGGTTAAAACAGATGTGACATCAGTCCGCTGTGGCCCACTTAGGACTGGACCTCACCTGTACATCTGTTGACTGCCATATGTTGGCTCAGAATTGCCCTAGGCTGTGTTGGTGGCTAGCCCAGGTTCTGACCTCAGGAAACCCCCAAAATGACAGCCCAGGTTAAGGTCCGCCCTTAGCCCAACTACGGACCTGCTGTGGGCCAAAGCGGGTCTGTTGTTGTGGGTCTGCCAGTTATAGCAGGGTGCGGGTCCAGATGGCCACACATTCTGCGTGCTCCCTGGCCACGGGCATGTCCAGTGCCCCAACCCAGTGTTTGTCACGGCTTCCCTAGTCAGGACGGGCTGCCACCATGAGTCTGTCACTTCTGTTTTCACCCACTGTGTCATACCACAAGAGTGTTTAACATCACAAATTGCGATAATTTTTTAATTCTATCTAGCCGACAGTTGAGCCAAAATTCTGCTTCCTCAATTGCTGGCTGATTTTTGGTTTTTTTTTTCAAACCCAGTCAGAATGCAGCAGTGGCCCTTTAAGAGAGTTAAAACTTCCAGCTGTATGAAATGTGACTGCCACGACTTCCTTTTATAACAGCTTGCTTGTCTCCCAGAAATTATGCCGTAATGAGGTTTGGTTTATATATTTTACCCCTCTCCTCATTAAAGTGCTATCTTTTAGAAGAGACGCTTTGTGTGTTGAAATATAGCATGGTTAAAACGAAGGCAGGTTTATAAGGATTTAATGTACTTGGGAGGCAAAGTTTTGCAGCTTTATAGCAAAGATGTTGTAACAAAAGACTTTATGGTGAGGGTGTGCTGTATTTTAGTCAGGCAGTTGGTGAAGAGAAAATCTTCAGCAAAAAGCGTAGGTGTTGATTGGGAGGAACTCAGGGAGGGGGTGGCTGTTGCTTCCAAATTCGCACTTGGCTGCTATCTATTACCTTTAAGGCTCCCCCCCCCCCCCATCTTAAATGATGTACTACCTTTTGTCTAAAATGATGTAGATGTTGCTGTAGTTTGTAGTTGTGCTACAATGTTTGGAAAGCTTATTTCCTGGGAGTATGGAGACAAAGTAGTTCAGGTGATACATATTTTAAATGTATTAACTGTTGGTTAGGATTGCCACCTCTTGCTGTCAAAATGAGAGTCTCAGGAACAAACCAAGTGGCAACTTTACTGTTAGAGTATCATTTGAAGTACTTTGTCTCCATCTCTGACATTTGGGATCAACACACTACACCTGATAACATCAGACTGTCATTTGATGCTGTCCACTAGCAGAAATGTAAATCTACATAGATACGGACTATAGAAAGCAAAAGAGCATCTCTGACATCCAAAGTCAAGATTCATGTCTTCATTGACCATAAAGCAATTCATTCAGGGAAGGTTATTGTCTGGCAACTGGGGGGGACTGGATGAGGGCGAGCCGCCTGAAACTGAATCCTGACAAGACGGAGGTGATGCTAGTGGGGAGGACCGAGGGAGTGGAGGCCCCCATCATTGATTGGGTACAGCCTGTCTTGACTCAAGTTCGCAGTTTGGGGGTGCTCCTCGATCTACAGCTCTGCATGGATGTCCAGGTGGCAGCTGTGGCAAGGAGTGCATTTACTCAATTACATATGGTACGATGGTTACAGCCATATATCTCAGACTGCGACCTTGCCACCATCATCTATGGGTATTTTCAGACATTACAAGACCACGCTCAACCACAGTCAATACCCTGTGGTGGGGAATGGCCTCGCAACGTCTGTTGGGGAACCAGAAGTCTCTTCCCCCCCCCCCCAG